>CM038224.1:115669988-116269988 GCA_021442155.1 Cymbidium sinense
GAGCATTCCAACATATCCTATGGTTGGGCTTTATATTGAGGAGAATTATATATTTGAATTGAAATTTTATTAGAAGGTTAGGGCTTATAATCTCACAATACAAGGTTGTGGGAATGCCTAAGAGGTGAGGACTTATGCTTGTAGCCCAAGGGGAAATAAAAACCTCAGATCCTAAATCTAGGGAGTTTTAGCAAGGTCCAAAGCACGTCCTAAATCTAAGCGAAGATGGGTATATGATTTATCTCCATAAGAGAGGATAAGCCACCCGACTGCTGGACTTATAACTACCTGGAGTGGCAGCTAGCTAACTCCTCCTATGCTTTAAAGCCATGTAGGCAAGTCATATGATTTTGTAAGATATGTAGATTGTTATTATTTATAAAGAAACTAAAGTCCTTAAACCAACTCCCTAAGAGACTCGAGCATGAGTGGTATGAACAATGACTCAGTCTAATGCAAATCTTTTCAATTTTTATTTGATTTTGGACTCTTTATTTTGATAAAGGCCATAAGATTTTTATATTTCTAAATGCATGATGAAATGAGATTATTGGCTAAATCAGAGAGAAAGAGGTATTTTCCACCATAGGGTAAACCCTCGAAGGTCAAGTCTTCCCCTATCGTGTAAGGATGAAACCCCTCTCTAAGCAAGAGTGAATCAAAATGGAAGCATGATATTAAACATACAACATTCAGCTAAGGGGTTGCTAAGTCTTTTAGTTATCTTGATTTTATGCCTAGGCTTTATGTGAGATTATGAGTTATTTAGAAAATTTAGTTATGAGTTGTAGTAGGGGTAGAAAGTTTATTTTTTTCTAAGAGCCTAATCGGATCCAAGCCGCACATTAAATCACTATATAAGTAAGAAATGAAGAAGAGGCATGTTGTTTCTATTGCGCAATTATAAATAAAACATCAAACAATTTATGAATCCAACATAAAAAAATAAAAGGTCAGTGAAGTGGGTACCGCCGTATAACCCGAAAAAAGAAATTGGTAGCCGAGCTCTACCCTTATACAACCCGGTATATTAAAGAATACTTATAATTATAAATGATAAATATTATGGGGTCCTTCATTCTTCGTTCTTCATGTCTTCACTTCTTTCCTCCTTTGACTTGATTTAGATGTGCTTCCTTCAAAGGCATTATAAGGCCTCCTAGGACAAAGCCTTCTAGTCACTGCTCATCATAATCCCCCAAAACACTAATCCTAATTTCTAATACAAAATTAGATTAAAAATAGGAAAAATAAATCTAACTACATCTATAAAATAAGTGTTAGCTAAACACACCATACAACTCAAGCGGTTATATAAATAATTTTGACTTAGGACCCTATATATGGGTAATAAAGTCCACATATCCAAATTTAGATTGTGCTTAGGGGTTAAGAAACCTGTAAAAGAGAGCATTTATATTTATTTTAAGCACCCCTTAAACAAAATATCCTGCAAAAATATGATTAGGCTAATCACAGCCTAACATCCAGTCTATGAAGCATATCCCCTAACATCCAGTCTAAAATAATATATCATAAAACAAAACATACATCACTCCATGCAACTAACATAAAAGTACTTTAATTCTAAAGACAGTGTGTATTAAGGCTTGTATGGTATACCCAACTTTGTAGTAATTTTCTAAGTATGAAAGGATTTAATTATAAAAGATGGTTTCACTTTAAGTGACTTAATTGATTTACAAAATTTACTTAATATTTTCTTTTGTTCTATTTAGTTTACACTTAACAACTAAGTGCTATAAAGAGAAGGAAAGAGAGGATCATTCTCTTTTATCTCTACCTTAAGCCACATATTCTACCTTAAGCCATGTTTTATTTTATGTAATAGAACTATATTATTTTTATATGCATGTCAGTCACATGGTAAATTATACTTATAATATAGCTCTATTATATAAATATAGGATGTGAATATATATTTAATAACATATTATAATTTTTATATATTAAAAATTAAAGAAAACATAAAAATAAACAAAATAAATAGGATATCAAGAAGAATAAATAAATGATATGATTAATATTTTAATCACAGTATATTGTATACTACCTATTTTACTAAGCATGAGAATCACACCATTTTAAATATATAAATATTAAAGTTAGGATTAGATTAATCGCGACATACCATATATCGTATATTTAATGGTATAGATAGCATGAGAAAAGGACCTCAGGCAGTCAGGCTTCTGCCTTCTGGTCGAGAGTATAGTTGTGTTTGACGTAATAAGCAGTAATTTTATATTTAAATTCTAATAATATAATATTTTATAATTTTAAGTTAATAAAATATTATATATTATTATATATTAATATATATAACACTTCATAATTAATATATAATATTTATAATTAATATATAATAACTATATATTAAATTTGAATGTAAAAATTACATTTAGATTTTGTATATAATAATTTTTTTTCGTAGAAAGAGTGGAAAATAAAAAAATAAGAAATAAAAGTAAATGTAGATAAATATATTTAATATTAGTTTATGTAAACACAAGTTTTTCCGGGGATACTAGGGTTTGAGGTTCTTCCAGGGAAGCTTTGATGTGTCGATCGATTAGGGTTCTTGTTGCAGGTTTATTCTCCTTCTCTTTACTTGGTGTGCGGCTCCTTGTTTGCTATTCCTTGGCCTCCGGCTCCGGGCCGGAGGCCCTCCGGGGCCCATCTCGTGCTAGTCCCTAAACTTTACCTCACCTTCACTGGAAAATGAACTTCTCTTCCTCCTCCTTTCCGCCTCTCCTATCTGCCCCTTCGACAAGCTCTGTCCTGGGCTCTATCCCCCTCTATAGAGCCAACCCTCTTCTCCATCCTATGGAATCTTCCTCATGTAACTGGAAGGCACTCTTGAACTCACATAATGAGTCCAGCAAATCCCTGTCTCTGCCGTATGTCCCTTCCTCGGAAGCGGGAGTCTGCTTCTCCGAAGTCCATCTAGCTGTTGGCCATAAGGATTGGGAACTCTCCCTGGTGGGTCACGTTATTGGGAAACGGCCCTATTATGCTTCGTTACTGGCTGCGGTCAAGAAGAAGTGGACATTCAAAGGCCAATTGGATCTTCTCACTCTTGAAGGAGACTTCTTCCTTTTCAAGTTTTCTTGCAAGGAAGACTTCAATATGGTGTGGGATCATGGCCTGTGCTTTCTAAACGACAGACCTTTTATCTTCAAGGTTTGGTTGTGGAATTTTTTCCCTGTGAAGGAAAACTTCTCTGAAATTCCTCTATGGATCAAGCTCCCAAATTTCCCTTTGTGTTGTTGGAATGAAGAGGGATTCTCTCAGGTTGCTTGCAAAATTGGTGTACCCCTTGCGGCAGACAATCTCACAGCTGCTCGGACTTGCATTACCTTCGCCAAGATTTGTGTTCAGGTAAGGCCCTCTTCAACCCTCCTCGATTCTGTACTGATTAATCTGAATGGTTTAAAGTTTGAGCAACCAATTATTTATGACTGTAAGCCCAATGCCTGTCGGACATGTAATACCTTCTCGCATAGCCCTGCTAGTTGCCCCCTTAACCCAATCACCTGACCTCTTGCAAGAGGTCGTAGTCGAAGCAGAAAAAACCCCCAATTCACACGGATCATCCTGGTACTATTGTGAACCTTAAAACTCCTTTTAAGAATGAGCCTCCCTCCTCCCTCCCTCCTAAAACATCTAGTGATCTCCCAAAATAAGCTGAGATTCTAGACCCAGTTGCAGCTCCCCCCACCTCAATCCTCTTCTTCCCTAAATGGCCTAAATCAACTACAGGCCCAATTCCCCCCACCCATGTTGATGGAACCACAATTGACTTACTAAATACGACCTACTCTAACTCCACTTACTCAATCACTACTCGCTCAGCCACCACTTCACCCTCTAAGAACAATTTCTCTAAAAACCAGGACCCCCTCATTAAGACCCCTGGCAAACTAACCCAAGATAAGGATGCCTCCAAGTCCCCTTCTAACCTCTCCTTCTTAGCTCATAAGGCTAAGAAGAAGGGGAAAAATCATTAATTTATTTTTGATGTCTATCCCAAAATTTGGTTGTTGGAATGTGAGAGGTATTTTGGCCGAAGGTAGGACTCATGACTGTTTGAGGATTATCAAAGACTTTCGCTTGGATATGATGTGTCTTTTAGAAACCAAGTTAAATGGTGATATTCTACATGACCCTATCTCTGAAAATAGGCTTCGTATGCTACAGCCTGAGAGCTGCTACAATAATTTTGACCACTGTTCCGGTGGGTGTATTTGGCGGAAATGGAATTCCGATGTTATTTCCTTCTATCCACTTATCACTACATCACAGATGATTCATGGGGTTGTTTTTATTCCTAATTCTCAGCAATTCTTTATTTCTTGTATATATGCTCACAATGCTGCCAGTGAAAGACATGATCTTTGGAATTCTATCAGGGGAATTTCGGCCTCCATGGACTCACCTTGGTTGATCCTAGGGGACTTCAACTACTTGCTCTACTCCTATGAGAAGGAGGGTGGGAACCCGGTCCCTCCTAACAGGTTGTCTGACTTCAAGGATTGTGTAAATGATGTTGGTTTAATTGAACTCCCTAGCTTGGGGCTTTTCTTCACCTGGTCTAATCAGAGAAGTAATCAACCTATCAAAACCAAGATTGATAGAGCTCTATGTAATTCTTTTTGGTTGGATGCATTCCCCTCCTCCTCCTATAAGGTCCCCCATCCCTCCTCCCCCCCATTATCCTCCGATCATTCTCCACTAATTATTTCACTACAAGACCAGATCCAGAGCACTCATAGATTCATGTTTCGTAATCATTGGGTCCTCTATCCTAATTTCTCAAACTTGGTGAAGATGGCTTGGTCCCTGTATGTGAAGGGTGATCCCTTGGTGGTGTTTTTTAAGAAACTAAAATTGGTGAAGGAATATCTTCGATCTTATTAATGGGACTCTTCCCCTCTCAATCAGCAACTTCAATGTTTAAAGAAGGACTAGGAACATTTCTTATCCCTCTTGGAGAAGGAGCCTACAAACTCTACCTATCTTCACTGTATCCAAGAAGTCAATTCTAAGTATTCTGAAACAGCCAAGAAAGTGAGCTTGTGGGTTAAACAAAGAGCTAAGAATTATTGGCTTATTCTTACTGATGATGACCTTAAATTCCTTTATTGTTCGATTAAGGAACGTCGTAACTCAAACCTGATTAGTGATCTCCTTGTGGAGAGGGGAGTTATCACCAACCCTATGGAAATTGCTGAAGAAATTTGTAACTATTATTCCAGCCTTTTCAATAAGGCCCAGCCTTCTATGGTTTCTTGTTTGGATATTCCGGCTGGCATTGTTATTGCAACCTATCAAGCTTCAGCCCTTGAGGCTCCCATATCTGACCAAAAAATTATTGCTGCCATTCATGATATAAATGTGGATAAAATGCCAAGCCCTGATGGTTTTACCTCCATATGTTTACATTTTCCTTTGCAGCAAGGCGCCTTCCTGGATGACGCTCGCTGCAACCTGGAACTCAGCTATTCTCTCCTCAAGGCTATCGTTTCCTTTCAAATCTACTGCCCCTCATGCTTGTTGGTTCTGTTGTTCCATTGGAGAGCAGGAGCAGTCAACCGTTGGTTCGCCATCTCTGATTTTATGCTGGACTGTTTTTAATTCTTCTTGTTTCCTTATCCCCTTTCTCGGGATCTGTCTGCTTGTCTCTGAGTCCAATCTGTTTTGCAGTTTTTGAGCTATTTTGAGCTTTGTCTCCCTGTTTTTGCTTTAGTCTATAGTCTCCTTGTTTTTAGATCTTACTAATGGGGCTTTTTTCCCTTTGTAATCACCTGTAACTATCTTTTTTGGAATTAAAATTGGGCTAATGCCCTCATCTTTTCCAAAAAAAAATATATATACATTAGTTTTTAATAAAATTTTAATTAAATTATGGCACGTTTATTTTTAATATTTATTTAATTAGACACGTGAGTCGTATCCGAGGCTACACACCATCCAAATAAATGCATTAGGACTCAAATTTGAAACAGCTACTTCACCGCTGTAGAGGGATAGTTTAATAATTTAATCCGTCAATACAACTCACTTTCATTTGGATTCTCTCCTGATTTCTCCCTCTAAACCTTCTTCAATAAGAAGAATGAATTGTCTCCCTTCTTCTTCAAATCTCCTTCTCCCTACTGATTTTACAGATTATTGTTCCTTCCTCCCTTTAAAAATACAGCATAATCCTCATTATTTCTCATCACCTCCATACCCTTATCTTCGCTGTAAGCGTTCTTCTGTTGCTTCGAACTCATCCGCTTCCCTTCGGAGAACAACAAACTATCAGGCGAGCTCATGGAAAGAGTCAAATACAATCTCTGAACACCACTTCTTTCACTGTAATATATAAATATATTGTTTGGGTATCTTTTTGTTCTTGTTTTATTGAGCTCATAGGATTATATATAAATGTAAACTATATATCTAATATAACACATGTTTATTCACAGGGAGATATGCATGTAAAGAGAAGAGAGAAGCTGAAGGAGGAAGTGAAGCGTCTGATTAAGAAGAAGGGTTTTGTTGATCAGCTGGAGCTTTTTGATTCACTGCAAAAACTTGGGGTGGCTTATCACTTCGAAGTGGAGATCAAAACTTTATTAAATTTGATGAAATCTTCAGAAGAAAAGTTAAGAATGGATTTCAGTGAGGACGTTTACGTGGCTTTGTATTTTAGGCTTTCAAGGGAGCATGGCGTTGAGGTCTCCAAAGGTAATCGACTACTGAAGAAACTTTCTAATTATTTTATTAGATAGAACCTTCATCTTGCAAAAACATCTTTTGCATATCATAATAATAATTTAACAAAAGCAAAAAAAGGAAAAAAAATTATTAGGATATGTTGATAGATATTGTATTAAGATAATGTTTATTTCATTACATTTGTTCATAAAATCATTAGATAATTAACTAATCCTCTTATGATTTCACATTATCATGCTGATTCTCTTACAATTTTTCATGTTTATATTTATGAACTTATGATATTTTAATAAATTAATTTGAATTTTTTTTCCTGCATATATTAATTAAATTTTATCAAAAGAATTTTATATATACCTCATGAGATTTATGTAGAAATTAGGAAAATCTCTATCAGAAATTTCATTTCCTTCACAATTTTTTATCATAATTATACTTATGAAGATATCTAGCTAATAATTTAGTTATAATATCTAATCATTTAATTATATTTATTTTTAAAGTTTAATCATATTATATAATACTTTAGTTATATTAAAAGATAGTAAATGATGTTGGAAATCAAAGAAAATGTATAATAAAATTAATTCTATCTTGATTCAAGATATGTTATAATATTTTGAGGAAGGTTACTTTCTTTCATAATCTATTGGACACAACACACTATTTTACTTCTAATTCTACTTCAGTTTCAGATAATTGTTTAGTTTTCTTACTTTTGAAATCGTTGCCACACATTTAATTGGTCTAATTCTTTGTTAAATAAATAAATAAATTATGCGAAGCTATTTTTAGTAATTACTAAAAATTATCGAAACGCCATTGGTTTGGTACAAGGTTCATGTTGAAAAAGATTAAAAAAGTAAATATAATTTAGACCATACCATCAACTCCAAAGTTAAAAAATATATATATATAAAGTGAATCAGAAATTATCGCAAGAAAAAAAAAACTCCAAAAATAAAAAAAGACCGGAGGACTCGCACAGTATAATATTTGATTAAGGACTAAAACTCTAATCACATTGGACGAATGTAGATAGGGACGAATGTGGCGGCTGCTAGGGTTTTCTGAGGGTAAGCTCGGTGAGCAAGTTTTCTTTGATCTTCTTCTCCTCCCTCCTCTTCAACACACCCTCCCATCATCTCCTTCTCTCCCCCTTTTTTTTCTACTGTGTCGGGTCGATCTTTCTTTTTTCTTGAGATATGGCTTTACCAGGGGATCTGTCTCAGGCTTCCTTTCCGCCTTTAGCAGCATCCCGAGCTTCATCTTTCCCCGTTAACAATTGGAAGGACTTACTTCTTGCTCAAAATGAGAAGAGTAAATCGGTTTCGCTATCTTTTATCCCTCCCATTCGGCCTGAGGTTTGCTTCTCAAGAGGACCGTCCGAGGGTCAAAAGAATGGGATCTCTCGCTATTGGCCACGCGATAGGTAAAAGACCGTATTATGGTTCCCTCTTGGCGGCAGTGAAGAAGAGATGGAAGTTCAGAGGATCTATGGATCTTCTAACCTTGGAAGGAGATTTCTTTCTTTTCAAATTTTCTTGCCAGGATGATTACGACCTCGTATGGGATAATGGACCGTACTTCCTCAACGGTCGCCCCTTCATTTTTCAGAAGTGGAAATGGAACTTTAGACCCACCAAAGAACAAATCAAGGAAATTCCCCTCTGGATCAAATTACCGAACTTTCCACTGTGCTGTTGGAATGAGTTGGGTTTCTCTAAAGTTGCGAGCGAAATAGGGATTCCTTTAGTTGTCGATAACCTCACTGCAACGAAAGCCCGCATTACATTCGCCAGAATCTGTGTGCAGATTAATACTTCATCTATCTTGCCGGATTCCATCCCTATTAACATGAATGGGCTTATGTTTAATCAGGATATCGTGTGCGATTGGAAACCAGTGGCTTGTACCAAATGTCAATCATTTTCTCATGATGAGAAATCCTGCCCCTTTAACCCGATACCACCTACTGCTATTAGGGGTAGAAGCAGAAGTCGGAAGCCAAATAATAGAGGTACCCGTTTGCAAAATGCTACTCTATCTGATATTTCTCCTCGGGGTGAATCCATCTTATGCCACTCTAGTGGGGAGGAATCCAGACCCTTGGAAGCCGCTGATACTACTTTCTCATTACAAAACCCAATTACGGCTGACCTTAATCAACCACCCATCCAATCACCTACGTTGGAGGATGAAATTGAGCACGAGGAGATCAATGCAAATATTGGGGTGTCGTGATAATGATACTCCAAGTCCAATGTGAAGTCTTACCCACGAGAATGGTTACTAGTTCGGTTGCTACCTCTCCTGCCCAAACTAAGATGTTGAAATCGAGAGGAAAAATTCCTAATACTCCAGGGAAGTCTATACAAGAGGAGGAAACTATTAAATTAAAAGCTAATCAGACACCAAATGCTAACAAAGGTAAGCAAAAAAAGGGCAGGAAGCCCACTACATCCTCATCTTCCTAATGTATTATAGGTATGGAATGTCGCTCTCTAGGGCGAGTTTCACATGTAAGATTAATTAAGGATTTCCGTATCGATCTTCTTTGTCTCCTGGAAACAAAAATTGGTACTGAAATCTCTCTCAATCATTTCCTTCTTAAAAAGTTCAATCTTTTCTCCAGCATTGTTCCAATTTTGATCTTGTAAATCGGATTAAGTGGTGCTCGGATAGACTAGACTTTAAACCTTTGGTTATTACAGCACAAATTATTCATGGATCTGTTTCCATTCAAGGAAATGAATCCTTCCTTCTGTCGTGTATCTATGCTGAAAATTAGGCACGCCTGCCACTCGGAATTGAGGATTGCCAAGGACATATCTGTTCCTTGGATTTTGATGGGTGATTTCAACTGCTGTTTGGCGAGCTATGAAAAGTCCGGAGGGAATCCTATTTCTCTAAATAAGTCATTAGACTTTATGGATTGTGTAAATGACTGTGAATTGATTGAGTTATCCAGTTCTGGGTTATTTTATACCTGGTCGAATCAGCAGAGCAATAATCCTATTCTTTCTAGGATAGATACAGTGCAATCCTAGTGGCTCGACTTATTCCCATACTCTCTATAAAGTCTCTCCACCTCTCATCTCGACCATTCCCCTTTAATAACCACTCTTCAAAGATAGTTACTATCCCTCGGTTCATGTATAGAAATCATTGGTCATCACATGAGGACTTGAATTGTTTCTGGTCGCTTGGAGTGGGTTTGTTTCGTGTGACCCCTTGTTTGTTTTTTCTAAGAAATTATCTCAGGTTAAAAAGGATTTCAAGGAAAGGAATTGGGACCCCTATCCTCTGCATACTTAAATCATACAGGCCAAAAAGAATCAAGAAGAGATCATGTTGAAGCTGGATCGGGATCCGGAAAATAAATGCTTGATGCGTGAAGCTATTGCAAAATTGTTATATAAAGCTACTAAAAATGGAAAGTATGTGGGCCAAGCAAAGGGCCAAGGCTCATTGGCTGAGTCAACCTGACGATGATCTGAAATTCCTCTTCAGTTCAATTAAAGAAAGGAAAAATGCAAATCTGATTCATGATATACAAACTGATAAGGGTGTAATCTCTGATCAGGAGATGATGGCCGAGGAGATAAGCAGGTATTATTCTAATCTTAATTGTAGAATCATACCACTTTTCATGCGTGATCTCCTTTGGGAGAAACTCTACCTTTTAAGCCGAGGAACGGAGAAGGATATTAGTGATAAGGAAATCATCTCTTCAAAGCATAAGTGAAAACAAGGCTGGGGCGGACGCATTAATTCAAATTTCTTCATTAAGACATGGGAATTTACAGAAAGCATTTTTTAACACATCATTTTTTCAGCACTAAGAAACTTCCAAGATGTTTTAAGAACACCCTTATTACCCTAATTCCAAAAGTCAAACACTCCAGTCATTTATCTGACTATCGTCCAATCTCGTTATGCAATATTTTTTATAAAGTCATTGCAAAAGTACTAGCCAGGCTAAAATTTGTCTACCATCACGATAAATCGCTCAATCGCTTTTATAAAAGGAAGGGATATATCGATAGTTTGGCTTTGGCAAATGAAATCTCATCGAGCTCTCTTCTACATTACTGGAAAATTTCTTGCTAAACCGGATCTAAGGAAAGCCTTTGACTCTATTAAGGAAATCTTTGATCCATAGGTTATTGGCAAAAGGGTTACCAATGAGGTTTGTGAAATGGGTGGAAGCATGTATTATGGAGGTTCCCTTTTCTAGTGTTAAATGGAGAAATAAAAGGTTGGTTTTCTCATCATCCGGGTTACAGGGTTGTCCTTTGTCTCCTTTCTTATTTACAGCTATAGACACCCTATCTTGTCTTATGGATAGAGAAGTTCAATTAAAGAGGTTTATCCCCTTTGCTGTTAAGTCGTAAAGTCTCACATCTCCTCTTGATGATGTTTTAGCCATGGGTAATGCAAAATTCATCTATTAGATCTTTACAAGGATGCCTCGAGAATTAGAGGATTATATGGGGCTAAAGGTCAATATTGAAAAATCTATAACTGCTTTTTCAAAAGGTGTCAAAATGTAGATTATCTATTAAACATTCTCCAAATCAAGCAAGCATCCTTCCCCATAAATTACCTAGGGCTTCCTGGTTTTGGGTGCATATAAATCTTTCATTTTAATAGACTTTTTTGATAAATTGCAGAAGAGGATGGTAGGTTGGAAAAGCAAATTCTCTCTTTAGGGGGGCGTTATCAACGATAAGATCTTACGTAAATGGGTTACTCTCATATTGGTTTAGATCGATTGTCTTTCCAAAAGATGTTCTAAAGAAGATATGCTCATTCACTTCCAATTTTTTTTATCACGGTGGGGAGAATAAAAAGCTCCATACAATTTCTTGGCTTAAAACAACATTGCCTAGAGATAAGGGAAGAACAGGCCTTATTTCTGCCTCCTCTCTCTATACCTGCAGCAAGCTAAAAATATTATGGAGAGTTATTAAAAATGAATCCATTTTTGCTTCTTGGTGTTTGCAGAAATATGAAACTGTATGGACTGTTCCACCTCCTAGAAGTTCCCTTTGCTGGAAGGAGTTAAGGTCGATTGGGTTGAAATACAAGGAGAAATTCAAATACCATGTTGGTAATGGAAACATTTTTTCTCTATTTCAGGATCCTTGGTGTGATGATTATAACCTGGCTTATCTAATGGGTGAGCCAGCAGTCATAAACCTGGGAATCTCATATGATGCAAAGGTCTGTGCTCTCATCAAAGAAGGTAGGTGGTGTCTTTCTTGGTCATCCCTTTCTGAATTTTCTATGCTGCTCGATAAAATTCAGAATATTGAAATTTTTGGGAGGACTTGATTACTTGGGATAATATAAAAAAACCCCTCCAATCGTGATTTCAAGAAGGCTATTTTTGAATCTTTCCCATGCGTTTCAAGGCATAAGGAAGTTTGGTTTAAAGGGTGTGCTATTAATTATATGTTATATTGTTGGATGGCTTTCTTGGGAAGTTTGAAGACCTTAGATGTGTTAGCCAAAAGAGGGGTGGGTTCTTTGAGGGAGTGTTGTTTCTGTTTTGATACAACCGAATCTCACCCCCACTTGTTCTTTGAATTCTCTGTGTCGATGGATTTGGTGCGGTCCCTTCTCCCAAATGGTCATTTTTTCTTATTGAATTCCACTCTTCAACAAATTCTGGGGAATGTAGAACTGCATGCTCATAAGATGATCAAAAGACTTTATTATATGATAACAGCTATTTTGGTTTACATGATCTGGAGGGAAAGAAATCAAAGGATATTTTCCACCACTTTTTCATCTTCTCAATCTCTCATTCAACAAATAAAATATCGGGTTGGTTCAAAAGTGTCTAAATGGAAATGAAAGGAAACATGGCCTTGCAAGTAAGGCGCTTGATTTTGGCACGGAAAAACTTCAGCTCTCTTCTATGAATCTTTCTAATAGCTCTAGCATTCCATCGGGTTTCATTTTGCTGGTCTTTTCATTATGTTGGACGATGATGACAACGGTATAGTTTCAATGGAAATCAAATATAGAATTATGTCATGGATGACCTTCTCAAAGAACTAGAAGTAACTATCTCTTAATCCATTGGAAGGCGTAAGGTAACCTGCAGTTCATTCGATTGGTTGATCTAATGGTGGACGGGCGGTATACTTGTGTTTTTTTTGTGTCCGAGCATTGTTTATCATACGGATAGCTTATTTTTCAGTTTAATTAAAGTTCTCTCTTGTTTCACTATTTTCTGTTTTTGAGTTTTTTTTTTATCCCAGCTTAAAGGAGCTGGGATATTCTGTAGGTCTCTTATGTATCTTTAATTTTTATTTTTATCCCTTCTTGTTACTTGTAACTAACTTTTTCATGGAATGAATTGGGCGTCTACCCTCATATTTTTCCAAAAAAAAAAATCACATTGGACCAATTAAATATAGTGCTTTTTTTTTCTTTAATGATGCTGTCAACCTACAACTGTCCTACACAGTAAGATATTCATGTTTACCAGACCAACACACACTCACTTATATATATATAATTTGCATATTACTCATAACAATAGGGAGAAAATATTATCTTAATTTTGTATAAAACTGTCTCAAATAGAAAAAAAAATGTAAAAGATGCATGAGCTTTTATATGAAAAACAAAAAAAAAATAATGTCTAGCATCGTTAAAATGATTCTACAGATGTATATCATAAATCATAAATCATGCCTTTTCTCATATTTGAGTAAAGCATTCATTTAATATGATTTGTCAGAAATGGATTATATAGTGGCAATTGAAAGAGACTTGAGACATTGGAGTCATCTTTAAATGATTATATTATGGTTTATTCAATCATTTTCTTTTGAGAAGATTAGACCATAGAACAAAAAAGTCTAAGATAATACTCATGTTGATGTTGAGAATAAAAGTATATGGGACCGAAAATTATCGACCTCGATAAAATGAATTGAAGAGAGTATAATTGAATGTTGGTGGAATTTTCGCTAGATGGAATAAGTAGTAGATAAGACCTACCCGAGATTTCATCCTCATTTGAGAACTTTAGATCTAGTTCTAGATTTCCACAGTATAGCTAATTACCTCCCAAGTGAGAGAGAGAACTTTCGACAAGAAATTAGGCCACTTAATGATACAAGACATAATAGTAGAGTTTAAAATTTATATTATGATATTCATCATTTTAGCTTAAACCTAGGTTAGGGGAATGACGCTCGATCTAGATCCCATGTGGTTCCATCATCCCAGTCGCCCCGCCTACTTAGTGAGAGGGTATAACCCAACCCTGATGAAGGATCCCATCAAACAACGTTACATCGCCCAAGAAATCCTTCTGCACGGTGGTGTTTGTCTAAAGAGACGCTTAAGTCTACCTAACAGAGGTTATTTGCTATCAACTATACTATGATTCACAACCATTGAGCATACGCTATGGTCGGATGGCCAGAACCCGATCGACTCGATCATAACTACATCATCTATCTACCTCGCCACGTAGTAAAGGATATGTCACGCCCTACTAACAAGAGATTGATTGAGAGCAACACATAACACTGATTTGACATTCGCCTTTCAGCTGAAGCTTAATTTGTACCCACAAAATATGGTGGATTGATTAATTTTTTATTTAAGCTTTTAATGATAGTTTCATTTAAAGCTTTTAGATTGACACTCAATTTGAGTTAATTTGATTTGAGATTAATCGATTTTGATGATCCCTCCGGTTGAAATCACCATTCAACACGTATCCTCGGATACTACTGATCAATCAATATATTTGATAACTTTAGATCAACTCTAGCTTTCTGATGATCGATCCACTGTCACATGATAGATTTAGCTTCTTAGATATTTTATTAAGTTAAAATTCTCATAATTAATTTTTAGGTTTTGTTAACGAGGACCCAATCCTAAGACTAACCTGAAAACTGCGCAAAGATCCTCGTGACACTTGAATTTAAATATTCAAAGATAGTGCCGGCACATGCTGTGTTTAACGCCTTAATTAATATCTTCGCTCATTTTATAATGTGTGAATGGCGATATAAATTGATCTAATATCTTATTAAAATTTTCGATTAATATTTAATTGATTCCAATTTAGCATGTTTTTTTATTAAAATTTCAGACTTCAATTCTGTCCTAAACGCAGTATTTATACTTAGATGATTTCATCTAATTAATGAAAGACTAACATTAAAATCATAATCGAATGAAATTTCTTTTATTTTGGATTTTTTTCATTCATTCGCAAAGATTTAATTTAAATACACTTCTATCTTGCATGAATTACATCTAGTACATTAGTGGTATGCTTCATTCATTTAAAAGCTTGCATATATCTTTCAACGCTTAAGTTAAGCTATTGAAAATATCATGCTTTTATATTTTGCGAGCTCAAATAAATTGGAATGCTTGAATATTGTGTTTACTTGAAAGTGAATGTAACGAGTTCACTTTTTACACGTCTCTTGAAGCTATAAATTCAAAATATAGTTTAATTTGTTATTTTACATGAAAATTCAATCCTCTGAGTTACTTGTTGAATCAATAGAGTGTAATACCTCTCTTTTGAAGGTTCCTCATTTGACTTATTTCTTATTTTCATAAATAAGACTATGGATTTCAGTATTTTTTAATGAAACATCCTTAGATATCTCGATAGAATTCCTCCACACAAATGTTTGTTTTCAATTAAGTACTACATCCAAAACTTCAAATATCAAAATTTTAAGTGCTTAAATTGAAGTTAGTTATGTTATGACGTACATATGAAATTTATTCAAACTCTCCTGCATTCATGTTTTCCTCCTCTTTTTTTTTAGAGTGGGGCCTTCACTACCCCCTCTAATTTCTATAAATAATGTCAAGAGGGGGTCTTGCATTCCATTCCATTTGTTTGAAGAGTTAAAGTGTTTGAAAGAGAAGGGTTAAAAATTTTAGTGGGCTTTAAACTCCACTTAGATAAATTTTGTAAGTACTTTTCACCTCTCTTTTTTTGTTTTACTTTTGTATTCATTGTATGTTCTTTTCCCTCCTTTTTTTTTGTTTGAAGTCTTTAATTTGAATTTAGCTTTGGATTTTCTTGCTTAACATTCTTAATTCGGTTCTTTTATTTTTCTTTTTTTTCTAAGTCAAAAAATTTGATGAAATTTCAGAAGATTTGACAAGATTTCGACAAAGATTTCGTCAGGACCACATCTAACTGACGGCTTACTGACACTCTAATGATCATCATGGTGTGTCATGACAATCAGATTTTTCATCTCGTCATACCTGAAAGGACAAGCCTTCAAACCCAGAAAGAATACATGATATATACATCTACATCACACATGGACTTATTTCTTCTTCAGAATGATCTCAGAAGAGAGTTGAAATGAAGAAAGAGAGGAACCTCTTAATGATGATGTTCCTCTTGGGCAAGAGGAAAGGGACGAAATGGTAATGCCGAAACCAAAATAAGACGCCTAATTACAATGCTCTCCACGAAAGAGAAATGGAAAGGTAATGGAAGAGGCGATAAACCGAAGAATAACCTAACGATGATTCTTCTCCGACATGAAAAGCGAATTGGAAATTGATGGGAAATGAGGAAATTTTTGAATTGAGGAAATGAAGGAATTTGAAAGTGGATTTTCGGTTTTCATGGAAAATGATGGAAATGGGAGAGTGGATTTTCGGTTTTTGTGGAAAATGGTGGAAATGGGAGAGCCGAAGTGAAATTGAGGGAAGGGGAGAATGATTTTCGGCCAAGGGAAGCTAGGGGAAATGAGAGAAAATTTGGATTGAAAGGGTGAGAAAGGAAAATAAATTGAGAACAGGAAGAAGAGAAGGAGGAGGAAGAAGTGGAAGAGAGACTACCTTGCAGTTTGGAGAAGGAAGAGGGAAAAAATGGAAGGCTTACGATTTCGATTTGGAGGGAATGGTTGTGCGCGTGAAGGGGGAGGAGTTGGCCGAACTGTTCAAACGAAGGGAGGGAGTCGAGCGACGCGTGAGGGCTTCATGCGGCCTCGTGTGATAGAGGGAGATCCAAGCGAGTGAAGAGAGGAGGAGTCCTTCAGCGGAAGGAGGAAGAACCAATCGACAGGTCATTTGTGAAGAGAGCGTGTCACGTGAGGATTATTTGGTTTTAAGGAGTTATGTTAGATTTAGGTTTTTTTTAAATTGAATAATCGACTTTAATATAAATTTTATATCGATAAAATTACATGGTCAATATATATCAATCTTAGCTTTTTTCGATGTTTTGAACGAATGACGTTTGCAATCGGAGGTTTTAGTCGCCAAATCAGTCAATTTCAACTCAAAATATGCATTATCATTTCTAACTGCTCGATGTTCGCTCAGACTTGTCTAAATTGAGTGTGAATAGTCTTACTTGATAGATTTCGATGTTTCAAAGCTAACGGTGTAATTAATTTCATAAACGGAGGTCATTTGGTTTGCGTCGGTGCCTCCTAACGCCGAGCATATATGCGCGCACGATCATCAATTGGCTGATCATCAAGTTGGGTAATATTTATAATCTGATTAGTTTTAACATTTTAAACATGATGGAGAAGTATGTTCATCAACCGAAAGTCATTTGGGTTAATTTTAGCAATATCCTGTGTATTTCAATCTCGATTTACGCACTGTCACTTTCAATCATTCGACATTTACTGCACTCGTCAATTGAGCGATAATTTAATTTTAATTTCATGTTTGAATAATTTGATCAATTTTATGAATGGAGTCATTATCGGCAGTTTTCCTAACTTTGACATATATCGACACATCGATAGCATTGTTTGATCGATTACTATTTACATTTATGCATGTCAATAATTTCAATGCTCAATGCGAGCAATAAGTCGCTCATCGATTAGATCTTTTGATTATTTTTGATGATGCAAGACATTTTGAGCCTCGATTGCATTGTCACTTCTAAAAGTCGTCAAATTTAACTCTGTCTTCGACTTATTTAAGACATAAGTCAACAAATGCCCTCCAACAAATGTGATTCACGCATGGAGTGAGTCACATTTGTTGAAAAATTGGTTTGACTTTCTTCACTTTTTTTTCTCCTTCTTCTTACAGCTTCTTAGTATAACTCCATTTTTTACGCTATGTTATGTTGTTACTTGGATTCTTATATGTCATTTCTCTAATTATTTGATAGGAGAATGTTCCCCTGGAGGAGACGATGATCATTTCTTCGTGAGGAGGCTATTTATGGAGATTGATAGGCATGATCCTCATGGAGATGGATATCAAGGATAGATTGAGACCGATATGTTGTGAGGATGTGATCTTTACCAGGATTTCTTCGCATGCTCTTCCATACTTCGATGATTTGATTCTTTTGCCTTTGAGGATCCGAGATTGTGGCTACCATTGCTAAAATGTGGGACTACAATCCTTTGGATAGACAAGATGTTAGTTCTAGATATCAGTGATGTCTTATTTCTACTGACAAAGCGGCAAAGATGAGACTTAGCCACCGGCCAACTATAACCGGGCTCATTAGACTTGCTTCAAGATTCCTCCGTTGGTAGGATTCCTACTCTTCCACATGGATACGTCACATGGGCTAGGTATGTTTTACATGCTCAGGGAGATACTTTACAGACATATGGCATTTATGAGGTAGTATATGTGTCTTTATTTGATTTTGGAGGTATGCCTTCTTCTTGGGCTCATGGAGTAATGAGTTGGGATACTAATAAGAACCCTTGTTGGATTGGCCGAGGAGTTGGCCACCCTTTGGACTTACAGTGTCGGTCTCCATGTATTTGGTTACACATGGAATGTGTTCCACGACAAGGAGTTATTTCCAATTTGAGATGATTATGACAGGTAAAAGCTAGCTATGCCTTCTATTTATATTGATCTTCTGAATCATTATCACCAGACTTTCAGGGCATCAGGATGTTATAGATGATCATGAGCTGCACTGCCTACGAATGCATAGATTCAAATCTTCTTATAGGATTATGCACTATCTGAGGAGACTATAGCACTACATGACCCTTTTCGATTGGATGTGGCTAACGGCAGTTACTTATCTAAGGAGACTGCAGAGCGTATTTTACCAACAGGGAGGACTTCTCTAGCTATACAGGGATTGGGCAAGGATTTGATCTTAGCAGGATTTAAAGTGGCATGGCTTTACTTTTTTGTACTCCCCATTACAGAGGGATCAGTTTGCCTAGGTGCTTTATTAGCATCCAGCCGGATCTCTTGAGGTGAGCGAGTTTTTTTAGCCCCAGTAGTGTTAGCCAGGATTTATAGGATATTGGGGGTGATTTCTGGGACAAATTCTCTAGAGCTGCGAGATGTGACTCTACCTTGGTAGTACGTATATGCTTGGGTTCATCTCCACATACATGGTGTCTTTGCTTATTTTGAGTATCCAACATTCTTTTTAGAGCGAGGATATTCTACAATCTTACAGTTATACTGAGCATCCTCTACTTTGAAGATGGAGAGGATTCACATGCTCTTCTTTGCTCCTCATTTGGTCAGAGATCAATTTTTGTTAGTTCACCAGTCGGATATATTCGGCTTACCATCTTCTTGGTAGGGGTTGATCTTATTGGCAATCTTGATAAGAATGGCAGATATTCCTTGCTTCATGGTCGTCAGACAGTAAAAGTAGATGAGTACATTTTCATAATGCCCGTAAAGTTATGTTACCAATTTCAGCTATATATGAGGGCTACCACCAACCGACGATAGTTTGATTTCTTCCAATGGACTGCTCGTGATGGTAGGACATTCATGCCTGGTGTAGTAGATATTAGGAGAATCAGGATAATTTCGCTTGAGACACTTTACTTGACTACTTCAGCTATTTGTCTACATTTACTGAGGCTCGACATTGGTGCTCACTTTCGGATAACTCCTCCGCAGAGTCACATAGGGGTTAGTTATACCATTGTGGTGCAAAGCCTAAGTGGAAAGAATGTGGTGAGGTCTTTTGGAGTTCCTCGAGATTAGAGGACCCATCATCGGTCACCATTGGCAGGAGATAGCAACGTTAGAGGTGCAATCACTATCTTCCTCTCTTTCAATACCTCTATCCTCTCTCTTTTTTTTATCAAAATATATTCAATCTATCTGATACTCTAATTTAATTACTAATAGATGCACCAGTTTGCCAAGAAGTTGGTCGAGGATATCACCTCATAACAGAGAGTTAGAGTTGGATTCTACCTTTACACCGAGGTTTCTTCACTCATAGATGTGTAGTAACTACAAAGCCCCGCCGAGCTTCACCGATTATGCTATGAGTCCACTTCCACGGTGACTTTTGACTTCTAATGAGGTACCATAGCCAAGACCGGATATTTGAGGACTTAGCCAAGTGTGCCCGCCTTTGATACCGCCGCCTCGATTTTGTTACTTCTTTTGTGGAGCCATTTTTCCCATCGGCCTTTACTCCCATTGTCCTGTGGGAGACTTCTAAGATGAGAGATCTCGCACCTGCTTATTGAGCCAACATATAGTTCCTGAGCTTATCGAGAAGGAAGGTCAGCGAGGACTATGCCACTTATGACACACCAATCCAGTCAGATTCATCATGTTCAGGTACTTTCTTCCTTTCTTTATTTTTTTACTTCTTTACATTTACTGCTTTGCTTTATGCTAATTTTTTCCATTTGTTCTTTGTAGTACCTAATGTAGGTTATGAGTCTAAGATTATTCCGTAGCGATCCACGAGGCATGCGATTGCGACTGGTGTTTTGAGGGATATGGTTTCTCCTTACTTTGGATTCACTACTTCACATCATATGCACCATTCGGATCTTCTAGCTCATACTAGCTTGGAGGAGTGGTTCTCGTATCTAGAGACTCTATAGGCATAAGTCTGATCCACGGATGATCACTATTGCCTCGCACCGTCACAGAGCTGTGAGTCGCTGGGAGACCACCCTAACACATGATGAGTTTGAGGAGAGTGATAAGGCTTTACTATGTGACCATCAGAGTTTGATAAATGCTTCTTCCGAAGCTTGATTGACCGCCATGATTGAGAGTTGTAAAAGTAGACGGAGAGCTCAAAGATGAGGTGAGCGACCATTTTATGTCACTGGGCTATGGTAGATGCTGAGGCTACTTTGGTCAAAGCTATTGATGCTTTACAGCTGGTTGAGAGTGAACAGTAATCTTTAGCAGTTTATTTAGCATTGCTTCAGGAGCTACAGGCTAGGCTCTCGTGATGTTCTTTTTTCTTCTTCTTTTTTCTTATCAATCATGTATTATCTTATTGTATTAATGAAATCGCCATTCCTCTGTTACTCTTGTGCTTGTTGTCTTTGGAAGATTTGATGAGAAAATCAGCTTTGATTTGTGCTTTGGGTTTAATTTGTATGTTGGCTACAGAACTTGGATCATTTCAGCTTTGATTGCAATAGTTTACAGAGCTTTGATAGGATTTATCATTAGTATGATGCTTTATTTAGGATATGTTAAATGATGGCCTTGACTGATTTATCAGAATTGACTTGTCGGATAGATATGAGTTCTTACACCACCTACTCTCTACTTCGATGACTTTGCTGAAGATCTCTTTCTTTTATGTTCAGATTTGACCTCCCAACCCCTCGTTTAGTTGATGGAAGAATTGGTTTATTTATTTTGATGAAGGACTCACAGAATTAGTTTATCCATGCTTGGTGATTTGAAATTCCTTCCTCCAGCTTTAAGCTTGACGGACTTGCTGAAGGACTGACATGATTGGTCCATATTGACTTATCAGGAAATGTATATAGGTCATGAATCATGTGGTTGTTGCTTTAACAAATTTATTGAAGGGTGCATACAGATGTCCCAGCCTTCTGTCTTATACTAAGTCTACGTTGAGTGCCAGCAGCAATGCTTTAATAAACTCGAATAACAACAAAAATTCCTTTAGTTTATCGACTTTGTATGAACTATAAAATTGCTCGGCTTGTGCTTTTGCTTAACTTGATGAGAGATTGTCTTTGATCTATGCTTTGAGCTTAGATCATTTGAGAATAAATTAAAATATCACCATGTAATATAGATTGATTAGAAACTGAATTGAGTGAGTTGTCTTGATCATCGATCAAGTAGAAAGATCTCTTGGATCCCGCTTTGTAAGCTTTGATGGTTGCTAAATCCATTATCATCGGACGAAAGCGGCCCTTTCACTCTTTTTCTTACGGCTTGTTGAGTGAGGAGAGCGAACTCGACACATTTGGGCTTGTTGATTTTGACCTTTAGAACCTACTCAAGTCTTCAACTTAAATTGTAATGGGTGGTTTTATCATCGACTAAACAGCTCTTTCAATCGCCTTTTCGCGGCTTATTGAGTGAAGAGAGTGTCGGCAACTGCCATTTGTGAGTTTGTTGAGTTTGACCTTTAGACCCATCCGTGTCCTAGACTTTAGGATATAAAGGTTGATATTTTTCCAACTCAGTTGATTGAAGCTTCCAAAATTGGGAGTTCTTCTAACTTAATCTCCAGAATTTGGCAAATCAAGGAGATAAATTTTTTTTTGACGTTTATGGCTATCTTTTCATGCGTAGAAATAGAATCATTTTGTTCCTGCATGAACCTGCAACTTAACAATAATAATTATTATGGATATATTCAAGGATTTTGGCATAAAGCTCGATGTCAACCTGAATCAGAATATATTCGATGATCTCGTCTTATAATATGATGTCAACTCAAATAAACTTAGCATAAACTAAAAAAATGCCCCTATCTTGCAAGGGAAATTCTAAAGTACTTTTTGAAGAACTTTAAGATGAAAATATGCAAATACATTATTATTTGAGTTGATATGCTTTAATAGGGTTTTGATATGTAACATTGATCTCGTTTATATATATAAATCTAAAAATGCCCCTTGTGTAATAGGAGAATTTTTACTGAAAAGGTTTTTCATCTGGAGTGAGTATATTTATTTAGGGATCTCGACATGAAGCACGATGTCGACCTAAATAGACATACTAAAAAAATGCCCACTATCTTGCAGGGGAATTTCTATTATACCTCAAAAATATATTCATCATGTATAATACTTTTTCAAGTATCGACCATTAATTGACGGTATTGGTCTTTTCACCCTTTAGTCAATGATGTTTGACACTCTTCGATTAAAAAAGGCCTTCAGGCTCAAATTTTTCATCAAATTTTTTATTAGGAATAATTTATCTTCTCAGCACCATAACCAATTCCCCTTTTTGGAATGTTCAAGGCCACACCGTATGGTCAAAAGCCCTGGACATTTTTGCTCGATAAACTTCCAAATTTTGATGAGCTTGCAATTTAACTTCATCAAGCGCGTCGAGTTCCTCTATTCTCATATGAGCATTTTAGTCTTCAGTTAGACCGTATTGGATAGCTACTCGAAGTGAAGGTAGCTCAACTTTGAGTGGAAGAACTGCTTCAGTTCCAAATACTAATGAATAGGGAGTGGCTTCAGTCGGTGTCTTGTAGGTGATTCGAAATGCCTACAATGCCTCTATTAGTTTGGTATATCATCCTCTTTTATTTTTAGCGAGGATCTTCTTGAGCATTTTGACCAATGTCTTGTTGAAGGTTTCCGCCAAACTATTTGCTCTTGGATTGTATATTGAAGAGTATCGTCAATCAATTTTGTGTCAATCAATGAATCTATAAATATTTGCACTTTTAAAAGCTATGCCATTATCAGAAATTACTCAGCGTTACACTCCAAATCTATAGACGATATTATGCGTGAAAAAATTGATCACTTGGTCAGCATTAACTTCTTTAAATGGGGTGGCTTCAGCCCACTTAGAAAAATAATTAGTCACTGCTATGATGAAACAGTGTCTAGTTGATGATGGTAGATCAATTGGCCCAATTACATCTGTACCCTAGCATTCAAATAGCCAAGAAGCTATTGTTGGGTGTAGTGGATTTGGAGGTTGATGGATTATATTCCCATGCACTTGATATTTGTGGCATCTCTTAGCATGATTGATACAGTCTCTCACCATAGATGACCAATAATAACCCATCCTTTTGATCTTTACTACCATCTTGGGACCTGACTGATGTGTACCAAAAATTTTTTCATGAACTTCAACCATCACTTTGGTACCTTCATCTATATTTAGGCATCGTGGCCACATTTGTTCAAAGGATCTACAATATAGAGTATTATTGATGAAAGCATAGCATAACATTCTCTTCTCAATTTGAGCTGTCAATGATTTATTATTTGGTAATTTGTCTTCTTGAAAGTAGTCGATGAATGGTTGCCTCCAATCATGTGGCTCTTCTACAATAAAAGCTTCACACTGATTTTCTGAAGCAATGTCATTCTTAGCTCTTCTTGGTATAACTCCTCGTTGATTTTGGGGAGTATGAGAAGCAACATGAGTCGCATCCTACTATGTCAAATTTGATAACCCCTCTACCTGTGAGGATTGATATTTTACTGACTCTAGGACTCATCGAGTAAATATGTCGATCATGACATAATCACTATTCATACTTGTCATTTTCTTAGCTAATTTTGCTAAGCAAACAGCTTTGTTATTCTCGGATCGAGAGATTCAAGTTAGTGTGATATTTGGTATTTGCTTTATAAGCTCGAGAACTCGCTTGTGATATAAAGCTAACTCAAACTTGTTAATTTTATAGATGTCGAGTGCTTGATTTATAATAAACTGAGAATCGCCAAAAATATGCATATTTTAGATGCCTATAAAAATAGCTTCTTCAAGACCTGCCACTAATTCTTCATACTCGGCTTCATTATTAGTTCTTGGTTAGGTCAACCCATATGATCGTTTCATTATCCCCCCTTCTGGTGTTATGAAGATTATGTTGATTCCTACTCTTGCCATTGAGAAATTTAGAGGTTTGACTTGTTTGATCGATGAGGCTCCATCAAAGTACATTTCTCAAATTTCTGATTTTTTTTCTTTCATGAATGAGCATAATTTACTCATTAGGTAAATCGTCGTTAAGAGAAGAGTCCGTGGGGATGGGATGTGCAGCAAGAAAATCTGTTTAGACTTGTCCCTTCACTACTTTTGGCGGATCATACGTAATATCAAATTGTAGAAGTAATATTGTCCATCTTGCCAAGTGACCTATCAGCGATGGTCTTGTCATCAAGTACTTTAGCAAATCGATCCTTGAGATGAGAGTAATCTTGTGAGATAACATATAATGATGGAGCTTTTGGACTACAAAGATCAATGCCAAAGCTGCTTCTCTATTGGAGAGTATCTCATTTCTGCTCCTATTAATCTTCGACTGATATAATAAAGAGTATTCTCTTTGCTTTCTTCATTGTGTTGCTCTAATAATTCTCTGAGAGACTCTTCTAACGTAGATGTGTATATAATGAGAGGCTTCCTAGGAGTAGGCACTGTAAGGATTGGTGGAGTTAACATGTAACTTTTAATGCTATTGAAAGCTTCTTGGCACTCAATGTCCCATTTGAATGGAGCATCCTTCTTCATCAACTTTGTAAATGGTTGATAGTGACCTGATAGGTTTGATATAAATTGACGAATGAATGTGAGTTGTCCTTGTAAAGAACGAAGCTGACACAAATTCTTTGGTGGAGGCATCTCCACAATTGTCTTGATTTTAGTATGATTGATTTCAATACATTTGTGATGCATAATGTACTCGAGAAATTTTCTAGAGGATACCCCTAATGCACATTTTAGAGGATTCATCTTGAGATCATATTTTCTAATTCTCTCCAATACAATTCTCAAGTCTTCAAAGTGATTTTCATGATTTAAGCTTTTCACCACCAAATTATCAACATAACATTCCACCTTCTGGTAAATTAACTAATCAAAAATATGCATCATGGCTCTTTGGTATGTAGCTCCAGCATTTTTCAAACCAAAGGGCATGACTGTGTAGCAATAGATGTCAATAGGTGTTCTGAATGATGTATGCCTTTCATCTTCAGGCACAATCTTGATTTGATTATATCCCGATGATCCGTCCCTGAATGAGAACATATCATAGTTGGAAGTATTGTCCACTAGTAGTTCTGATATTGGAAGCAGAAAATCATCTTTTTGTCTCGCCTTATTTAGGTCCCGGAATTCAATGCAAAGATGGATTTGATCGTTCTTCTTCTTAACGGGGATAATGTTGGCTATCCAATTTGCATACTTCTCCTCCTGGATGAAGCCTATTTCGATCAGCAATCTCATTCACCGAGGAGCTTATTTAAAAGGCATTGTTTCTGATTTAATAACCAATTTATGAACTGCTACATCGTGATAAGCTAGTATTTAATATGTCCAAAGCAATCCTCAGATTCACAAAGTAGCATTTTAGCTCTTCAACTTTCTCAAAGGGCACCAAAAAGTTGGAGGGGGATCATCTTCAACTCCTAGGTTGATTTCTTTGAGTTCATCCATAATGATTGTTTGTCCACCATCGTCAAGTTCTTCAAGTGCAGGCTTGGCTTTTACTTCTTCATCATTTGTAAGAAGAATTTCATGGAGATCATCTTCTTCGTCACTATTAATTTTGACCTTATCTTCCATTATATTATAACAAGCTTTATTTTGATGAGATTTGTGGATGAACCTAAGACCTTTAATGAAACTTATCACTTCTTCACGATACTAGAAGACTTTTTTGGCTCCACATCCTGTTAAAGATTTGAGTTATATATTTAGTAGTTCCAATATGAATTTCAAACTTATGCATCATTCTTTGCAATTTTTGCAGATAATATATTGGTATTCTTGTTGGAACTATCTCATCGAAACTTTCATGTTGAGCAGGTCGATAAACATTGTAAAGATGAGACTCTTCAGATTTGTAGAATAGAGTTCATGTTCTGCCACTCTCGCTCAAAGGCGGGATATAAAATATTATTAACTCTTCAATGTTATGAACCTCCAGTGGAGTGATTTCTTTGAAGTACTGCTAAGGGATGGGTATAATTTTGAAAGTCCTTTGGCACTGCCAAATGAGATATCCTTCTTGATGCGACCATTTGAACTCTATTTCCATAAGTAGATTCAAAGTTATAGTCTGAATCAGAATCACTTATTTCATACTTTGCCTTTCTTGAAAGCTTATAAGTTCCCTTAAGTTTTATAAGAATATTTTCTTCTTCTTGTGTATCACTTCCCAAATGAGGAACTGATCTTCTTGATTTAGGTGTAAAGTCAAGTGCTTTAGGGAGAGTCGGCATTGCCTTCTTTCTTCCTCTTTTCTTCTACTCTTTCACTTTGTGAGGTTGCTTTTTAGTTCCTGAAGTGGATGCTATCTCTTCAAGAGGATCTGTTGACTTAGGCTCTTTAGGGATGAAGTATTTTGCATCTTCATAAATCTTTGCTTCATGGACTGAGAATGGTTATAGGTTGCCAGGAATTCTGAACTCTTCTCCATCTCTTAGGTACTTCATACATTGATGTATAGTTGATGGGACCATGGCATACTTATGCAGCCATGGTCGACCTAAGAGAGCTCTATATGATGTATCAGCATCGATTACATAAAACTTGGCTTCTGTATATAAATCCTAAAATTTGAGTGGGAGAATAAAAGAACCCAGGGTTTTCTACCCTTTCTCATTGAAACCATGAACCATCAACTTGTCTCTCCCAAGATGTTGGGTATCAAGTGATAATCCTCTTAATACCTTTAGACTCATAAAAATGATAGAAGAATCTGGATCAATCAATATTCGGCTAATCGAGATGTCATCACTCTCTATAGTAACATATAGAGGATGGTTGTGATATATCATTCCCAACATAAGATCTTCTTCAAAAAATGTGATTATTGGGAGATCTTGAATTTGCAATGATTCAATCATGCATTTTTTAGCAAAGTATGCTTCATAACTTTCTGGATCTTTGAGAGCCTGTATCAAAATTTCTTGGAGGTCTTTTGACATTAAGAGAGTCTCATACACACTCAGTTGTGCAGGAATCTTTCTCAGATGTGATAGAATATTATAATCTATCTTTTTGCTTGATTTAAGCTTCATTCAAGGATTTTTGGGAATGATATCTTCATTGAATTCTATTTATTTGTCTTTGTCTTTATTTGCATTTCCCCTCTTTGATGAAGGTGGTAAGACTTTATCACTTTTCAACTGAACTTGAATTACCTTATCTTGCTCAGATTCTTTTGAAGAGGTAGTTTCTTCAAATTCACTTCTTATTCTAGAGGATTGACCAAGAGAGTTAAACTCACTTTTCAACTTCATATATTTCATACATGATGATATCGATAAGTTTGACTCTTTTCTATCTATAAAACATAAATTTTCATCTAAACTGTTACCTTCTTGTTGAGTCATTAAATAAAATTCAAATGTTAACTCTTCAGACTCTTCTTGCTTTCCTGATAAAAATTTTGATAGGTTGGTCGAGTCTGTCTAACTACCCTTATCATTTTGGAGTAACGGATGTCGAAGAACCTTTGACATCACTTGAATGATTTGGCATGTCTCTACTGGACAAGATTCACCAATCTCTTCTTCATCTGATTCAATAATGCAAAGTTTAGGCATAAAGTCGCAAATGGTTGTCTTCTTTGATGATGATACTCCTCTAAATTATTAATAATCTTTTGAGTTGTAGTTCTCTTCGATCTTCTTTACTTATTATCTTCTTTGATTTATGATGACGCTACGTCGCTCCTCGTCGATGGATGAAGTAGTCTTATCAAAATGCCATTGAGAAGCCCAAATACTTGGTTTAGGCATCTCTTTTAAGTCCAATTTAGGTTCAAGTGATGATTTCCACTTGACACTAGGGATACCCTTTAGCTGTTTCAACATTTTCACTGTCTTTTTGGAGACTACTGTCTCCCATTCTTTAGTTTGAACCGATTTCTCCTTTTTGTCTTTGATGGATGATACAAAAGAGGATGTAATCATCCTTGTAGACTCTTGGGTAGACAGTTTGATAGTGTAAATTCACCTCGTCGATACTTCCTTTCTAGCCAATCTTTGAAGACATAATAATCTTCAATAAGATGACTAATCATCCAATGATCGAGACAGTAATTTGGATTATTGACTTGATCAGCTTCTTTAGGCCTTTTAATTTCTGGTAATTATAGACCAACTTTGACTGCTTGCTGAAATAATTTGGCCACACTATCCCTTCTAAAAGAATAATCTTTATTCATCTTTTTCTTAAGAAATGGTCACATTCACTCATCATCTCTTTTGCTTGTTTTGGATGCTCCCCAACACTTAAAAAAGTCTGAGGTTTGTCATTGCCTTATAATACCAATTTTTACTGTGGATTAGAAAAAATAGGTTTCTTTCCCTTATCATCATTGTACATTGGTTGTTTTCCTTTATCTATATTATATATCATCCGCTTTTCACCATTTGAGCTATAGAAAATGGCATGAGTTTCGTTCCTTCTTGAGTCTGAAGGTTTGTTTATCTTTGCTTTATCTGCATAGACTTCAGACTTAGGGCGATTCAGCTTTCCAAATTAATCCACCCTATCAAGCAAGTCTTGGAATGTTGTAATTGATGTCATACATAGAAATGGTGTCATTTTATCATCCATATTGCCCATTAACAATTGGATCGCATGTTCTTCTTCCAATTATTGCTTGCATTTCATACTTAGGTTATGCCAATCGCTTATGAATTTTTTCACTGACTCGTCTTTTCTTCTTTTCAGCAAGGCAAGGCAAAGTCAGTGATTGTTCTTTTCTTAGTTTCACTAGTGAACCTCTTCATGAATATCATCTCTAACTCAGCAAAAGTTTTAACTGAATCATTCAGTAATTTTGTATGCCACTCGAAAGTAACTGAGGTCAGGCTACTGATGAACTGACGGAAAAGCAGCGCATCATTCCCTCTTGTGTTATCATAAGTAGCCTTAAATTATGCTAAATATTACTTTAGATTACCAAGCCCACTGAAAGTATTAAATTTTGATGCTAAGTAACCTTTCGGGTATGGCACTTGATCATATTCAGGTGGGTAAGGGTGACCCTTACTCACCAAGATTCCAAACGGCTATATGCCTTTATCTTTTCATTGATTATCATTTCCAATTGAGCAGTTGTTACAATTCCCGGTATGTTAGCCATATTTTTAATTATAAGAGGTAACTTCATTCCTGTAGCATAAAATTATGAGGGCTATTGAGTGGAATAAGTTGCATTATTAGCTGCTGAGATAGACAAGTATTTGATGTGATATTTTTCGAATATATCCATCATGATATTCATTTGTACCATCATTCATCATTCATCAAGCATTAAGTGCAATTTTTCTTTGACTTCCATTTGATCTTTGATGCTTTGCTACCAAAGATCAACAAGTACATGCTCTTCTTCTTCTTCCTCTATTATTTTTGTTATATTCCTTGCTCATCTTCAAAAGAACTTGACTCCTTCCTTTCCATTTGCAGGTGATGGTAATGAAACATTGATTATAAAAGTGTGTACCAGGCTGATCATTTTCTGGTTCAACCATATAAACACCTTCGACACTCATGATCTCTTTTTCATTCTGGTCTTCTTCTTCTTCTTCTTCGGTAGAGATTGAAGATCCATCTTCTATTTGCTTCTGTGAAGACTCTTCTTCATAAATGTCAAATTCAGGTTCAGGTTCCCTGGATTCATGTTGCTGCTGATGGTGCTGAGCGGAGAGCTCATATATATCTCTGACTATATAGATGATTTCCACTTCCATAGTGTCCTCTTCATCACTTTCTTTTTGCACATGAATTTCTGATCGATGTTTCCAGTGGATCTCTTGTTCAATGTGCGGGGCAAACACTTATTCCACTAAAAGACTGTGATCAAAGTCAACTTTCTCTTGTGAGGGTGAATCTGATCTATGATGGGATCTCCTAGAGGACTCTCCAGGGTGTCTACCGTCATGTATTTCATCAGTGATATCCCTTCTTTTAGGTATCCACTTCTGATGAGTTATTTTTTATACGAATTTTTTAGTATATGTATCAGATGTCACACCTCTTCCATTCTTCAGGATTTCATCACCGGGCCTTGGCCTCCATACCTACTTATCTTTTGTCAGGACCTTTCGACAGCAGATTCTTGGACATGCGGTATGAGTGTCAGGCTCCGATGCTCATCGTGTGAAGCATATTGGGCTCGATGACTAGTTACCATAAGAGATGGCAAACTCCTTGGTAGAGCTTTAGTATTTCTAATCACCATAGGCCTTTAAAATTTTCTTTTCATCAAGCCTCTATCTTTGGCTACTTTAAGAACTTTGTGTATTCTGGAAGATAGTGTTTTAGGCTGTCTCTTCTGTGGTGGTGGAGCTTGACGTTGTTGGGTCCAGAATGTCTGCTTTACTTCACTAGTAGAGTTATTTCATTATACTCACTTCAGATTGTCAAAGTTGTTGTGGGTAAGAATACTCGCTTCTAATGATAGTATTATTTATTCACTGGGTCACTTGAAGGAGATCTGTTGAGCCCTCAGCTCAGTATTTCTTCTTCTTCTTTGCCTTCTGGTTAATTTGCTTCTCGATGAGGAAGCTTCATGATCATGCTTTCCAGGTACAAAAGGTTCAATCGGTTAACCGTACTCATGCATTAAAGACACAGTTTGCCTATTGACCATTCTTTTCCTCACGGGGACTTCAGATTAACCTAGCCTTTTAAAAACTGAAATTCTATATGGGAAGAACTCCTTGACAGCAGTTGGCTACTAAACTGATTGGAGAACATGGCTAGTAGGAGCTTCGGTAACTTAAGGCCTTTCAGCATAGCCTCGGACGAGTGTACCACGGGTGGGTACTTCAAGAGTTACAGCTACGATAGTTGAGAAATTCAAGCTACCAAATTGAATGTGTAACATCTCTGTTGATGATGTCATTGAGATGTTCACCACTCTACGGACAAGGAGAGTGCTCTATAGATCCATTCAAAAAAGTGAAAGATGGGGATTAGTAATTAATAATTATTATTTCACCCCATACTTTCAAAATGCAGAGGTACTACAGAACAAAATAAAAGTGTAATAAAGATATGTTATACAAAATAATTCATTCGACATAGAGTCTCACACAATAGTAATTTGAGTTTATTACACATTTAAATAATAATTTTTGTTTTAAATTTTTAAATATTTTATTACTACTGTAGCATGTGTATGACTAGCCAAAGATGGAAAGAGAATCTTGTCCAGGAGCCAAAAAAATTGCCAAAAATTCACCCAATCTCTCAACAAAATGAATTGAAGAGAGTATGATTGAATGTGTCGGTGTAATTTTTAGAAGGCAGATGAAATAGTAGATAAGACACTACCCAGAGATTTCATCCTCATTTTGGTGAGAACTTTATATCTGCTTCCAGGTTTTCTATAGGCATAAACCCCTATAGTTAATTACCCTTCCCAATAAGAGAGAACTTCGATGCCATTAGGTCACTTAACGATACAGATAAGAAGTAGTGGAGTTTAAAATTTAGATTATGAAATTCATCATTTCAAATTTTAAACCTGATGGTTGCAAAATGACGCGCCCAATCTATCACATGGTTCATCCCTTATCATGGCCCCCGCCTACTTAGTGAGGAGGTACAACCCGACCGGGATCCTTATCGAACACATACGCCGGCCCAAGAAATCCTTCTGGGACTGGTGTGTTTGTCTGGAGACGCTTAAGTCTACCTTAGTAATAGAGGTTATTTTGCTATTAACATATCCTATGATTCACAACTCAAAGAGAGTTGGGGAGCATACGGTATGCGATCGTAATATAATATACCTTGCAAGAACCCGAGTGGGACTTGGCCATAACTACATCATCTATCTACCCCTCACGTAGCCAAAGGACACGATCACGCCCCTCGACAAAGAGATTGAGAACATACAAGATAACACCGATTTTGACATTCACTCTTTCAGCTGAAGTTTTCACACCCTCAAACAAATAAAGGTGGATTGATTAATTTTTTATTTAAGCTTTTAATGATAGAGTTTCATTTAAATAGTTTTTAGATTGACACTCAATTTGAGTTAATTTGATTTGAGATTAGAATCGTATTTTGATGGAAGTATCCCCTCCGGTTGAAATCACCATTCAACACAGCCATCCTCGGGTAGCTACTTGATTGAATCGAATATATTGAACTTTAGATCCGTCGACTGCTTAGCTTTAACAGAGGATCGGATCCACCGTCATAATGATGATTTAGCTTCGATATTTTAAGTTAAAATTCTCATAATTAATTTTAGGTTTTGTTAACGACAATAAGACTAAACCGGAACTCGCAAAGATCCTCGAACAATTTAAACATTCAAAGATAGTGTCGGGCATATGCGTGTATTTAAGAACGCCTTAATTAACGCCTTCTGCTCATTTGCGATGTGTGAATGACGTAGGTATTATAAATTGATCTAATATCTTATTAAAATTTTCAGATTAATATTTAATTGATTCTAATTTAGCCTACGCAGCCTTTTCAGACATTAAAATTTGCACTTTAATTCTCTATGTCCGAGCACATGCACGTATTTATAGCTTAGATAATTTCATCTAATTAATGAAAGCACTAACATTAAAAGTCATAATTATAATGAAATTTCTTTTATTTTTGTATTGAAGGAAAGTTCATTCATTTGTGCAGCATTTAATTTAGTCGCCTTCCTGCTATACTGAATTACATCTAATTCGTTAATGTTTCATTCATTTAAAAGCTTGCATATATCTTTCAACGCTTAAGTTAAGCTATTGAAAATATCATGCTTTTATATTTTGCGAGCTCAAATAAATTGGAATGCTTGAATATTGTGTTTACTTGAAAGTGAATGTAAAGAGTTCACTTTATTTAAGTATTTTTATGTCTCTTGAAGCTATAAATTCAAAAGACAGTTTATTTTGTTATTTTACATAAAAATTCAATTCCTCCGAGTTACTTCAGTGAATCAATAGAGTGTAATATTCAAATTGATTCCCTCATTTGACTTGTTTCTTATTTTCACAAATAAGACTATGAATTTCTGTATTTTTTTATGAAACATCCTTAGATATCTCGATAGAATTCCTCCACGCAAATGTTTGTTTTCAATTAGGTACTACAGCCAAAACTTCAAATACTAAAATTTTAAGTGCTTAAATTGAAGTTAGTTATGTTATGACGTACATAGAAAATTTATTCAAACTCTCCTACATTCATATTTCCCTCTCTTTTTTTGAGAGTGGGTCCTTCACTACCCATCTAATTTCTATAAATAAGGCCGAGAGGGGGTCTTACATTACATTCCATTTATTTGAAGAGTTGGAGTGTTTGAAAGAGAAGGGTTAAAAATTTTAGTGGGTTTTCAACTCCGCATAGATAAATTTTAGTGAGTTTTCATTTAAAAGCTTGCATATATCTTTCAACACTTAAGTTAAGCTATTGAAAATATCATGCTTTTATATTTGCAAGCTCTCACAAATTGAAATGCTTGAATATTATGTTTACTCTAAAGTGAATGTAAAGAGTTCACTTTATTTAAGTATTTACACATCTCTTGAAGCTATAAATTCAAAAGGCAGTTTATTTTATTTTTTTACATAAAAATTCAATTCCTCAGAGTTACTTCAGTGAATCAGTAGAGTGTAATATTCAAGTTGATTCCTTCTCTTTTTGAAAGTTCCTCATTTGACTTGTTTCTTATTTTCAGAAATAAGACTATGGATTTATATATATTTTTTATGAAACATCCTTAGATATCTCGATTGAATTCCTCCACGCAAATGTTTGTTTTCAATTAGGTACTATAGCCAAAACTTCAAATACTAAAATTTTAAGTGCTTGAATTGAAGTTAGTTATGTTATGACGTACATAAGAAATTTATTCAAACTCTCCTACATTCATGTTTCTCCCTCTTTTTTTGAGAGTGGGTCCTTCACTATCCCGTCTAATTTCTATAAATAAGGCTGAGAGGGAGTCTTACATTCCATTCCATTTGTTTGAAGAGTTGGAGTATTTGAAAGAAAAGGGTTAAAATTTTAATGGGTTTTCAACTCCGCTTAGATAAATTTTATAAGTGTTTTTCACCTCTCCTTTTTTTTTTTTTTTACTTTTGTATTCATTGTATGTTCTTTTTCCTCCCTTTTTTTGTTTGAAATTTTTTATTTGAATTTAGCTTTAGGTTTCCTTGCTTAACATTCTTAAGTAGGTTCTTTTTTTTTTCCATTTTTTTCTAAGGCAAAAGATTTGATGAAATTTGGGCAGCATTTCAGCTAGGGGGAGTGACATCTAACGGATGTTGGCTTACTCGGTACGCTCTAATGAGCGAATGAGCTTCTATCTAATGTCGATTTTTCATCTCGGCCTAATGAGCTCCTTCAAACCAGAAGAACAAAGATATATACTTCCACATCACAAATGTTCTCGACTTATTTCTTCTACGCATTTCAATGATCGGTAAAGAGACAGGGAAATGTCGAGACCAAGAGAGAACCTGCCTAATGACGATGTTCCTCTTCGCTGGCAAGAGAAAGGTCGAAGGGGACGAAAAATGGGTAATGTAAAACCAAAGAAGAACCCACCTATGACGATTCCTCCATTATGCAAAGAGAAATTGGAAAGGTAATGGAAGAGGCAAAGTCGTAAACCGGAAGGAGAACCCACCAAATGACGTTTTCTTCTCGACGAACAAAGGAAATGGATTGAGAAATGGGGAATTTTGGATTGAGGAAATGAAGGAATTTGAAAGTGAATTTTCAGTTTTAGTGGAAAATGAGGGAAATGGGAAAGTGGATTTTCTTTTGGTGGAAAATGGGGAAATGGGAGAGCGAAATTGAGGGAAGGGGAGAATGATTTTCGCCAAGGGAAGCTAGGGAAAATGAGAGGAAATTCGGATTGGAAGGGTAAGAAAGAAAAAGAAATTGAGAAGAGGAAGAAGTGAAGCTTACCTTATCGGTTTGGAGGGAGGAAGTGGAAGAGAGAGGGCTTCCTTGCGGTTTGGATAAGGAAGAGGGAAAAAAATGGAAGGCTTGCGATTTTAGTTTGGAGGGAACCACAGTGAAGGGGAAGGAGTTGGTCGAACCGTCGAACGAAGGGGAGGGAGCCCAGCCGCGTGAGGGCTTCATGCCCCGCAACAGGGATCTGGCGGATGAGGATGACTCGACAAGGTTTTAAGGAGTTATGTTAGATTTAGGATTTTTTTAATTTATTTTTAAATTGCTTAATCAACTTTAATATGAATTTTATGCCGATAAAATCATATGGTCAATATATATCAATCTTAGATTTTTTTCGATATTCCAAATGCAACGACGTAGTCCGTTTCACAATCGGAGGTCATTTTGTTCAAGTCGACGTCCAATTGAGTCCATTTCAGCTCAAAATGTGTATTATCGATCGCCGATTCGCCGACACCGAAAAGTTTACTTGATAGATTTCATTTCGTTTAACGGCGCAATCAATTTCCGAATGGTTTGTGGGTGCCTCCTAACCTCAATATGCGGGTGCATCGACAACTCAATCGCTTGATCGATCATCAACTGACAATATTCATATTCTCGACCAATTTCGAGATTCAACGCGATTGAAGTCCGTTCATCGAGGGTCGTTTCACCATTTTCGGACGCCCAGTTCATTTTGAGCGATTTGTTATCACCAAATCCGAATTTAACTTGGGGACTCGACTTATGGCACATATATGGAGGTCAACAGATATTATGCATCAAATTTATTATCGATGGAGTGCATGAATATTATGAGTGAAAGCAAGTATCAACATTAATGTTAATAGCAAGTACCAATCTTACACATGAAGACATATGTCGATGGCATGCATCGACTTCATAGGTGATAGCTTGTATAGATAACATATATCAATCTTATTAGTAAAGATGGGCGATGAGGTTGATGAGAATCAGAATTGATGTTGATGGAATGTATTGGACGAAGTTAGTAGGCATTGGTGTTAGTTTCTTCGACATGCATTAGCTTTATAATTGATGACGTTCATCAATATATCTCTCTTCTAAATTCTTTGCCTCATCAAGAATCTCTTTGCATGTAATTTTCTTCCTAGTTCCATTTAATTTATCGTGGATAAAATTTGTATTTATCTATAGATTTATTGGTTAAAAGATACAAAGATGAGAATGGTTGCTATAAGCCTTCTGTATTCCATGACAAAAGGAATGTTAAGCCTCTATGAGGCTTCATTTCTTGCTATGGATGGAGAAGATGAACTAGATGAAGTTAAGGAGTTTGCTCTGAAACAACTAAATGATCATATAAGATCACACTGTTCAGCAAATCCAATGCTTTCACAACACATAGCCATGGCCTTGGAGCTTCCTTTCCACCGTAGAATTCCAAAGCTTCAGGCTCAAATATTCATGGAGCATGCTCGTGACATAGCAGAGGAAATTTGGACCAAACTGTGCTCGAATTGGCTCATCTGGACTTCAACTTGACCCAAAGCATCTACCAGAGAGAGCTCAAGGAGATTACATCATTTGTATAGCCTTTTTTTATATGATAAGAAACAAATATATATATATATATATATATATATATATATATATATATATATATAGTCTCCGAAAATTTATTTATTGTTATAATTTATAGATGGTGGGCTAAGATAAGCAATGCAGCTGGTAGCAAGTTAAATTTTGCAAGAGAATAGCCGGTGGAGAGCTACTTCTTGGCAGTGGGTCTGGCTACCGAACCTCAGGCAACATGCAGAAAAGAACTCGCTGCTTCATAAATGTTATAGATGATATCTATGACATCTACGGTTCTCTGGACGAGCTTCAGCTTTTTACCGAGGCTGTTGATAGGTACATAACTTTAAAAGAATTTCTAAATTCCAACCTATTTTTATGTTTTTTATTTACTAAATTGTATATATATATATATATATATATGAGTAATTAATGTTTTTATACACATTCATTTGATTCCATAGGTGGGATTTTGCAACAATCGAATCACTTCCTGAATACATGAAGATATGCCTCTCTGAACTATTCAACACAGTAAATAGTCTAGCAAGCAAAATCATGGAAGAGAAGGGGTTGCATGTTCTTCCCCATCTTAAAAGAGCGGTAAAGTGATTATATTTGCAAACAAACTGAAAATTCTCTAATGTCAAGCTATAATGTTGCCTAAAATGCTTAAAATATATTATTTTTATTTCAGTGGTCAGATCTATGCAAAGCGTATATGGTGGAGGCAAGATGGTATTACAGTGGATATATCCCCACATTTGAGGAATATTTAGATAATGCATGGATTTCAGTTGCAGCCCCTTTAGCCTCAGTTATAGCACATTGTCTTAGTGAGAACATAACACGTCTATCACTTGAAAGCATCGAGTTCTATCCAGGCATTGTTCGCCAGTCATCTACTATTTTTCGGCTTTACAATGATTTAGGAACTTCAAAGGTAATTAAATCTCAAATGAAATAAAAGAAGAATAAGAAGAATATCTTGATATATTTTGTATCAAAATGAAATTAATTTTAATTATTAGTGAAGAAAAATAAATATATTGTTTCATGCATGTAGGGTGAGCTTGGTAGGGGAGATGTTTCAAAATCCATCGAATGTTACATGAAAGAGAAGCAAGTTACAGAATTGGAGGCACATGAATGCATCAAGAATATTATAAATAAATGCTGGAAAGAACTCAATAGTGAATGGATGAAGGCATCAGCATATGAAGAAACCTTCAAAATGGTTTGGCATAATTTGATTAATGGAGAAAGTGAAGGACAGTGTCATCTCACTTCTCCTTGAACCTATTACATTCAAAGAAGGTTGATTAATGGTCAGTTGGGTTGGCATAATTTGCTTGTAGATGAAAATTGAACTAAAATTTGTGAATAATATTATAAATATACATATTGTTTCTAGTTTGGAGATTGATTGAAGATCGATTGATTGAGATTGAGATGCAAGTTTCTCAATTTCTCCTTGAACCTATTAGATTCAAAGAAGGTTGATTAATGGTCAGTTGTGTTGGCATAATTTGTTTGTAGATGAAAATTGAACTAAAATTTGTGAATAATATTATAAATATACATATTGTTTCTAGTTTGGGATGTAAGTCATTTCTAAATATATGATTGTTATGTGTGAGAGATCGGATTGATTGAGATTGCGATTGAGATGGTGCATGGTTGCACCAAGATCAACACCGACCGCAGATCATTTGAAGCATCATATTTTACCTACGTTTTGAAGAATCTGTGATGAGAATGTTGCATTTTCTAACTTTATTTAGCTCTCTACAGTGGTGGCTAGAAAGTTATAATTTGACTTTTTGAAAATAAAAATAAAAAATTTATTTACCCCATTGCAACTATCTAAACATCAGATTCCTCTGCAGTATCTCTACCATTTCTTTTTCAACTAATAGCAGCTGCCCTAAACAGACTTGTAGCTTATTATCTTAACAATAATTAATCACATGAATGCATAAATACATAAAATAAAGTTAAAAATATGGTCACAATTTTTATGCAAAAAATATAGAAGAGAAAAAATAATGGTCATAATGTATTGCCTAATTAAATTAGTTTCTACTAATGAAAAATATGTTTTTATTTATTACTCTTTTTTATAAATGGATAATACATGATTATAATGTAGAAGAATAAATTATTGTTGCTGTTGTCTTTAGTAGTGATTGATTTTAATATCTCTAAAATATATCTATTAATGATTAATAGTAAATATTATAAATTATTGATTATATGCAATGAATAGCACAAATCATGTCTTCTTGTAATTGAAATATGATAATATAACATGTCTTTAAGTTGACCTAGCCAGATCACCTTGACCACGTTGACCCATATTCAAGAGCTACTAAAGAATGATTTCAATCTCTCATCAGTTTAATATGGATTTGCTTTCTCTTCAAGAGATCATTTTTCACAAATTTCATTTTATATTTTTATATTATTTTTAAAATAAATCATATTATTTTCAAAAACACTCAAAATAATTTTAAATATTTTGACTACTTTTAAAAATAACTATTATCATCAAATATTTCAAATCAAAATATGAATAATAAAATATAAATAAAAAATAAAAATTATCTAAAAACAACCTGATAATATCAGCTCATATATATATATATATATATATATATATATATATATATGCAAACTCATCAAACTTTCATTGGTACGTGATCAAAAAGAAATCTTGACTGCATCATCTCACCAAAAGTTTACGTCTAAAATACAATTTCTCAAGCTAAAAACACAGCCGATCATACTCCATAATCATTCCATTTAAATTCCTCTATATAGTTTCAGAGCTTCAGTAACTCCAAATTGAAGTGAAGAAGAATAACCAGTCACCAGTCATTCCTGAGTTTTAGGCCTAAGACACCCGCAAAAGCGGCCTCTCTTCCTTCCTTGTCCAACTCTCCAGCCTCTGATATAGTCCCTCAGTAGCACTCGAGGCGATCGATCACCCTCTTGGGTTCTAATGTTCTCATCCTCTTCATCAAGCTTGACGAAAAAATAGTGCATCTCCTGTAGCTCCAGCTCTAGCTTCTCAATCTGATCCATGATTATTAGCACCTGCTCCCAGACTTGCCTTCTGTCCAACCACCCCATCATTTGACCATGAGACAGTTTCGAATGCTCTTCCAGCTTCTTCATCAGCTTGCCGTCCGCATCTACCAGCGATAAGATTCCTTCCACAGCTTGTTTCAGCTTAGTTTGCATTGCGTTAAGCTCTGAACATTTCCGGCGTTCTCTTTTACCTGGTCTCTCAACCTTTGCCCTGAGCGTCTGAGCAGTTGTTCTGAGAACAGAGAGCTTCTCGGCGCCCGTCGAAAGCCTTTCAATAACTCTTCTGTTCCAAACTTCTTGGGACTGTTTCATCTCTTTAGATATCTCTAGCTTGTCAACACCTACTTCTTTCTCAGCGACGATTTCGGAGGATTGCTGCTCGCTCTTGAAATCCTGCACTCCCTCTATGCCATGGCTATTAGAAACTGAGCCACTGTAATCTCTCTCAGCAGTTTCCCATAATTTAAGCATCTGGTCCTCGGATTCGGCGCTTTGGATCCTACTCAGCGTAATGGAATTTGAAACTCGATCGAGCTCAATATCTTTCATCAGCTGCCCATCCTTCCCGATGGAGTTTTTATTACCTTGCTTTACCTGTTTATCAGAAATCTCCAGTTTTAACTCCTCAATTTCTCTTCTTGCAGACTCTAAGTTAGAAGCATATAGAACCCTTTCCTGTTTCAGCTGATCATTGGTATGTAGCATCAACTTCTCAATTTCTTCCAGTTCAGAAACTAAGTTCTGCAGCTCCAAGGCTCCTGCAATGGTGCTAAGATCACCTTCCCTGGTTTCATTGCTCTTTTCCTGAGGATCAGTTGAAGGAAAACACTGAAGCAAGCAATGGAATCCCAATGAAATATGGCTATAGCTCTAATTTATGACTAAGTAAAGGGAGAAAAGAACTAATTTGACGTCATTTGGAACCTAGAAGTAAATGGTAATTCTTTAGATACAGAGACTAATTCTTGTTAAGATGAAAGTATGGGGAACAGCTTGGGGTAAAAGATAAGGAAAAGTGACTTCAAACGGGTTTCTGGTCTGCCTCAAAATTTGACAAACAAAAAAAAAAATCCCAAATTCAAATTATCCAAATATAAACTAAATATAAATAATGCAGTTTTTCTCGCTATTCAAAATGACAGTAATCTCAAAATATTACCTGATCGTCATGAAGGTTAGCTAGTTGATGAGCTTGATTCTCCACATTAGCAATTCCATTCACCAAAGAAACAAATAGGGGCAAACATGAATTCCAATCGGCTTTAAGCTTCCTATTCTCTTCTTCAAGATCAACAAGCTTCTTCTGCAACTTCAATGCATGTGCATTCCTCAGTGTAATTCCCTCAATGAGAATCTCTCTTTCTACCAAAGAACAAATCTCAAGGCCCTCATATGCAACGGCCCACTCATACATCTTATCTTCAATAACTGCACCATTGACTGCATAAACATGGATATTAATCAATAAATTTGTAATTTCTCCCTCGCATCTGTCAAGTTCACATACTTTCATCTGCAGCTCAGAAGATAGATATTGTTCCCTCTTCCTGAGCAGTTCAAATTTACGACTCAATCTGTTTAATTCCACAGAAAGCATTCTATTTTCTTCATGAGTAGTAATAATCTCAACATCTTTATAGACATGACCTTCCAACAGACCTGCAACTTTTTCCTCAAATTGATATCTCATCATTTTGGCTTCATCAACCTCGGTAGTTGCAGCGTTGAGTTTTGTGCATAGTTCAGTAACTTCTACTTGTGTGCACTGAAGCTTGTGATATGCTTTCAAGAGCTCCATGTTTTTCTTCTTTAACAGATTATCCCCAATTTCAACTTGAAGGATCAGTTCTTCACAGAAATGTTTGGCTGTGAACAGATCAATTTCTAAAATTGTTGTCCGACTTCTGAACCCTTCCAACAAGATAAGTGATTCCTCTTAAGCCGCTTGCTTTCATTTTCTGCAACTATCAACTTCTCTTCACTTTCTCTGATCTGCCTCTCATGGTCATTCTTAACAGCGAGAAGAGAACTAATAGCATCATTAAATACCTGTAAAGACTGCAGATTTTCTGCATTTGAGCTCCTAAAGAACAAGTAGAGGTGCTCCAATGCCATAGCCTCTCCAAGTAGAACATTATTTTCCTCTTCCAAAGCACTCTTTTCCTCCCTCAGGTTAGAAAAATCATTTGAAAAATCTGAAAATAGTCTACAAAAAGACTCCAGCTCAACCTTTAATGATGAGTTCATCCGTTCTTTTTCATTCACATCTTGGCCAAGTTGTTCGCATCTCTCAAAGAGCTGATCTTGATCTCTCTGAAGAACAAGTATTTGACCATCCTTTCTTCCAAGTTCCTTACCGAGTAGAACCTTTTCCAGGGTAATTTGCTTTAGAAAGGTGTGATAAACTGATAATTCCGTGTAAAGAAGTTGATTTTCTTCATTAGCATCTGAAATGGAACCAAACAGATTATTGATCTCTACCATAATGGTTTGCAGAAAAACATCTATATTTCCATCTGTATTCATTAGCTTCTTATTGACCTCAAGTGATTCCAGTAAAAGATCAATTCCATTCATCAGCTTTGCATTCTGATCCACTAGTAGAGCATTTTCTTTCTCAAGGAGTAGTTTATTGCCTTCTAGCTGTGAGATTATTTCACCAGCGCATTTTGAAGCCTCAGTATGCTTCTTACACTCATGCAAAAGAATGAAATTCTTCTCCTTCATTTCAGACAAGCACTTCTGTAAGATGAAATTTTCAATCATGGAATTCATGTACTTTTGCTGATGTTCCTTGAATTCCTTATCCCTAACCTGTGCCTTTTCTTGCATGAAACTTATTTGGCTTTCTAAAGCAGCCAGTTGAGTCTCACTTGACTGGATAAGAGATTCATGTTTCTGCTTTTCAGCTCTGAAGGAATCTTTCATGTCACAAAGACATTTCTGCAAGATGAAAACCTCAGTTATATAATTCCTAAATTCTTGATGTACCACCTCTAGCTCCTCCTCCTTCAATCTCCTATCTTCTTTTAGGAGATGATTCTGGTTTTCAAGGGAAAGCAAGCAAATCTTGCTTGATTGAATAAGAGATTCATTTTCTATCTTTTTTATTTTCAATGCATCTTCGAGCTCCATGATTTGGGCAACAGAAATGTCTTTCTCCTTCTCCAAATTTAAGTGATTCAATTCCAGCATCGCATATTTTTTCTCTAAATTTATCAGACTATAATGAAAGCTTTCTACCTGAAACATCAAATCTTGAAGATCAGATATTATTCATGAAAATGTAAATTCCAGACAACAAGATTAGCATAGCAAGAAGTAAAAATAATTAGATGGTGTAAGAATTTTCTTTATTCATCTTAAATACCAGTACAAGTCGATTACATCTGAGCATAAGTATCCAATAGATGGTAACCTTGAGAAAACAGTCATAGCTAACAAAAGAAACAGACATTCCTTTCTCTCTTGTTAGAAATTGCCTTAAATGTTGTGGACACTGGGATCCAATAATTAGATAGGATCTACTTTTAATATATAATGACAATGGAATTTGTTATTGTGCTTGAATTACTGTGCACATATCAGAGGAATTAGGATGGTGAAGCTTACTCTGACAAAGGTTAATGATTAGCCAGCAGGCAGTAATGATGCAAGCTAATCCCATGGATTCCTTGAACTAAAATTCTCCTTCAATCCCATCTACTCCAACCCATTAAATCATCAATTGCAGCACAGAAAGTGAACATCATCGTTGTTAAGCGAAGATTTTAATCAAACTTGATCAAAGGTAGCCGAAATGAGGTTCTTTTACCTTCATGGCTTTGTTGATTCTGAGCAACGGTCAATTCAAGTGACTATTTTGTTTTCTCCCTTGAATGCAACTTTTTAATGCTTTGACTTAAAAGAAATTAGGTTTTCACATGCAAGCTTGCGTGGTGGCATCTTTTAAGGAGCAACTCGAGAGATCTTTATAATGGCATTACCTAGATCTCTTTATTATGTTGCATTTAATTTTGATGAGAATTTTCATCCTGCATTACACTTTTCTAACTTCTTAATAGTCAATCAATTCTTCTCTTCACTGCAATAGATGCAGGATACGATTGAACCACATGGACCACGATAAGTGGTAATGCTTGATCTTTTTATTATTATTTTGTGAGTTCAACATATTATCTCTTGATAGACATTTCCACATGAAAGTTAAGTATTTTTCTTAGTAGATTGGTATCATACCTAAGAAGAAACACAATGCATTCAAATTTGATATCAAGAAAACATGCCGCCTGTAGTGTGCAAAAAGTACTTGCATTGTAGCTCTATTTTAGACCACATAGTGATCATACTTCTCCTTTGCGTTGTCTCATAAGCTTCAAGTTCTCCCAACATAATAAAGCACACTTCATGAGTTTGATGGCAGTCAATTTGACATTCCTATCTTCTGGAATATCTTTATATTGAAGCTGCTCAATGATGTCATCCAAATCTATAAGTCCCTCAAAATCCAGGATGTCAACCATTACCACAATAGGTGTAAACGACTCGATGAACGTTCATTCTTTAAAATTTTTGTGTTTGGTTATATATCGAGCTTAAAATGATGTTATGTTTTTATTAGTTTTGTGAACAACATTTTCACATGATGATTCAACCTGAAATCTTTGTATTTTCTGTAGCCAGATTGTAATATGTAAATGTGTGTATGTATAATACAATAATAATAATAATAATAGTAATAAATAAAAATAGTAATACAATAATAATAATAATAATAAGTAATAAATAATAATAATAATAATATAATATAATATAATATAATTTTTTATTTCTTAAATCAAGCAACACGATCAAAATTTTCATATGTATCGAATAAATCTTGTGTTTGAATTAACGAGCCAAATCATAAGTCCCTCAAAACAATCCAGCTTTTTTGATGTCAACCATTACCACAAAGTCATGCTCCCTTAGATGCTCCATTCTTCTATATGCAATGTCAAATCAACGAGGCATGAGTTCTTCTTCATTGGAGTCGAACTAATGAAAGGGGTTCTCTTCTTGTTATCCATCTGATTGGTCAATGTGGGCTTCAGTTTGTTGCTTCCCTTCAAATTTAGCAAGCCTTCACTATAATTGGAGGATCTCCCATTGCATATCTTCCATAGAAAACTTTGAGACTCCCCATTAGATATTTCTCCTTAGTGGCATATTGGATAAATCAAGTTAGAATTTCAGTTTTAAGGAGAAATCGAGATTTTGGTTGCTGATTTTCAAATTTGATGGTAATGGCCAAAAATTCTAATGTTTGGAGAGAAAAAGGTTGGCTTTTGGAATGTTTTTAGAGATGTTTTTGGATTGAGGTTTGATTAGAGTGCGGTTTTGCAAGTGGAGCGTGATTTGAGAGAGAGTAAGATTAGTGATAGTAGATCATTGAGTTTGGTTTTGATTGGATGGAACCCTAGGTAGATCTAGGGTAATTTGGCTCTGATACCAAATGACACTACTCTAAGAGAGTCAATAGCATACCTCAGATCAATAATGGGAGGGGAAAATGTTGTATTGGGATTATGAGACGTTATTACCTACTGTTTGAAGGAATTTTGCTTGCAAAACAGCGAATCGAGGGGTTGAAAACACCGGGACAATAGCTAGAAGGTTGAACGGCCTTGGGATGGAGAAAGGAGAACTTGAAAGGAATCCACCACAAAATCACAAGTTAAAGCTTTAGGCACCACTTCGAGGTACGGATACAACTAGAAAAGAGAAAACTAGAGAAAATAGTCCCTAATACAAGGCTTCCAACAAAACTAAACTCTAAGACACCTAAAACCTATTTATATCAAAAATAAATAAACCTTAATCTAGAATAATTGAACTAAAATTAATGAGGGCAATACTAGTTTTTTCTAGTTCAATTGAGTCAGTCTAGGAGTTAGGGATGGGGTTCCCATACACAAGATACCCTACATACACCAGCATCATTCTCCATGAGTTAGGGAGACATCACATTTATCTACTAATATTTGAAACATCATAATACAATGACAAGTTTGCTACATTGAAAGTGGCAAAAATATTATAGTCTCCCAAAAAATCAATCTTGTTGGTGTCATCATCAATCTTCTTAACAAACCTGACGGATATTAGCCCTAGGTTTCAAACAACTGTAGGGAATCTCTCTTTTTTTAATCCGATCCATACTAAATTTCCTTCCCTAAAACCTGAGATCTCCTAGACTTGTTAGTTAACCTCTAATACTTAGTATTATGTTTGATAATTTCCTTCATCACTTGCTCATGAAGGATCTAAATCTCTTGGACACTAGCTTCAGCATTAGTGCTAGGCTCAGTAGTGGAGAGTATCAATATGATTTTCAATGGTGTAAGAGGGTTTCGCCATATACAATCTCAAAAGGGTTGTAGCCTATGGATTCACTTGTGGACTTATTATAAGCAAACTTCACTTAAAGAAGAATCAAATCTCACTATCTGATACTCTTTCCTACAAAATATCCAAGGAGATTTCCTAAGCTACGATTCACTACATCTATTTGTACATCCATCTGAGGGTGTGCTACTAAACTGAATTGGAGCTTTGTACCCAACTTGCCTTATAAAGTCATCTAAAAGCAACTTAGAGTGTGTTTGGGATAGCATGTATAAAAAAAAAGTGTTATTTGAAAAAAATATGATAGGTATACAAATTATTTTTTTTATTTTACAAAAGTCAAATAATTTTCTAACCGCCACAGTAGGTAGCTAGGTCAGGTTAAAAAATGCACATTTCCCACCACATATTCCTCAAAGCGCACCTAAAATGCAGTCCGAATGCAGTTGCCAAACGACACTGCGGCACTGCACTGCCACCGTAGCCCAAACATGGTCTTAGAAATTTCAGATCACAATTTGATGTAATAGTCTTGAGGATTCCATGAAAATGCGTTATCTCCCTAAAGTAAAGATCAACAACATGTGAAGCATCCATTGTCTTGTGCTACAAAATAAAATGTGTCATCTTAAAGAATAAGTCTACTACCACAATAACTAAATCCTTATTTCATTGTGCCTAAGGAAAACTAACAACAAAATCTATACTCACATACACCCAAGGCAACTCTAGGACAAAAAGTAGAGTGTAGAGGCATATATTTTGACCTCAAGTTTTAACTAGGTGGCATACTCTACATTAACGAACAAGTCTCTCCTCATCTTTAATCATCATGGGATAATAAAAGCTTTCTTTGACTAAAGACAGAGTCTTATCCCTACCAAAGTGTCCTACTATCCAACCATTTTGACACGTCAGTAGAATAGCCTCTCTGAAGGAGCACCTAGAATTGCACCATATGTTCGATAGAATAGGTAACCATCAACTCTATATGGATTCATGAAACAATGAGCCCAGAACTCCTAAAAATCTTCATCAACATCATAAAGATCTTTCAACATTTCAAAACCCATGATCCTAGACTACATAGTAGAGATGTTGTCGACTGAAAGCATCAACTACCTTGTTCTGACTTCTTGATTTTTGCTTAAGTACAAAATGAAAGGATGATATGAACTCCACCCAAGATAGCAACTCAAGAACCTCAAAGCCTTAAAATCAGTGTAGATAATGAACTCATTGGATAACAAGTATTAGCTCTAATGGTTGAAGGCTCTCACTATAGCATAAAACTCTTTGTTGTAGGAAAAGTACTTTCACCTGGAATCATTCATCTTACTCATTAAAATAGGCTATGAGATGTTCACCCATATTCAAAATCGCTCAAATCCCAACGTTGGAGGCATCACACTCCACCTTGAACACCTAACTAACATTAAATAGAGCTAGAATGGGTGCCTAAGTGACCTACTATTTTAATGTCTCAAAGCTAGATAATGCTTCCTTCAACATTAAAACTTTTCCTTCTTCAAGAGCTCTATCAGTGGTGCTATTATAAAGCTAAAGTTCCTAATGAATCTTTTGTAAAAAGAAGTCAAGTAATGAAACAAGCATACCTGAATGATTGTGAGCTATGCCAGCTCACAATGGCATCCACCTTTGAGGGATTCATCTCAATACTGAAAGCTAAAATTATGTACCTCAGAAAGCATGTTTGTGGCATCAAAAAATGACACTTCTTTCAATGGACATACAACTTCTCTGCTCTCAAAACTCCAAAATACCTAATGAAGATGTTGTAGGTGATCGTTAATAGAATGATTATATGCCAAAATATCATCGAATTGAATGACTACAAATTTTTCAATAAATGATAGAAAAACCTAGTTCATCAATCACATCAAGGTGCTCGGAGTTGAAAGACCAAAAGACATAACTGTTTACCAGCCCATCTCATGTTTTAAAAGTTATCATCCACTCATCCTTAGGCTTCATTCTAATCTAATGGTAGACCCGCAGTGCAAACCAATCTTAGAGAAGGTAGTCATACCATATAGCTGATCTAATAAATCATCCAAGTGTGGAATCAGGAATAAGTATTTATTAGTAATTTTATTCACAATCTGAAGCCAATATGCATGCACCAAAAGCCATCCTTCATGAGCATACTATGACTAGAACAATACATGGACTAATACTCTCACAAAATAATCCTCTAGAAATCAAATCCTCCACTTGTCTTTAAAGCTCCTTGTACTCAACTAGTCAATAAGTAGAATGGTTAAGGAGCACTAATTTTGGAATAAGATCTATAGGATGTTGAATGTCTCGCAGTGGTGATAATTCAACTGATAAAGTGTCAACCATAACATCATAAAATGGTGTTTCAATATCTCCGCCTTCTAGCACTACCAATGCTAGTCTAGACTCCAAAGTGTGCTTCTCGCATTGCCTGCATAAATATAGCACGATGAACTATGGATTCTTTCTCGATTTGAGCATCCATCACCTTCTACTTTTCTAAGGTAAGAGTACAATGCGCTTTCTTGTAGTCATCATACATAGTCCTCATGTCATATTGCCAAGCCTACTAAGAGAATGTGATAAGCATCCATAGGCACTACATTGCACCAAACTTGCTCCATAGAGCACTCACTAAGCACCTTTTATCAACACAAATCTCATTCCCCTTCTTTAGCCAAGAGAATATGATTGAATATGCTTCTGGGTAAACTTGTCAACTATATGTGTAATATATTCTCACAACTGTCACCATCAATAAGGTTATGCATCCATCAATCATTGTTGTTCCCTCTTGGGCTCAAATTGAAGAACCCTCTAAACCACAAGCATTTCTCCATCATCAATAGTAAGCTGATACTCATCATCTAGTACATTCTTAGTTGGCCCTCATCCACCTCAACAGCTCCCTACTTAGTAAAAGAGATCACCCTTTTGTTTAGGCAACTAAATGCAATGTGCCCATAGCCATGACACTTGAAATACCTCTTGGCTAGGAAGGTGTTGGTGTGCTGATATACTAACACTTCATCACATTTTGGGCCGACTTTACCTCACATGAAGCAAACTTTATACCTCTAGAAAGTGTATTCTTGATGTTAGATCTTTGGGCCTATCTGAAGGGTAGAGTACTCCTGATGTTCTTGTGTTGTCTTTTCACCTTCAAAGCTAGCATATGCATATCAATCAGGGCCAAGTATAGCTGTAATTGCACCACGTTGCTGATAAAAGGCATTTATCCTCTCAAATATATGGCAATTGTGTTCTTCTTTGGCTCTACAAAATCACTCTTTAGGCATGAGTTGGTCAAAATCAGCTATATGGTCCTCAATGATTAGCTCTCTTTGCTGCAACTTATGGAGCCTCAAGAATACATTCTGCTTGTAGTGTGCAAAAAAGTGCTTGCGTTGTAGCTCCTTCATTTTAAGGTGTGTTTGGGAGGGCGGCGTGACTACATTCAGTTACAAAACATAGCATGTTACCATTTGGATAAACCGATGGAATCGTGTTTCACTTAAAAGTGCGGCTGTGGAACAATGTTTTGCGATCGACTCGAGCAGACTATTTCCCGTAGTTCCTAAATATTTCATTCTAAATTTGCCCACATCCTTTATTACACCGATTACCAATTGCTATCAACACCATCTCCTTTTCGGCTCGAAGGGCACTCTAGCCCTAAGTGTCACAACTCATCCCATTCGCACACGTGAATTTGAGCCACATGCTAGTTCACCCCTTGGACGACTCCAGCCCTAGCAAGAACATTATTGTACTCTTTCTCTCTCTCTCTCTCTCTCTCTTATCTCTAATGTTGTTGATCAATGCTTCACTTACTAGATACTATTTATTTTTCAAGATCCAGTAAATTTCGTGTATGAGAATCTTTGATCAACTTTTTTCTGCTAAGATTAGCTAGCAATAGCCTGTTTCTTCGAATTTATATACTTTTTGGGCATGACTTCTAATTAGATATCAATTGGGCAAGATGAAAGTTTAAATTCAAATTATATTTAAGTATTGTTGATATTTCAACTATTGTTAAACTTTCATCTTTTTTATGCCGACAGTTACATTGCTTCTACTTAATTTTAATATAATTTGGTTTCGTCATAGCAATTACATTCATGTTGTTTAGAGTACTATGATGAGAATGATGATAATATGTAAGTAATTGACTACCTAAATACTTTTGAATATTTAATAATAGTTAAATATAATGATTATTACCATCTAAATACTCTCTATATTCATTAACAGAATATAAGGGTAATTCAATCTTTTATCCACAAATAGTTGCAGCACAGCAACTTCACAACTAAATTTTCCAAAGAGAAATGTTGCTTTAGCAACAGCAATATCTTGACAACTTCTTCTGCAACAACATCACATATACTTTTTTAGATAGTAGCTATCCCAAAGGCACCCTTAGACTATGTAGTGATTTTATTTATACATTTATGTTGTCTCACATGCTTCAAGCTCCCATCAATAATGAAGTGTTCTTCTAAAGTTTGATGGCAGCCAATTTGACATTCATATCATCTAAAACATCTTTGTATTCAAAGATCTACTCTATAGTTTGAAGCCACTCAATGAAGTCATCTGTATCCATACATCCCTCAAAATCAAAGATGCCAACCTCACTCTAAGGTCATGCTCCTTGGATGCTCTCTTCTTCTATATGCAATGACAAATCGACGAGGCATGAGTTCTTCTTCAATATAGTTGAACTGATGGAAGGGATTATCTTCTTATTCATCGGATTGGTCATCGTGGTGGCCAATTTGGGTTTGAGTTTGCTGCCTATCTTCAAATTCAACAAGCCTCCGCCATAATTAGAGGATCACCCATTGCATATCTTCCATATAAAGCTTAGGGAGTCTCCATTGGATATTTCTTTTTGGTATCATGTTGGATAAAGGAAGTTAGAATTTTGGATTTTAAGAGAAAATGGAGATTTTGGTTGCTGATTTTCGGATTTGATGGTAAAGGTCAAAAATTCTAATATTTTGAGAGAAAAAGATTAGGCTTTGGAATGATTTTAGGGGTGTTTTTTGGATTGGGGTTTGAATTAGGATTTGGTTTTGTAAGTGGAGGGTGATTTGGGGGAGAGAAAGATTAGTGATGGTATATCTTTGAGTTTGATTTTAATTAGATGGAACCGTAGGTAGATCCATGATAATTTGGCTCTAATACTAAATGATACCGCTCTAGAGGAGTCAATAGAATACCTTAGAACAATAAGGGAAGAGAGAAATATTGTATTAGGATTGTGAAAGGTTATTTATTACCCGTTGTTTGAACTATTTGAAAAACAACAAATCGAGCGATTGAAAGCACCGAGATAGTAGCTAGAAGGTTGATTGGCAATCTTGGGGTAGAGAAAGGAAAACTTGGGAGGGATCGACACCTAATCTATACAAGATACAATTCTAAGCACCACTTGCGAGATTCGGATATAGCTAGAAAAGAGAAAACAAGAGAAAATAGTCCCTAATACAAGGCTTCCTTGAAAGTAAACTCTAAAACACGTAAAAACTTATTTATTTCAAAGCACAAATGAATCCTAACTTAGGATAAATGAACCAAAATCATGGAGGGATGAACTAGTTATTTCTGATTTCATTGAACTAGTCCAAGAGTCAGGGATGTGATCGCCATACGTGGGATATCTCACATGCTATACTTACAGTACTCATGTCACCTTCAATCATAACTTTCTATAAAGTTATTATCATTAATAAATTTTTTGAAATGTTGATATAGTTTCTCTCTTCTCAAGGCTATTTTTATGAATTAATAGATAAAAAAATTACAAATCAAAGAGAAAATTAATATTAATTTGATTATTCAATATTGTAATATTTTTCATAAATAATTTGTCAAAAGTTATATTATCAAATTACTCAATTGATTCATCAACTATGATATATAAAATTGGTTTAGCTTCATATTTAGGAATAAATTAGTTTTTATTAGAAGTTTAGATTAAGATATAATATGCGCTTAATTTTGATTTTAAACTCTATGGCTCTTATTTAAGTATAGGTTCATGTTAATAAACATAATTTAATATAAGTGCAAATTCAAATTCAATAAAATCCGATGTAGATTGATATTGCAATTATAAATCTTCTTCAACATCTGAGTCTATTATCCATAGAATATTTATAAACTACGATACATATTTATAAACTACATTTTATTTAATAGGATCAATCTTCTTAACTATACATAATCTTTAAAATGTGTATGATTAACAAGCCTAAAGAGAAAATGATAATGATTTTTCTTAAGGGATATTAAATATGGGTGTCATACTCCTAAAAAAATGATTAAAATATTTTTCAATATCCAAAACTCTGCATAAAGCCTAATGCAATATTTTTGATGAATTATAGTTATATCTTCCTTAAGTTTCTGCCAAAGTCATTTAAAATATATAAGAATAATATTATAATAATCTAGAATCAAATTAAATTTGTCTATAAAACTTTTAAACCATATATAATATTCAAATACATCATAATCATCTTATTTACAATCCTTAAATTAATCATATAACCAATCCTTATATTCATTGAATGACTAATGTTGCTCTTAAAATTATGTTTTATATCAATCGATCTAAATTTAGTAATAATATTGACAATAATATTGTGCATGTCATGTAATTTAAAAAAAAAAATCTATTATTTGGGAATAAAGTTTATTGTAACATTAGAAAAATTCTTCAAATTATCCAACAAAATTAAAATTTTAAGATTATACCTCTCCGAGTACAAAAATATAACACAAACCTCATAATAGACATATTATAATTGTGTAGAATCATAACTTACATGATATCATTAAACTGCATCAACTTATTATTTTATTGATTGATCTAATTATTTTGTCATATTTCTAGTTAGTATGACAATGCAACCTTAAGCTTTGATACTAAATTTAGTGCAAGACATCCTATGATATAAAGCTTCTTAATACGGATTGAAAATGAGAACTGTGAAATCATCTACACAACATCAAATTCATAATTCTCAAATTATTTTATTGAGACAAATACTTATTTATTTTGATGAAAATTTAGAAAACACATGAAATTCACACAAATAATAATTTAATAGTCGCATAGTAGAAATTAAATATTGAAATTCAAGATAATGAAAAATCAAATGCTATTAGAACTCCCAACACATAAGAAAACTAAGAATCTTTTTTTAGTTAACAAGTCATCTAAACAAAAATTCTTTAAGGAGCATAACGTAAGTTTATCTCAAACATCAAGAATGGACAACCCTATAGAAAAGAAATGTTTATGTGCCAAAACTGATTTATGGAATTTTTGGTGGACAAGGTGGGAAATTGGAGAATCAAATGAACCATGGAATCTAAACCTATGTGCTTGAGAGGAAGAAGTGCCACAAAGATAAGATGGAATTACATGTAGGATTTAAGGCTGGTGAACAAACGTAGTCAATGAGCAAAGCCAAAACCAACCAAACTTCTAACAAGACAAAATTACACAAAAATGTTACCTGAGAGATTAGGGCGTCCTTTTGAAGAAGAAGATCTAAATTCTGTTCAGAGAGAAACTGGCTGTATTCTTCAAACTCTCTTAATTTTAATCGTAAAACTTCAACTTCACTGTTTGCATCAACTAGAGAGTTCTCCAAGAGGGTATTCTTCTCTGAAAGATTCTCCATATTCTCAGAAATAACCTTCATTTGAGAGAATAGAGCAGCTTTTTCTACAACATAGGTGGAATCTTTAGTAATGAGAGACTCGCAATAATCTTCTAGAACTCCAATCTTCTCCGTTGCATCAGCTAAGGTTCTTTCCAAAACTGTATTCCTCTCTGAAATTGTCTCCATATCCTGCAATTTATTGGAAAGCAGCAGCTTTTCATCCTCAAGCTTCCTGCAGCCTTCTTTTAGTTCCACACATCCAAATTGCAATTCCTTGATTAGTATTTCAAGGGATTCCATATTTAAACTGGCTACTTCCATTTGCTCTATTAGACCTTTATGTTTTAGGTCCAACTCATCTCTATCATCCTTAACAAAGTCGATTTCTTGCTGACGAAGTTTGCTGTCCTCTGAATGGAAGCTAATCTCATCTTCAAGTTTTCTATTAATTTCCTTCAAAGAAACAATTTCATCTTGCAGAAGTTTTAGATTCAAATCACATGCCAGAATATGTTCTTTGAGGTTATAATTTACATTTTCAAGCTGGCACACTTCTTCCTCTAAATCCATTTTACTATGTTCAATGTCCTTCAATTTCTCAAAATAAGTTTGGATTTCCAGTGTCAAAAGCTCAACCTTTTCCTGAGAAAGGTTATATAGTCTCTCCCATGATTGAAGAGATTTTTCAGCCTCCACCCGTTGATTTTCACTCCCATGTAAGGAAATTCTGAGGTCTTCCAACAATTTTTTCTTTTCTTCAATTTCTAATTTTAGATTCTGACTTGCATTCTCCAATGCAAAATGTTGATCTTCAGCACTACACAACTTAACAATGCCCATCAAAACTTCCTCATGGAGTTTCCTGATTTCCTCTTTTGCTGTAAATAGTTCACTCTCCAAGCTAGTTATACTCTCCAGGCAGAGCTGGTTCTTGAAAACAGTATCTTCCTTCTCGCATTCTAGTATGGACGCTGCATTTCTCAAATTTTTAACCTCGGTTCTGTAGGCATCCAAATGGTTGGATTTTGATACTATCTGACTCTTCATTTTCTGGTTCTCAATTGACAGCTGTGAAACTTCTGCTCGAAGACATTCTATTTCATTTTTAATGTCTCTTTCTCCTTAATCTCTTGCTCCAAAAGATTTTGGCTTTCGACTGATAACTTCTGAATTTCTTCCAGCACTCTTTTCCTATCTTCAAATTCTAGTTTTAGTATCTGATATGCCTTTGCCAATCCAAGATATTGCTCTTCTGCAGTAGACAGCTTAACGACTCCCATCAAAATTTCCGAATGAAGCTTCCCAATTTCAACTTTTGCTTGAAAATTTTCAGCCTCCAAACTAGATATGCTTTGCTGGGATAGCTGATTCATCAGTATAGCTGCCTCCTTCTCAGACTCTAATTTGGACGTTGTATCTCTCATGCTTTGAACTTCAGCTCTGGATAATTGCAAATGCTTGGTTTCGGACAGTAAATGGAACTTGAGACTCTGGTTTTCATTTGATACCAAAGAAAGCTGTTCATGAAAACGTTTTATTTCATTTTTAGTATTATCTTTCTCCTCAACTGCTTGCTCCAAAAGATCCTGGTTCTCCACTAATAGTGCCCTGAGTTCTTTCAAAAGTTTTTTATTTTGTTCGAGTTCTAATATTAGGCTCTGATTTGTCTTCTCCAGTGAAAAACATTGCTCTTCTGCACTAGAAAACTTCACAATTCCCATCATGATTTCCTCATGGAGCTTCCCAAATTCATATTCTGCATTAAGGATTTCTGTCTCCATGCTAGATATTCTTACATAGGATAGCTGATCACGTAAAAAAGCAGCTTCCTTCTCAGACTGTAATTTGGTAATTGCATCTCTCAAGTTTTGAACTTCACTTCTGGATGAATCTAAATTCATTGATTCAGACTCTATCTGGGTCCTGAGTATTTGGTTCTCAATTGACAACTGAGAAACGTCTTCCTGAAGACGTTTGATTTCATTTTTGTCATTCTCTTTATCCCGTACTTCTTGCTCCGAAAGGATTTTGGACTCATGAACTTTAGACTGGGAAACGCCATCATCTTCCTCTAGAAACTTAAGGCCTTTTCTTACCTTCCCTTCGAGCAACTTTACACGGGTTGTCACTTCCCAAGGAGCAAACATCTCATTCAACTGCTTCAGTCCTTTTTTTGTTGAAAATGATTCATTCTCTTCAGCATATGCTACATTCCTGTTACGAGTATGAAAACTTCCCAGACCAACTGATGCATCCTTCTGTAGATCATCAGGATCGAAAAATGAACGTAAAGGAGAAGGAATTTCTGGAGTGCATGGCCCAATCTCAGAGCCTGGTGGAATGGAGGGAGATTCATCAGGCAATGCAAGTGGGATGTGATTAGGGAAAACTTCAGCAATCGTTCGATGAGCATGGCGGAGTGCCCCAGTTGCATGATCATATCTTTCAGCTAAGGCACGATATGCTCGATAGAAATCCTCCACAAACTTCATTAGCTCAGGTCGCTTCTTGTAGTACATCTCGGCCCTCCTTGCAAAGGAGTCAGCATCTTCCTCTATGAGTTTGATCATTGCTTTCACTTTTAAGTCCATAGCTGTTCAGACATAATATTTTGGACTTAAATGAATCATAAATCAGAAATTTGTGCATGTTATGCTTCTCAAATGTTAATGAATACAAGTACAATACACTACCCAATAATAAAAAAACCTAAAATGGCAAATGCACTGTTACTGAAAACAAATGAGTGATAAAGTTCTAAGATTCTATTTTACATACTTATGGCAAAATAAGTTCCCTTTTTTAGAAATTCTCAAAAGCATGAAATCTGAAAGTTGCTATAACAAATTCTTTAACGCTTGGCCAACTAAGCAACACTGAAGTATTCATTATAATCTCTCCAGAATAACAAAATAAAACTTGTATTTTTTTTTTTTTTCACACAAGACAGATGTACTAGATCAATGCAATCAGAATTTGATGTGTAGAAAATGAATGCACTCTCATGCCAACAGATTGCTATCATAAATTTCAAGCTAGGTTGACAGTTTGTTAAACTAATGAGTAGAATGCATGTGCAGTGTAACTTTACTAATACTCATCATAGCAAATAAGACCAATGCAGAAGCCAAAAAAATATAAGGTTCTCGTGTCACCAATAACTATCATGTCTATCTTCGATCTTTAGTACTTTAAAGTTAAGATCATCATCCTGAGGCCACTCAAATGTTCAGTTCCAGGACAAGCATTCCACAGAAAACATCACTAAAATCTATCAAAAAGGTTATACTTAAACTAGAATCAATGTCAGGCACAGCTCTAAACAAAGAATGGTGGGAGAAAATAAATAAAACCATGACAATGAGAATGAGCAAATTATCTATAGTGCAAACCCTCTACATGATATAATGAATCATAGCTGACTGGCATGCATACCTGTAAGATTCTCCTGAAGCCATTTTGAATTCTTTGGACTGATATGGCTATCCCACCACCATGAATACAATCTCCTTGACTCCGCATGCATAAATGCCGACATGATTCCCAACAAGGTAAATTAATAGTGTTCACAGAGATATAGGAAAAGCTTGATCCGCCAACAGAAGCAGTCAAAGAGATTCACCAAAACACTTCAAATAGGAATCTATGATAAATATAATCATAAATGGCAGTAACACTATATCAAAAGATAATCACAGATGAAAGGTGGGTCATCATAAACATAAAATCCATCATGATTGCCTAGAAAATAAAGAATGTTATAACAGAAGATAGGAATTCCCTCACCTCAACATTCAAAGCATAGAGAACTAAGAGAAGTTAGAAGAAACTTCAATCTTTTGTTTGACTCTTCAAGAGATAGAAGCTACCAAATCATTAATCGAACGAGAGCAGCATCAAAACAACTTAAAACTAAATTTTGAACTACTTTGATAGACTAGGCTGTTTGGGATAATTTTTCTGTGTTTTTTTATTTTGTTTTATGTTATTTTAGAAACATGTTTGTTTTGAGTGTTTTTAAAAGCAACAATTACTATTAAACATGTTTTACTTTCAAACAAAACAAAATAAAAACATAAAAATAAAAAATAAAAAACAAAAGTGATCCCAAACACCCACTAAATTAGGTTTGAGAACAAAATGTACCATAACTGAAATATTTTGGATTGTTCTTCATATATTAATACTCAGATATACAAAGCAAGCAAGAAGGAATGTGAAAACTGAAATGTGCACAGAAGGGTGGCTTCCAAGACAAAATCACTAATTGACTGTAATCATGAAAATAACCTTTGCTCTTAGGACTCGCCTTGTTGTTGGAAGTTAGCAAGCACGCTTTGAATAATGGTAAAATTTGTTGGATCCATCATTGTGGTTAGAACAGATTAGAAATTAAAAACTACATAAATTTCCTCAAATATTATGATTTTTTTTTCACACACCGATTGAGGAGAATAGAAAGGGTCATTTTCTAAAACATGTGTTCTATCTAAAAGCAAAAAAATGAGCTCATAGGTGGTTTCAGTTCGTAAAATACGAAGACATTCAAAATCCAAATCTTCGTTTGCAACAAAATTTTCAGAAACAAGACAAAACAAAACAGTAAAAGAGATATACATTGTTAAAGAAAATAAAGGACTACATAAAACATCCAAAGCCTCTCCAAACAGATAACTCAGCCATTCATTTCTGATAGACAAGAACTATAACCACTCAAAAGCAGAAAAAAAATCAGCAAAATGTGACAAAGCATTACAACTTCGAATCATAAGTAAGATCACATAAAACCCTATTGGTTTTCCATCAAAACCATGCAAATTAGTTCAAAATTGAGAATAGAGTGAGATATACGGCAGATCATAAGAACCTATAATTTGGGAAAGTGGAGGAAACGGATTTGAGAATCAAAGAACGAATTTTGGGCACAGAATCTCTCCAGAAACAGCTAATCTAAAATGCAGATCCTTTTGAATCTCCAACACCAGCATTTGGAACGAGACCGAAGTCCTCACTTTTTGGAAGAGATTTATATGCAGATGCGAAAGAAATGGAAAAAAACTTAAATATCATTGATCAACAAGCTGTAGCAGCCAGTGGAACATTGTGCTCCGACTGACTTTCAATTCGAAAGCCGACAAAAAAAAAAAATTTTACAGGGAAGAAGAGCTTACCAGTGAGAAAAGTTAACCTAGTGGGCCTGTTCAAGTGGCTGCCAAAAAAGCTCCTTCATTCAGCCTCAAACCTTATCATTTACTCAAAAGTACTCTCTCTCTCTACCCCTTACCTCCATTTTGAACTAAGAGTAAGGCGGAGTGAGAAAACGGCAGCAGTAAAGGAGGAGGGTTTTTAGGAAGTAGTTACAAGAAGAGAGCCACTTTCTCCACACACGGAGAGAGAGAGAGAGAGAGAGAGAGAGAGAGAGAGGGTGAGTGACTGGGCAGCAAAGCTTGCCGCTAAAACAGGTATTTTGTTACTTTCGATTTGGTAAGAAACTGCTTTTGGGTGTTGCTTTTATATATTTAAATGTGTAATGTTAATGTTTTATTAAAAGGAATTTTTCGTTTTACAAATGTTATGCCGAAAGAAATTTAAATTTTAAAAAATCAGTTTCACAAATTTAGCCCAATTTTTATATCATTTAGAGGCACTCAATCTATTAATAGAACTAACACTGAGCTTTTTTTAATTACATATTTATATGTAATCATAAATCATACCTATATTATTAATATATATATATATATATAACATTTTTTATCTTGTAATCTTTATATTATGTTGATAAGTTTCAAATCAGTGACCGTGTAAAAAATATTATTATTTTTATTTTAAATGATTTAGAGGATATTAATCAATATTTTGTAAATCAATAAATATATTTAACAACTAATATATATCTATAATGCTCTTTCTTTCCGAGCAAAGGCTCTTATATGTGAAGAGCTAATTTAGCTAATGAAACTTATATATATAATTAGTCAATTATGGTCATTAATCTTTTTTCATGGAGAGTTATACTTAAAAATTCATATTGGATGAAAATTCTCAAAATGTAAGATAATCTCTTATACATTGAAATATGTTGCAATAAAATTATTTCAAACTAATTCGAATTCAAGCCATTAATTGAACCTAATGTAAGCTTCTATTCAAATTAAGTTCAAACTTCTGTTGGAGAAGGTTCGAATGTTGCCATTTTCATGTGTGTTGACATCACAATATCTTCTTCAGTGAGCTCCTTTGCATGCAGTGAATTATACTTATATTGTTGAAACCTATCCTAATAAGCTCTCATCTTGAACTTCAATTCTCATTGACACATTGATGTCCTATGATGCCTTCCCTAGTGAGCTTTATCGTGATTCCTCACAAGTTGTTAGCTCCGTCATAGCCTATCCCTAGCAAGCTCCCGTTGCGAATTTATCTTCTCCTTATTGCAATCTCATGATTGTTTCCCTAATGAGCTCTATCTATGACTATTCTCCACACACACACACACACATAGCCAATGCTATTGTAGATTGCCCTAACAAGTGCCCTCCCTCATGTCCATGAATGCATTTACCCAATGCTAACATTCAAACCTATTGATGAGCATAACATTTTGAACCAGGCTTGAGCCAAGTTCAAATAAGATTCATATAAAATTTTGGAACTTCATTTATGACGAACTTAAATATATAAGATGCTATCCCACACTAAAATAGTTTTTCTAAACAAACTTTTAGACATTTATAAAAGAAAAAAAATAACAGACAAATTTATTAAATTATATGTAGTATGAGATACATAAAGTCAATTTTCTCTAGGGTAATTGGCACTCACTATCATGATATTCATGTCATTTGTACAAATTTAAAAAAGAATGTAAGCTCTAATATATCATCAAAAAATTTATTTGATCAAACGTGAATCTTATTGCAATTATTTCAATTAAAAACTCTAAAATTAAATTCATGATTGTTTAAACATTAATTTTAATAACTTAAAGTTAAATTGAGTATCTCAATCAAATGAATCTATTGACACAAAAAAATAATCTAATAGTAATCCAAATAAGTCAAATCAAGCAATTAAAATGTGATTAGGACCTTCAAAATATAAATTGATGGTTTAAATGATCTTCAAAATAAATCAAATATCTCAATGAGAGAAATATAATGTGTCTATGTTGATTTGATCTTGAGGTCATTAAGGCACTTACATATTATTTTGAATGAGCTATGATTAAAGAAATTAACACAGGTCATCTAAGAGTGTTCTAAAAGTTTGATCAAAATAATCAAATATCACTCTTCAAAATTTTAAATATAATCTCATTTTTCATAAAAAAGAGACCAAGACTTAAATTAAAGACCCTTGAAAATTTATGAAACTATAGCTCTTTAATCGACAATTAATGTCAACAACCACCACTTACAACTACCTTTAAATAACCATTATCATCAAATTATCATTATTATACTAACTATTATCACGATCATTATTTTATAGCAATCATCATATAATCATTGTCACCAACCTAATTATCATTATTTGATTATCACCATTATCCTTAACTATTTTTTCCATAATTACTGGAGACCAAACAAGTATTCCCAACTTTGTTATCTTGTCTTCTTTGATTATAAAAAAGATCGGACTTTTATAATATTACACTTATAGTAAATTATTTTAATTAGGCCAATACCTATTATTTTTTTCTTTTTGAATTTTCATGTTAAAACTTGGGTTCCTCTTATACTATTTGTATTTATTCATTTGTATGTGGTATCATCTTATAAAGCCATGATACAAATTTCTCTCTAGTACCATAAATTTTCTCTTACATAACAGTTTAGCATCATTTATGAAAAATATTTTCAATATTCTATAAGTGGCTCTTCAATGGCTAGCACCTTGCTTCCTAATCAAGCATATATTTCAATTAGTAAAGGCTTAATTTAAGAGGATCATCTTTACATGATAGAGAAGAATAAGCTCAACTCGCAGCTCCTTGTGGTGTTTATTTTCGAATTCATGTGTAGGGGGGACACCATCAGTCGAGTGTCTTTTGAGTGATGGTACAACATTGAAGAATAGTGTACTATCTCGAAAGATAGAAGTTACCCTGATGGACTAATCACCTAATAAGGACTCCTAAAGCATGATGAGTCTTCGAATATACTAGAGATTTTTCCCCTACTTTACCTGCATAAATAAAGTAAGATTTATTTAGACCAGGTTCTAAAGTTCCCTATGGGGGCAAGCCCTCATAGTTAATTACATCTTAAAAAAAGTGAATCTCATAAGAATACTCTCGATTAAAGTCAGTGATTATTGTCTCCAAAGAATTAGAAGATAGGACTATCAATAAATTAGTTGTGTTTTAGAAAATCAAGTAGGATGGATCAAAAAGGGAAGAGTTATTATCGAAACCAAAAGAGATGAGTAGGGAGCGCTCATGATACTATGAGGCCTAGTGAGCACTCCAATTTCTTCTACGCTTTAATTCCATGTAAGCAAGTCATATATTTTTGTAAGATGACTAGGTTGTTATTATTTAAAAAAGAAACTAAGTTCTTAAACCTACTCCCCAAGAGACTAGAGCATGAGCGGTATAAATAATGACTCAATCTAATACAAATTTTTATCAAATTTTATTTAATTTGAGACTTTTTATTTTGACACAAGCTATATGATTTTATATGCCTGAATGCATAAGAAGTTGTTTATGGGCCAAATCAAAAGGGAAAAAGGTATTCTTCTTTCATAGGCTCTCAAAGGTTAAGTGTTGACCTCCATATGTGTGACATAAGTCAAAGTCAAGCCTACAAATCAATTGGCTTTGGATGACAATATATACAAATTGAGGCTCAAAATGCACGAGCGTCCGAAGATGGTACTCAAGCGGCGACGAGTTGTCAGCGTTAAACGTCAAAATTGATCGAAATTTAATGCAAAATCTAACGATCAATCGATTAAGCGCTCGAGCTATCAATGTGTTGACACGCATATCGGAGTTTGGAAGCTACGATGATGACCAAATAACCTTTGTTCGTGAAACTGATTGCCCGTTAACTTTAAAATATTGTAAACTATCAAATGAGACTGTCTGCGCTCAATTCAAATGAGTTTATGCAAATGTCAAATGATTTTGAAGTGATAGCACGCAAATCAAGGCTGAAATGCACATGACGACACCAAAATTAACTCAAATGACCTACAATCGATGAACGAACTTCGTCATCACATTCAGAACGTTGAAGCTGATCAGAATATAAATATTGCACAACTTGATGACCAATCGATCAAGTCGTTAATGTGCTTGCACGTATATTGAGGTCAGGAGGCACCGACGCAAGCCAAATGACCTCCGTTTGCAAAATTGATTGCTCCGTTAGCTTCGAAATATCAAAATCTATCAAGTAAGATTGTTCGCACCCAATTCAGATAAGTCTGAGCAAACGTCGAGTGGCCGAAAGTGGCGACACGTATTTTGAGCTGAAATTGACCCAATTTGATGCTAACTCGAACCAAACGGCCTCGCGAAACAGACTGCACTGTTGCATTTGGAATATCAGAATAACCTAAGATTGACATATATATTGACTATAAGAGTCTGTTGGCATAAATTCATAATTGAGATTTAATTAAATATTTAACTAAGCTCTAATCGTGCCACTGCCCTCGGCACAATCACTCAGTTCTCCACAACCTTTGTTGACCTCCACATATGTGTCAAGTGATCAAGCTCACAAGTCAATTGACGGACTTGAGGAAGTGATAGTCAATCAAAAGGTATTGGACATCAGAAAATGAAAGCGACCTTGTCGATAAGCCCGACTTAGTCGTTATGTTTAGAACGTCAAAATCAATCAGAATATAAATATTACACAATCTAATGAGCACACGATCAAGCAATCGAGCTATCAAAGTGTCGATATGTATATTGGAGTCAGAAAGCTGCGATAATATTTGAACGACCTTCGATCATGAAATTGATCACGTCATTAGCTTTAAAATATCAAAAACTATCAAATGAGACTGTCCGTGCTCAATTCGAATGAGTCTGTGCAAATGTCGAATGATTTGAAATGATAATGCACAAATCTAGGCTAAATACACTGGATGTCACCAAAATCAACTCATATGATCTCCGATCGATGAACGAACTTCGTCATCACGTTCAGAACGTCAAAACTAGTCAAAATATAAATATTACATGACTTAATGATCAATCGATCAACCGATCGAGTCGCCAATACGCCTGCACACATATCGAGGTTAGGAGGCACTAACGAGGAACAAACAACCTTTGTTCGTGAAATTGATTGCTCCATTGGCTTCAAAACGTCAAAATCTATCAAGTAAGACTATTCACACTCAATTTGGATGAGTATGCACGAAAATCGAGCGGTAGAAAGCGGCGACATATATTTTAATTTGAAATGGACTTGGCTAAAGCCGAATGGAGATCATGAAACAAACTATGCCATTGCATTCAGAATAATGGAATTACCTTAAATTGATATATATTGATTGTAATTTATCGAAATCTACATTAAAATCGTTTAATCAATTTAAAATTTATTTAAAATTCTAAATTACCCCATGCTCAATGGTTCTCCTATTTTCGGTTTAAATAAAAAAACAAAAGAAAGAAAGAAAAAAATTGCTCCCTCTTTTTCCATTCCATGTCTTCCTTTGACTTCTCCAAAAGAAAAAAGCGGAAACTCATCTTCTCATTCCCTCTCGTTGAAATGCTCGCAGTAATTGTTTTCCTCTCGCTCTCAATTTGAGTCTGCGTTCTTGCGTCTGCGCTCAAACCATGCTTTGCACTACCATAAGCTCATTGACGTTCAGCCTCAAACCCCAGGTCGCGCCCAGAACCGTTTGCCTCAAAGCCGTCTTCTCGCCAGCGCGCCGCTACCGCTCCTTCAGATCATTAATTGATCAAACTGGCCGTAGCCACCACTCCGCGATCCCACTGGTTATCACCGCAGACAAAAAACATCTCTACCTCGGCCGCCTGCCCATGAGCACAAGTATGCCATCATTCACGACGCCTTCCTGCAATCCAGGCCATCCACTCCATCTGTGGCCAGACCTTCTTCCCGCTGCCTTCATCCCAGACCCACCTCCCAGCTTCAGCCCCACTAGCCACTTCCTCCATTTATTCCTTCAGCCCACAAACATTGTTCAGCCGGTTCCCTGGCCGACAAAGCGCCTGCCCGTCGATTATGCTTTGGCATCTGTCCGTTTTGCCATGGGGAAGAACATCATCAACAAGCATTCTTCTTTCGATTCGTCGATTCTGCATAACCATCAATTTTTGTTTCATTAAATCGGAAGAACATCGATATCTTCTTTCAATTTAATTATCGCGTCTTTAGCCTTCCCATTTTATAAATCGAAGAACATCGTCAAATTCTTCTTTGATTTTCGTCGTTCTTATTATATATTTCCTTATACATAACCCCATTCCTTTGTCGAGCATTTTACAGAAAATGTCGAACATGTGTGATCTGAATGTATATATATATATATATATATATATATATATATATATATATATATATTCTTTTGTTTGAAGAGCTCGTTGTGCTCAAGGTGTAGATGAAAAAATTGGTCGTGGTCAGACACCACTTTATACTCAAAAGCATCTGAGTAAAGCCAACACATTTAGATGTATCCCCTGACAAAATACTCTTGAAATTTTTGTCAATTTCACTTAGAAAAAAATGAATATATATTCATTGTCTTCTTGTTTGAAGGCCTCATGTTTCAAAGGAGGATAAGATGGCTATTTTATCCCTACATCAGCTCAAAGCGTGAGTAAGTAAAATTATAGAATATCTGGGGATGATGGCAAGGCTAAAATCTTTAATCTTTGACTTAGAAAAAGGAGAGTGAAATGAACTGACTTAAGAACGCTAAATAAGAAAATCTGCAGCTAATTTTAAACTAAAAGCGTCAAACAAGAAAAAAAGGGGGAGACTTTAAAGAAAATTTTAGAAAGAATAGAAAATTAATTTAAAATCTAAGTGAAATTTGGGGAAGCTAATATTAAACTCACAAACTTTTGGGAGGCTAATATTAAACTCACAAACTTTAATTGTAATTATCCACGGCTTAAATTAAAACAATAAAGTGAGTTCTCTTTTCTTGTAAATTTCTCAAAATTAAATAAGCTTTAATTGGAATTTGAGGGGAACTAATGCTAAACTCATAATAAACTTACAATAAACTTAAAGTCTAAGGGTAAATCCAAATTGGGTTTAATAACTCTTATACAAATATGAAGATGATTACTATACTAGCTAATAAGTATATGTAGGGCTAAAGCGATAACATGAAATAGTAAACTTATCAAAGTGATGTAGATTGAACATAATCAAAATTGGGAGAATTATGAAACTCAACAAGTAATTTGTAATGTTTTAAACTACAATCTAAATTGAAGTATCTTCTTACCAGGATGCTCTTTGTACAAGCAGAGAAGAGATCTTAATCAAAATCTACAAAAATCATGGAGCTTTCCTTCAATACAAAAATTAAGAAATTTTATTCTAATTATGATTTTCAAAATTAACAAAATCACTAATTAAGTGAAATTATCTAAGCCAAAATCACTAATTAAGTGAAATTATCTAAGCTATAAATACTTGCATGTGCTTGGACATAGAGATTTCAAGTGCAAATTTTAATATCTAAAAAGGCTACGAAGTTAAATTAGAATTAATTAATTGTTAATCTAAAAATCTAATAAGATATTAGATCAATTTATAAACATCTTCTATGCCACTGGATTCACCACGTGTTGTACAAGCGAACAGAAGGTGTTAGTTAAAGCATTCTCAAATACACCTGCATGGGCCCCGACACTATGCAAAATGCTTAAATTCAAGTGTATGAGGTTGTTGTGCGAGTTGCATCCCTTTTCCTTGGTTAAAAAAAACTTATAATAAGGGTTTCAAATCGTGAAATATCGGCGATTACGTGTGATAGTAGATCTAATCCTCTATTAGCAACTAACGAGTTCGATCTAAAGCTCTTAAACATATTCAAATTAATCAATTTTTTAAATCAAATTAAAATGCAATCTGGCGCTTAAATGAAACTCTATCATTAAAACTTAAATCAAACTCAATCATCCACCTTCCACACTATTTGTGATGACTAATTAGAAAACTTTAACTCACAAAGAGCGAATCAAATCAAATTATGCATTCACTCGATCAATCTCATTATTGGGGCGTGGCGTGTCCAGGTGGCGGCGTATATCGACGGAAAGCGATTCTGATCGAGTCCTCATCGAGTGGTTTTACAATAACTCCATTATATTATGATCACGAGTAGCATATCTCCCATTGTCGCTTTGAGTTGTGAATCATAGTATCTTGATAGGCAAGCGTCCCTCATTTAAGGTCGAATATCTTTGAAAATACCAGTCTACAAGAATTAGATGACATAGCCATGTGTTATTGAGGATCTTACGTCTACCTCTCTCCTCTAGCGGTAGAGGCCTTCGGGATGAGAAATGGGATCTAGATCTGGCATGTCATCATTCCCCCAACCATCCAGTTTAAGCTTTAATGATGAATTTCATAATCTAAATTCTAAAACTCCATATGCTGCTACTATACACCATGCATTAAGCGATCTAACGATTAACCTTAAACGAAAGTTCTCTCTCATTTATTGAGAGGGGTAATTAACTATAGGGGTTTGCATCTATAAGAAACATGGAACTAGATCTAAAGTCCTCACAAATGAGGGTGAAATCTCTAGGTAGTATTTTATCTACTATTCCATCTTACAAATTACAGACATTAAATCCTCTCTTCAATTCAAAATTGTTGAGAGCTGGTGTAAATTTTGAGACCCACAAACACTCATTCCTTCTTCATCATTGCGACCATGCCTTCACTCTCGCCTTCTCGAAAAGACCACTCCTCTTTGTGAGACCGCATACGATTGGCTAATCCACTCCATACCTTTCGCCTAGATGTAGCGCATGCTCATTTCGACCACACCACTCCGTCTTCCTCTCTTCAAATTGACTTTCTTCCTTCAGCGATACAAGCCAAAATCGTGGCTTCCTCCTCTCAAAACACACAGAAAAACAATGAGTTATTCTCTCCGATTTTTCCCTTGTTCTCTTGTGTCTCCCTTAACGGCAAAAGCAAATTGTAAGCAATCCTCATTCTCCCTTCTTCTTCTTCTTCTTTCCCTTCTTTCCTTTCCTTTCTTCTTATCCCCAATCAAAATTATTCTTTTCTCAATGCCTTCTGACCCAAGAACCCCCCCTCTTCCTCCTTCTCCATTTTACTAATCTCCTCATTTCCACAAAAAAATAGAAAATTTTGCCTCTTTCCCTCACAAAATCAATAAATTTTGCCCTGTCATAAATCTAGAAGAACAGTCATGAGGCGTTCTTCTTTCAATTTTTAGCACTCATTGCATTACCTCTTCAAGTCACTTATAAATGGAAGAATCGTCATGAGGCATTCTTCTTCGGTTTTCATACTCCCATTTCGTCTTCCTTCCTTACAAATGGGAGAAACAACATCATCGTGAGAAATTCTTCTTTGGGTTTCCGCATTTCACTAGCAACCAAACAATCCCTCTTTCTTCCACAAATGAAAAACCAAGAAATTGTCAATCGATTCTTCTCCATTTCGTGCCTCCATTTCATCCTTTTTTACGACCCTTATGTTCACCGTAACTAAAGAAGAACACCATCATGAGGGGGGTTCTTCTCTTGGTTTTCGACATGCCTAACCTCGTCTCTTTAGATCTTCTGATACAAAAATTAGAACATTTGGATGTGTGAATGTGGATATATACAACTTATATTTCTGCGGGTTTGAAGGCCTCGTGCTCATGAGAGCTATGAGATGAAAAAAGCTATTGTAATAAGATTGCTCATATCATGAGGGTATCAAGTAAGCCAACTTAGTTAGATGTTGCTCCATGAAATCTTGGCAAAATTTTGTCTAATTTCTAGACTTAGAGAAAAAAAAGGGGAATAAATATATATTGCATTATATGTCTTCTTTCAGGTTTGAAAGCCTTGTTGTGCTCATGAGGGGGTGATGAGATAAAAATCTACTACGGTGTCACAAGACACCACTCGCCATGCTCATGAGGGCATATCGAGAAAGCCAAAACACTCTCGATGCAGCCCCCTACATGGGGATGATGCAGGCGCCAAATTTAGACTAAAATTAAGACTTAAACAAATTCAAATGAAAAAATTACAAACTTAAGTAGACAAAAGGATATATGATAAATATGAAGATAAATATTAAATCAAAAATGGGACATTTAAAGAGAATTTTGAAAAGAATATATCCATTTAAAATGCAAGTAAAATTTGGGAGGCTAATATTAAACTCACAAACTCTAATTGTAATTCTATGACTTAAATTGGAATAAAATGAGTTCTCTTTTATTCAAATTCTCATTAATTGATTGAAACACAAATGTCAAACTCATAGACTTACAATAAATTTGAAGTTTAGTTTTCAAATAAATATGTGATTTGATGTGGAGTTAAGGATGAATCTAAGTTGGGTTTAATAACTCTTATATAAATATGGAGATGATTATTATGCTAATATAAGTAGGGTTAAAGTAATAAACACAATTGGCTATAACTTAAAGTGATTTAAATTGAACATAATCAAGTTGGGAGAATTGCAAAAAAAGTCAACAAATGCAGTAATATTTTAAAACTACAATCTAAATTAAAATGCCTTCATGTCATGATCACGACTCTGTACAATGATGATCTAAATCTAATTTATAAAATCATAGGGCTTCCTTAATCAAAATTAAGAATTTCATTCTAATTATGATTTTCAAAATTAATGATTTCATTAATTAGATGAAATTATCTATAAACACGCATGTGCTCAGACATAGAGATTTAAAGTGTACATTTTAATATGAAAAGCGCAAATTAAATGAAATCATTAAATATTAATAAAAAAAATCTAATAAAATCTAGATTAATTTACAACATTTTTTATGTCAAATTCATAACACTTTGAGTGAACATAACGTTAATTAAGGCATTATCAATCATGATACACAATTTGAATGCTTAAATTTAAATGTCTCGAGGATCTTTGTGCGGGTTGCTTCCCGATTTAGTCTTAGGATTGGGTCGGGTTAACAAAACCTAAAAACCTATAATAAGAGTTTCAAATCATGAAATCTCGAGAAATTGATTATCGGTGACGTAGATCTAATCCTCTATTAGCAGCGAGTTGACACGATCTAAAACTTAAATATATTCAAATTAATCAATTTTCAAATCAAACTCAAATTAAAAATCAATATAAAAAAACTATTTAAATGAAATGCTATCATTAAAATCTTAAATCAAACTCAATCTATCCACCTTCCACAACTATTTTTTGGGGGTGTTAAATTAAAAAAACTCTAGCTCACAAAGGAGCCAATGTCAATTCAAGTGTTCTACTATGTTCACTCTCAATCAATCTTTTGCGGTAAGGATGTGGCCCATTATCCTCATTGCTGGCGGCGATCCATAGATGATCGATTCTGACGAGTCTTGATCGGTGGTTTAGCCGGTCGGGCTCCATTATATTACGATCATGACCGTATCTATTCTCCCAATGGCTCGCCCTTTTGGTTGTGAATCATAGGTGATAGGGCAAACAACCCTCATTAGCTAAGGTAGACTTAAGATCTCCTTAGACAAACACCAGTCTCTGAGGATTTCTTGGAGTAACCCGTGTTGTTGATAAGGATCCTTGATCAAGTTGGGTTGACTACTTCCTCGATTAAGTAGACTAGAATCATGGGATGATGGAACCATGGGATCTCAGATCGACGTCATCATTCCCAACCATCGGTTTAAGCTTAAATGATGAATTTCATAATCTAAATTTTAAACTCCACTATTTATACCATACTATGCATTTGGCGATCTACGACTAGCAATCGAAAGTTCTCTCTCACTTATTTGGAGGGGTAATTAACTATAGGGGTTTGCTTTATAGAAACTAGAACCAGATCTAAAGTCCTCGCAAAATGAGGGTGAAATCTCTAGGTAGTGTCTTATTTACTATTCCATCTGCCTTCTGAAAAGTACACCGACACATTAAATTACACTCTTCAATTCAATTCAATAATTGTCGAGGTGGGAATGAATTTTGAAACCAATTCGACTCCACGGGAAAGGATTCTCTTTCCATCTTTGGCTAGTCATATATGTACTATAGTAGCAATAAAATTTTTGAAAATTCAAAATAAAAATGATGATTTAAGTGTGTAATAAATTCAATATGAGGCTCTATGTAGAATGAATCATTACGTAGAGTATATCTTTATTACACCATTATTTTTATACCTGCATCTTGAAAGTATGGGGTGAAATAATAATTGCTAATTACTAATCCCCATTTTTCACTTTTGTAGAATGGATCTACAAAGCACTCCTTTCACCATTCATCTAGGTCATGGTGCAAACATCTGCCTAGCTAATGTAATCATTAACACAAGAGATGTTGGAGCTACAATCCAATTTGGTAGCTTGAATTTTCCACTATTGGTGCACTGAGTACCCACATGTGGTACATTCATCGAGGCCATCTTTGGAAGGCCTCAAGTTCTTGAAGCTCTACAGCCATGTCATGTAGTTCAATAATAAACTATCATGGAGTTCTCCCGATAGAGAACTTCAATTTTCAAAAGGCTAGGTCAATCTGAAACTCGTGATAAAAAGAATCGTCGGGACAAATTGTCTTTAATTCTCATGTGCAACTGCTGCGATTGAACCTTTATACACGGAAAGCATGATCATGAAGCTTCCTCATCATGAAGCAAATTAACCAAAGGAGAAGAAGGAGAAATGTTGGTGAGCTGATCTCCTTTGACGACTGTGAACAAGCGATACTGCCGGCGAGTATTCCCCACAACTTTGACAACTTAAAGTGGGTAAAGGAATAACTCTACTGGTGAAATAAAGAGTCTTACAACCAACGTCAAGCTCCACCACCAGAGGAGATGCACGAAATATTGTGCCATGATACATAAAGTTCTCAAAGTAGCCAAGGATAGAGGCTAATGAAAGAAGATTTCAGAGGCCCGTGGTGATGAAAATACTGAAGCTCCACCAAGAAAGTTTTCATCTCTTCCGGTAACTAGCCTTGAGCCCGAACATGGTGAGCATCGTGACACTTGGACCTCTGTCCAAGAATCCTATCGAAGGTCGACAAAGGATAAGCAAATATGGAGGCTAAGATCCGTAATGAACTTTGAAGAATGGAAGAGAGTGATATACATATACTGAAATATGCCTCAAAATCAACTCATCAGTGGATACCCAAAGAAGGGATATCATTGATGAAATATGATGGTCGACACCACGGAGAATCTCTAGGGATCCCATCATCGTCAGTTCACCCTACAAGAAGGTTGACTTTGATCGTCCTTTAATAGAAGAAGTGTTATTTCACACATTGAACCGAGATCCACTTGGAAAGCGTCGATCAAAATTCATGTACAAGAAAATAATGAAGAGGACATTATAGAAGTGGAAGTTATACATATGAGGAGATATAGATGAACTCGCTCTAACATCAATGCGAACTCGGGAACTGAACTTGATTTATATGAAAAAGAGTCTTCATAGAAGCAATAGAAGATGAATCTTTGATCTTTGCTGAAGATGAAGAAGAAGAAGAAGAAGAAGAAGACCATAATGAGAAAGACATCATGGGTGTCGAAGTTGTCTATATGGTTGAACTAGAAAATGATCAGCCTAGTACACGCTTTTATAATCAGTGTCATCGTTCAACCCTGTCAATAGTTGCCCCTGCAAATGCACAAGAAGAAGGATAGTCAAGTTCTTTCCCTGAAAATGAGCAAGGAGCAGAACAACAACAAGAAATAGAAGAAGAAGAAGAAGAAGAAGAGCATGTACTAATTGGCGCATTAGCTAGCTAGAGAAAAGAGAAATTAGCGTCAAATGGAGGTCAAAGACAGATTACAACTTGGTACCAAAATGAATGATATGATGGTACAAATGAACATCATGATGGAGATGTGTAGAAGAATATCACATCAAGCACACCTATTTTGTTACGCTTGTGTGGTAACAATGCAACTTCTATACCACCACGTGGTACCTCAACTCTATGGTACACATACTACATGAAGGAATGAAGTTAACCCACTACCTCTCCAATAATTCAAAATCGGCTACTAGAACGATAACGGTACTCATTGAAAATGATAATCAATGAAAAGATAAAGGCGGTCATAGCCTCATAGCGAGCGAAGTTGGTGAGTAAGGTACCCGTTAATATGATCAAGTGTAATACCGAAGGTTACTCGATTAAAATTTAATACTTTGGCTTGGTAATCAAACACAGCCCAATTTAAAGCTACTTATGGTAACACATGAGGAATGATGCACTGCTTTTCTGTCAATTTATTAGTAGTCTGACCTCAGCCACTTTCGAATGGCGTGCAAAATTGCCAAAGGTTAAAACCTTTGCTGAATTAGAGACCATATTTGTGAAGAGGTTCGCTAGTGCAACCGAGAAAATCACAATCGCTAACTTTGCCTTGCTAAAAAGAAGGAAAGATGAGTCAGTGACAAAATTCATAAGTCGTTGGTGCAACCTAAGTATGAAGTGCGAGCAACAATTGGAAGAAGAACATGCGATCCAATTACTAATGGGCAATATGGATGATAAAATGGCATCATTTTTATACATGACATCGATTGCAACATTCCAGGACTTTCTCGATAGTGGCTAAATTCAAAAGTTGAATGAACCCTAAGTAAGTCTATCAGATAAAGCAAAGAAACAAACCTTTAGACTCAAGAAGAAATGAAATTCATACCGCTTCTATAGCTCAAATGGTGAAAAGCGGGTGATATATAATATGGATAAAGGAAAGTAGCCAATGTATAATGATGATAAGGGAAAGAAGCTTGTCTATTCTAATCCATAGCCAAAATTAGTATTGGGAGGCAATGACAAACCTCAGACTTTTCCAAGTGGTGGGGAGCATCCTAAACAAGAGACAAGAGATGATGAGCGAATGCGGCCATATCTTAAGGAAAATATGAATAAAGAATATTCCTTTAGAAGTGATAGTGTGGCAAAATTATTTCAGCAAGCAGTCAAAGTCGATAGTTACTAAAAATTAAAAGGCCTGAAGAAGCTGATCAAGCCAACAATCCAAATTACTATCCCTATCATCAGATGATCAATCATCCTATAGAAGATTGTTATGTCTTCAAAGATTGGCTAGAAAGGAAGTATCGATGAGGTGAATTTATACTATCAATTCTAATCAAAGAGAATCTACAAGGATGATTACATCCTCTTCATATCATCCAAAGACAAAACAAAGAAGAAAATCAGTTAAAGAATGGTAACAATAGTCTCCAAAAGCGTGAAAATGTTGAAGCGACTAAAAAGTCCCTAGTGTTAAGTGGAAATCACCACTTGAACTATATTGGACTTAAGAGAGATGCTAAACCAAGTATTTGGGCTTCGGTGGCATTGATAAGGCTACTTCACAAGACAGAAGCGTCTACTAAATGCATGCCTCATAAATCAAAGAAGCTGGCTAAGAAAAGGAAGATCAAGAAGAGAACTATAACTCAAAAGATCATTAACAATCTAGAGGAGTATCACCAACCGGCAAGACAACCATTTAGGCTTGTAGACTTTATGCCTAAACTTCGCATTGTTGAAAAGAAGATAAGGGTGAATCTTGTCCAGTAGAGACATGCCAAATCATCTACATGGTATCAAATATTCTTCAACATCAGTTACTCTAAAATGATAAGAGGAGTCAGACAGACTCGACCAACCCATCAAAATTTTTATCAAGAAAGCAAGAAGAGCCTGAGGAGCTAATATCTGAATTTTGTTTAATGACTCAACAAGATAATAACAGTTCAGATGAAGATCTATGTTTTCCCAATGGAGAAGAGTCAGACTCATCCATATCATCACGTATGAAATGTATGAAGTTGAAAAATGAGTCTAGAATGTTTGGTCAATCTTCTAGAATAAGAAAGGAACCTGAAGAAAATACCTCTACAGAAGAATCTAAGCAAGATAACGTTATTCAAGTTCAGTTGAGAAGTGATAAAGTCTTACCACCTTAATCAAAGAAGGGAAATGCAAATAAAGACAAAGGCAAACAAATTGAAATCAATGAGGATATCATTCCAAAAAATCCTAGAGTAAAGCATAAATCAAGTAAAAAAGATAGATTATAATATTCTATCACATCGAGAAGATCCTCAAACCGGTGTGAGGCTCTCTTGATGTCAAAAGACCTCCGAGAAACTTTGATACAAGCTCTCAAAGATCCGGAGAGTTATGAAGCTTACTTTGCTAAAAAAAATGCATGACTGAAGCATTGCAAACTCAAGATCTCCCAATAATCACATTTTCTGAAGAAGATCTTATGTTGGGAAGATCACAACCATCCTCTATATGTTACAGAGAGTGATGGCATCTCAATCCAATATTGATTGATCCGGTTCTTCTATCAATCTTATGAGTCTAAAGGTATTAAGAGGATTATCACTTAATATCCAACATCTTGGGAGAGATAAGTTGTTGGTTCATGGTTTCAATGAAAAGGGGTAGAAAGCTTTGGGTTCTTTTATTCTCCTGCTCAAGTATATGGATTTATATACAGAAGCCAAGTTTCATGTAATCGATGCTGATACATCATTTAGAGCTATCTTGGACCGACTGTGGCTGCATTAGTATGGTATGGTCCTATCAACTATGCATCATTGTATGAAGTATCTAAAAGATGAAGAAGAATTCAGAATTCCTGGTAACCTACAACTATTCTCCGTCAATGAAATAAAGATCTATGAAGATGCAAAGTATTTTTTCCTCAAAGAACCTAAGCCAACAGAGCATCTTGAAGTGGTAGCATCCACTTCAGAAACTAAAAAGTAATTTCACAAAGTGAAAGAAGAGAAGCAAAGGGGAAGAAAGAAGGCAATGCCGACTCTCCCTAAAGCACTCGATTCTGCACCTAAGTCAAGCAAATTAGTTCCTGATTTGGGAAGTGACATAGAAGAAGGAGAATATATTCCTATCAAACTTAAGGAAATTTATAAGCTCTCAAGAAAAGTAGAATATGAAATAAGTGATTCTAATTTAGACTATGATTTTAAATCTACTTATGAAAATAGAGTTCTGATGGTTACATCAAGGAGGATGGTTCACTTGGCAGAGTTAGATGACTTACTCAAAATTATACCCATCAAAGATCAAAGAAATCACTCCACTAGAGGTTCATGATATTGAAGAATTGATAACATTCTATGTGCCACCATTGACTAAGGGTGGCGAAATAGAAACTCTATTTTACAAATATGAAGAGTCTAAGCCTCACAATTTTGAGTAGCCTGCTCAACATGAAAATTCTGATGAGATAGTGCCAACAAGAATACTAATATACTATTCACAAAAATTGCGAAGAATGATGCATAAGCTTAGAATTCATATTAGAACTACTAAACATAGGACTCAAATCTTTAACAAGATGTGGAGCCAAAGAAGTCCTCAAGCATCGCGAAGAAGTGATAAGTTTATCACTAAAGGTCTGGGGTTCATCCGCAAATCTCATCAAAATAGAGCTTGTTATAATATAATAGAAGCTGAGATAGAAACTCATAGTGATGAAGAAGATGATTCCCATGAAATTCTTCTTAAAAATGATGAAGAAGTAGAAGCCAAACCCGCACCTGAAGAACTTGAAGATGGTGAAAAAATAGCTACTATGGATGAACTTAAAGAAGTTAACCTAGGAGCTGAGGATGATCCCCGTCCAACTTTCATCAATGCCCTTTTGCATGATGAGAAAGTTGAAGAGCTAAAAATGTTACTTTGTGAATTGGATTGCTTTGGACATATTCTCAAATGTCGCTTATCCCTGTAGCGTTCACAAACTAGCTATTAAATTAGATGTGATGCCTGTTAAACAAGCTCCTGGGTGAATGAGATTGGAGATTGAAGAACAGGTAATTGCAGAAACTAAGAAGCTATCAAGCGCTTCATCCGAGGAGAAGTATGTAGATTGGATAGCCAACAATATCCCATTTAGAAGAACCATCAAATCCATCATTGCATTGACTAAATAAGGCGTGCCCAAAAGATGACTTTTCGCTTCCTATATTAGAACTATTGGTGGAAAATACTTCCAACTATGACATGTTCTCATTTATGGACGGATCGTCAGGATATAACCATATCAAAATGGCACCTTAAGATGAAAAACATACATCATTTAGAACACCTATTGGCACCTATTGCTATACGATCATGCATTTTGGCCTGAAAAATGCTGGAGCTACATACTAAAGAGCCATGACTCATATTTTTGATGAGTTGATTCATCAAAAGGTAGAATGTTATGTTGACAATATGGCAGTGAAAATCTTAAATCGTGAAAATCATTTTAAAAACTTGAGAATTGTATTGGAGAGAATCAGGAAATATAATCTCAAGATGAATCCTCAAAAATGTGCATTTGGGGTATCATCTAAAAAATTTATCGGGTACATTGTACATCATAGAGGTATTGAAATAGATCCTGCCAAAAAATCAAGGCAATGTGGAGATGCCTCCACCAAAGAGTTTGTCCGTTTCTTTACAAGGATAGCTTGCATTCATCCGTCGATTTATATCAAACCTATCAGCCAACCATTTGCAAGATGAAGAAGGATGCTCCATTCAAATGGGATAAAGAGTGCCAAGAAGCCTTCATAACATTAAAAGCTACTTGTTAAATCCACCAATCTTAGAAGCGCCTATTCCTGGGAAGCCCCTCATTCTATACACAACTGCATTAGAAGAGTCCCTCGGAGCATTATTGGCACAACACAATGAAGAAAGTAAAAAAGAATGCTCTTTATTATATCAGTCAAAGATTAATAGGAGCAGAAATGAGATACTCTCAAATAGAGAAATACTATTTAGCATTGATCTTTGCAGTCCAAAAGCTTTATCACTATATGCTATCTCACAAGATTACCCTCATCTCAAGGATCGATCCGTATACTTGATGACAAGACCAAGATTGATGCGGTTGGCAAGATGCGTATTGCTTTTACAATTTGATATCACATATGTTCTAGAAAGGAAAGGACAAGTCTTAATAGATTTTCTTCCGCACATCCCATCCAGACTCTTCTCTTAATGATGATTTGATGAGCAAATTATGCTCATTCATGAAAGAGAAAAATCACAAATTTGAGAAATATACTTTGATGGAGCCTCATCGATCAAACAAGTCCAACATCTAAATTTTTCAAGAGCAAGAGTAGGAATCGACATCATCTTCATAACACTAGAAGGAGGGATAATGAGATGATCATATGGAACCAAGAACTAATAATGAAGCTAAATATGAAGCATTAATGGCGTGTCGAAGAAGCTATTTTCAAGCATTCAAAACTTGCATATTTTGGCAATTCTTTATTATAAATCAAGTACTGGCATCTATAAAATCAACAAGCTTGAGTTAGCTTTATCACAAGCGAAGTTCTCGAGCTTATGAAGTAGATACCAAATATCACACTAACTCTCGATCTCAAGAGAATAGTAATGCCGAGCTTAGCAAAATTAGCTAAAAATGACAAGTATGAATGGTGATTATGTCATGATCGACATATTTACTCTGAGTCTTAGAGCTAGAAAGTATCAATCCCACGTAGAGGGGTTATCAAATCGACCTACAGATGCGACTGTTGCTCCTCATACTCCCCAAAATTAACAAGAAGTTGTACCAAGAAGAGCTAAGAATGACATTGCTTCAGAAAAGCAGTGTGAAGCCTTTACGATGGAAGAGTCATGTGATTGGAGGCAACCCTTCATCGACTACTTTAAAGAAGGTAAATTACCAAATAATAAATCAGACCAAATTGAGAAGAGAATGCTTTGCCGCCAACAATACTTTATATCGTAGATCCTTTGAATAAATATGGCTATGATGCCTAGATGTAGATGAAGCTTGCAAAGTGATGGTTGAAGTTCATGAAGAACTTTGCGGTGCACATCAGTCCCAAGATGGCGAAAGATCAAAAGGATGGGCTATTATTGGCCATCTATGAGAGACTTATTAATCATGCTAAGAAGTGTCATGAGTGTCAAGTACATGAGAATCTCATTCATCAACCTCCAAATCCATTACACCCAACAATAGCATCTTGGCCATTCAAATGCTGGGGTACATATATAATTGGACCAATTGACCCACCGTCATCAGCTTGTTACCACTTCATCTTAGCAGCGACTAACTATTTCTTTAAGTGGGCTGATACTACCCCATTTAAAGAAGTTACTGATCGAGTGATCAGTTTCTTCACGCATAATGTGGTCTGTGGATTTGGAGTGCCAAGTCAAATAATTTTTGATAATAGAACAGCTTTCAAAAGTGCAAAGGTTTATAGATTTATCGATTGACACAAAATTGATTGGCGATACTCTTCAATATATAATCCAAGAGTAAATGGTTTGTCAGAGGCTTTCAATAAGACATTAGTCAAACTGCTCAAGAAGATTCTCATTAAAAAAAATAAAAGAGAATGAGATACCAAGCTAGTAGAGGCACCATGGGCATATCGAACTACCTACAAGACACCCACTAAAGCCACTCCCTATTCATTGGTATTTGGAACTAAATCAATTCTTCCGCTAGAAGTTGAGTTGCCTTCACTTCGAGTAGCCATCCAATACAACCTAACTGAAGATCAAAATGCTCATTTGAGAATGGAGGAACTCGATGCGCTTGATGAAGTTAGATTGTAAGCTCATCAAAATCTGGAAGTTTATCGAAAGATGTCCAGGGCTTTTGACCATATGGTGCGGCCTCGAACTTTCCAGAAAGGAGAATTAGTCCTGATGTTGAGAAGACCAATTATTCCCAATCAAAAATTTGGTGACAAATTTGAGCCTAATTAGGAAGGCCCTTTTGTCAATAAGAAAGTGTATCAAGGAGGGGCATACCAACTCATTTACCTAAAGGGTGAAAGACCAATGCCGCCAATTAATGATCGATACTTGAAAAAGTATTATACATGAGGAATACATTCCTGAAGTACAATAGAAATCCCCTTGCAAGACATGGGACATTTTTTTAGTATATATATTTAGGTCGACATCGTGCTTCATACCGAGATCCGTGAATAAGTATACTTACTCAAGATGAAAGAACTTTTTCATGAAAATTCCCCTGTTACACAGGGGGCATTTTTAGATTTTTATATATAGATGAAATCAATGTTGTATATTAAAATCCCCTTTAGAGCATATCAATTCAAATATTGATGTATTTGTATTTTCATCTTGAAAATTTTCTAAATGTGCTTTAGAATTCCCCTATAAAGACAGGGACATTTTTAGTTTATGTTAAGTTTATTTGAGTTATCGTGCATATATGAGATCCTCAAATATATCCTTATTCAGGTTGACATCGAGCTTTACGCCGAAATCCTTGAATATACCCATAATTATCATTGTTAAGTTGCATATTCTTGCAGGAACAAAAAGAATCTATTTCTAAGCATGAAAAGACAGCCCTAAATGTCAAGAAATTCATTCTTAGATTTGTCAAATGTCAGAGATCAAGTTAGAAGAACTCCCAATTTTGGAAGCTTTAATCAACTGAGTTGGAAAAACATCAACTTCTACATCTTGATGTCTAGGACACAGATGGGTTTTAAAGGTCAGACTCAATAAGCCCAAATGGTCGAGTTGCTGATATACACCTCACTCAACAAGTTGTAAGACAAGGCTGCAGTGAAAGAGCCCCCGTTCATCAGTCTGATGACAAAATCACCAACCCACTATAGCTTAAGTTGAATACTCGAGTAAGTTTTAAAGGTCGAACTTAACAAGCCGTAAGAAAAGGCCATAGTAAAATAGCCCCTGCTCGTCAGTCCAATGATGATAGTTATTCAATCTCAAACCAGATCCAGCTTAGTGATTACAAATAACCAGGATCCAAGAGATCTTTCTACTTGATCGATAGATCAAGACAATCTGAGGAAACTCTCAATTCAGGGTTGCCTCAAATCAATCTATATATTACCCACAGGGTGATATTTCAATCTATTCTCAAATGATCTGATCAAGCTCAAAGCACAGATCAAAGACAATCTCCTCATCAAGTCCGTCAAAGCAGAAAGCACAGGATCGAGGAAGTAATTTCATAGTTCATACAAAGCCGATGGATAAACTAAAGAAATTTCATGGTTATTCGCTAAAGCACACATAAGACCGATAACTCAATATTGATCTTATATGTTAAGGTGTCATTTGTATGCACCCTTCAATGAATCCATCAAGCAAGAAGCAAGATATACATATACACTTCATGACAAGTCAATATGGATAAATCAGGTCAATCCTTCATCAAGTCTGTCAAGCTTAAAGCTAAGACTGAAGGAATTTTAAATCCGACCAAGCACAGATAAACTAATTCCCTAGCAGAGTCCTTCATCAAAATAAGCATACCAATTCCTCCATCAAACCCAACTAAGCACAAAGCTAGGGTTGGAGGAACTCAAATCTACAATGATATAAAAGAAAGAGATCTTCAGCAAAGCTATTAAAGCAGAGAGTAGGTGGTGTAAGAACTCTTATCGATCCAACAAGTCAATTATGACAAATTGGTCAAGCCCATCATTTAGCATGTCCTGAATAAGGCAGAATACTAATGATAAATCCTATAAATGCTCCATAAGCTATCCCAATCAAAATGATCCAAGTTCTATCCCAAAGGGTCAACAGTTTTAAAAAATGTGACTTCAAGCATGAATCACATTTTTGGGGGCATTTGTTGACCTCCATATGTGTCATAAGTCAAAGTCAAGCTATAAATCAAATTTGACTTTCAGGTGATAGCAAATGAGGCTCAAAATACACTGGACATCACTGAAGATGGTCGAAATGACCTCCATTCAAAATTTCAAAATTGATTGAAATATAAATATTACAAAATCTAATGATCAATCAATTAAGCGCTCGAGCTATCAACGTGTCAACACACATATCAAAGTCGGGAAGCTACGATGATGACCAAATGATCTCAGTTTGTGAAACTGATTGCATTGTTAGCTTCAAAATATTGAAAACTATCAAATGAGACTATCTACGCTCAATTCAGATGAGTCCGTGCAAATGTCAATTAATTTTAAAGTGGCAGAGAACAAATCGAGGATGAAAATGCACAGGATGACACCAAAATCAACTCAAATGATCTCTGATCGACCAACAGACATTATCATTGCATTCAGAATATTGAAACTAGTTAGAATATAAATATTGCATAACTTGATGACCAATTGATCAAGCGATCGAGTCATCAATGTGTTTGCATGCATATTGAGGTCAGGAAGCATCGATGAAAGCCGAATGATCTCTGTTCACGAAATTGATTGTGCCATTAGCTTCAAAATGTCAAAATCTATCAAGTAAAATTGTCCGCACCCAATTTGGACAAATGGATCGTAACAAATAATGACAACAGCATTTTAAATGAAATTGACCCAATTTGACGCTGACTCAAACCAAATGGCCTCTGATTGCAAAATGGACTGTGTCATTGCATTCAAAACATTCGAATAACTTAAGATTGACATATATATTGACTATATGAGTCTGTTGGCATAAAACTCATAATTGAGATTAGATTAAATATTTAATTAAGCTCTAACCAGATTCTCATAGCACAATCACCCTCTTCTTCCTCACACATATCTTCATTTCTTCAATACCAGATATGGCTCATCCGCTTCTTTCTAGTCACTCGAAATCAAGGTGAATATTTCATGGATTGATCACAGTTTCGCCCACTCTTCTTCACCGAAATCCACCTTTGATTCTCTTCCAAGCTCTCATTTCACTGCGCCTCTTAACCACATGCAGAAACCTCAAGATTTCTCCTTCATCCAAAATGAATAAAAATAAGAGTTCTTCTCCTTTTCATCTTCTCTTGAACTGCAACCATAAATCCTTCCATTTTTTTTCCAATAAATTATTTCTTTTTCTTTTTTTTTCTTTTTTTCCTTCTCCCAATAAGAACTCTCCTTCCTCCTCCATTTCACTAATCCCCATTTCCACACAAAAAAAATTACTTTTCCTCACAAAACCATCCTTTTTAATCTTCATACCGAGAAAGAACATCACATGAGGTGAGTTCTTTTTTGTTCAGACTCCATTTACACTTCAAAGTCATTTCAAAATCGAAGAACACATGAGAGTTCTTCTTTCAGTTTCGTCCCCATTTTGCTTTTTCCTCCTTAAATGATGAAAATCGAGAAACAACACCATCATGAGGCGGGTTCTTCTTTAGGTTTTTCCACTACTCGTAAACAACCCCTCTTTCTTCTTTAAATGACAAACCGAGAAGCAACCATTATGAGGTAGGTTCTTCTCTTTTACGTTGCCTCCCATTTTCATTCATTTTAATACCCTTCTCTTATAATCAGAAGAACACCGTCATGAGGTGGGTTCTCCTCTTGGTTTTCAGCATGCATAACCCCGTCTCTTTGTCAATCTTTGCAGCGCACAGAAAAATGAGTCAAAACATGTGGGATGTGTGAATGTGGATATATATATTATTGTGTTTCTTTGCATGTTTGAAGGCCTTGTTGTGCTCATGAGGGCGTGACGAGATGAAAAACTGGCTGCGGTGTCGCAAGACACCACTCGCTATGCTCATGAGGGCATACCGTATAAGCCAACATCCGTTAGATGTTGTTCCCCCTTGACAAAATGCTGCCAAAATTTTATCTAATTTCTAGACTTAGAAAAAAAAAAGAGAGAATGAATATATATTGCATTGTATGTATTCTTTCAGGTTTGAAGGCCTCATCGTGCTCATGAGGGCACGATGAAATGAAAAACTGGTTGCGGTGTCACAACACACTTCTCGCTATGCTCATGAGGTTGTACCGAGAAAGCCAAAATACTCCCGATGCAGCCCCCTACACGGGGATGACGCTGAGAAGTTGCCGAAATTTAGACTAAAATTTAAGACTTAATTAAATTCAAATGGAAAATTACTTAAACTTAAGTCAAACGAAAGGATATATGATAAATATGAAGATAAATATTCAATCAAAGAGAATTAGGGGGAGATCATTTAAAAAGAATTTTGGAAAGAATGGAACACTCAATTAAAATGCAAGTAAAATTTAGAGAGGCTAATATTAAACTCACAAACTCTAATTGCAATTATCTATGGCTTAAATTGAAGCGCTAAAGTGAGTTCTCTTTTATTCAAATTCTTCAAAACTAAACAAGTCTTAATTGAAACTTGGCAAGACAAATGCCAAACTCATAAGAGACTTACAATAAATTTGAAGTCTAGTTTTCAAATAAATATGTGATTTGATATGGAGTTAAGGATGAATCTAAGTTGGGTTTAATAACTCTTATATGAATATGGAGATAATTATTATGCTAGCTAATAAGCACGAGTAAGGCTAAAGCAATAAACGCTAAAATTGGCATAACTTATCAAAAGTGATTTAAATTGAACATAATCAAGTTGAGAGAATTGCAAAAACTCAACAAGTAAACTAAGTGCAAGTAATGTTTTAAACTACAATCTAAATCAAAATGTCTTCATACCACCGACCAGAACTCTTGTATAAGCAAAATGAGGGCGAAATCTATAAGGGCTTGTGCCTATAGGAAACCTAGAACTAGATCTAAAGTCCTCGCAAAATGAGGGCAAAATCTCTAGGTAGTGTCTTATCTACTATTCCATATACCTTCTGAAAATTATACCGACACATTAAATCACACTCTTCAATTCAATTCAATAATTGTTGAGAGGTCGGTGGCGAATTTTTAGAGCCCACATTAAGCCCTTACTATCTGGCAAAGATGGAAACACTTTCTTAACAAGAGTGAAATAAGATGATTATGCGTGATATTAAACATACAATATCCGGCTAAGGGGTTGCTAAATATTTTTATTATCTTAATTTAATGCATAGGCTTTTATATAAGGTTATGAGTTATTTTAAAGGTTTAGTTATGAGTTGTTAGTTTAGGTAGAAAATTTAATTTTTATCTTAGGAGCCTAATTGCATCCAAGTCATACAACAATCACCAACCATAAACAAACTATGAAAATGCATGTTTTTTCTAATACACAAGCTAAATAAAATATCAAAAAATTTTATAAAGCTATCACAAAAGAATAAAAGGTCGATGTGGTCTAGGCATAAGAAAAGAAATCAGCCAAGCTCCCCTTATACAACCCAGATTACAAGAGAATAATTATAATTCTAAATGATGAATGTTATGGGGGGTCTTCATTCTTCATCCCTTCATCTATCATTTCTTCATTTGATTTGCTCCATTTCTTTCTTTTTTTTTGGCTTGATTTGAATGTGCTTGCTCCAAAGGCATCACATGAAGATAAGACTTGGTCTTATAAACCAATGCTCATCTAATCTCCCATAACACTCATCCTAATCCTAATGCAAAATTACATTAAAAAAGAAGAAAGTAAATCTAGCTACATTAAAAACAAATGTTAGCTGAACACACCATACAACCCAAACAGTTATATGAATAATTTGGACTTAGCACCCCGCACATGGATAACCAAGTCCACTTGTCCTAACTTGGATTATGCTTAGGAGCATAAACAACCTGAATAGAAAAAGCATTTATATTTTTATTATAGTGACCCCTTAAGCACAACTCCTTGCAGAAAGCATGATTAGGCTAATATCGGCCTAATATCCAGACTAGGCACATACACCCTAACATCTAACCTATAACAATACATCATAAAACAAGCATACATCAAACCATACACCACCCTAATATAAAGCTAGAACTGGTGACTTAATCTAAGTGTGTGCATTAAGGCTTGTGCAGTATGTCCTAATTAGATTTTAGAGTTGTAATTTGCTAAGTGTGAGGGATTTAATTTATAAAGGGTTGATTTTTCTTTAAGTTATTTAATTGATATGAAGATTTTACTTAATATTTTCTTTTATTTCATATAGCCTACACTTAACAACTAAGTGTTATAAAGAGAAGAAAGAGAGGGAACCTCTCTTTTATTCCTACCTTAAGTCACTTTTAAAGCAATTTAATTAATTAATTTTCTTTAGTGAATGACTTATTACATGTTTTAATCAATCATAAGTGTAGGTTCACTCTAAATGACCTTATTCAATAAGAAAAAATATCTTAAGATTAATTAGAATGAATTACTATCACATAGCACATGTTTATTCATTTCTTTCCATCATGTATATCATGCATATGATTAAATCTTGAGCAGACCTATACTTACAATGTATGTCTTAGCACACTTAAATAATGAATGCAAAGAAATGTGTTTGGAATTTAAATATTTTATTTGATTGAATTATGAATGCATGTCTTTTTAATAGAAAAGAAGAATTTTTCATCCATTAACTAAGTACACATTCACATGTATACAAGTTTTAAGTGAGTACGTCAATTGTTCTACACCAGGGGCATAAGGTACAAGACCTATTTATACTAATGTCTCAGCCTGGATGTCAGAAATATACTACTTTTCTTATTTACATATATATGTATAAGCAACTATAAGAATAGAAAAACCCATGCAAAAGTTGTATTTGATTTATGATTCTTATTCATCGGTCATATCATACATACTTTTGACCTCACTTTTGGAGTGAGCTCTCAACCTCCTTCTCTTAGTCTTAGGACTCTTCTAGTCACTAAGATTTCTTTAGTCATAAGACAGTTCTAGTGATTAGGTGAACACTTAACCTAAGCCTAGAGACTTAGAAGGGTTAATCATAGGATTAGGCCATGCCGTAGGACTTAAGAAAATCACTTATCCTATAGCCTAAACCCAATCTAGATACACTTTGTCAAATCAAACCCAGATTTAAATCTCAAACTAAATCTCAAATTCAAATCCAAATTCCAAATCCATATCCCAAATTTGACTCCAAATGATTGAAACCCAAAATCAAATTCAAATCCTAAGACCCTTCTTAACCCATACGAACCACCTTCATAAGCTTAGCCAAAACTCTCTTTAAATCAATACAAATTCAATTCATTTCTTTATAAATCAATTGTTTCTTCATTTATATTCATAAATATAAATGAAATCCAAAATCAAATGACCAAAACTATATCCAAAATTAAATCCAAACCCAATCTAAGCCATTTCAACCAATTCTTTGGACTTAGCCAAATTATATCCAGATCAAGTCAAAACTAATGGATTTTCTCTTGAATCAATCATTCATTCAATTATATACCCAAATATAAATGAAACCTACAATCATCAAATCAAATCGAAGCCAACCTAAGTCAAACCCAACCCAGCCCTTTTGACTTGAAAATTTGAAATGAGCTAAAATTCCTTTGACTCAAAATTGATTGTCGTTGAATTTATATTTCAATCGAGGGCTCATATATAAGTTCAACTAAACTCGAATCAAACCAAAACCAAACCAATTGACCCACTTAGGTCCACTTGACCCAAAGTGACCTAAAGGACCCATTTGAGCCAACTTCCAATCCAACCCAAATGGATTGAACCAAGCTCACCAAAACCTTCCACCATGATTATTGATAACTAGAATGATCAATTACAATCAATTTGGTCAAGCAATACGTAACTGAACGAAGTACACAAATCAAAACTTGCCAAAACTCATCTACATCAAATTGATTAAAACCAATGATTTGAATCAACCCAAAATCAATATTTAAATATGACATGCCCACCAATTGAGCCAAACCAAGCTCAATTGGTCATTCGATCCAAGTTGTCCCAAATTATCTTAAAGGACCAAATTGGGTCAAATCATGATCTAACCAAAATTGATTACAACGAATGGCTCAAGTTCATTCCAAATTGATTATTGAACTTAACCAAAGCCATAATTAAATTTGATCAATTGAGCCCAATTGAGCCATTTAACAAATTATTTAAAGGGTCAATTTGGCAAATCAAATTGATTAAGACCACATTCATCTTCAATTAGCCAATTGAACATAAGTCAACCTATAACTTAAGCTAATTTGGCCAATTTTGGTCAAATTGGTGGTCAACCCATTTGACCCATTTGATTCTAAATGACCCAAAATCAATTCTAAGCCAAATTAAATCAAATTGATCATACCAAAGTTCTTCAAATTATCATTTGAACTTAACCTAAGCCTTAGTTTGACCTAATTTGACCAATTGGTCAACCTAACTCGATATAACCCAATGTGACCCATATGACCCAAATTGAGCTAAATCTCTTGAAACCAAGTCATGACCCATTAGAGGCTGATCAAACCCAACCCAAACAAATTTGGGATCAGCTCAAAATCAACCCAACCCAATTAAATCCCTCATGGGTCCTCCCTCATATAGGATTTCACCCAACTTCATTTAATTCTCTCCATCACATGCTTTCAACTCCCCCCAATCCATGGCATTCAATGGAGTCGATCATATGGCAGCAAGAGAGGACTTTGGAGAAAAAATCCAAAGTCCTCAATCAATCCATCATCCATCCCAACCACCCCAAGCAAAATGACAATACTTTGGAGCCAAAAATTCAAAAAAGTGGATTTTCGACCACTATTAAAGGAGAGGGAAATAAGGATTCATTCCTTCTCCTCCTATCACTATTCAGCCCCCAAGAGCTCCCCAAAATAACTAACGACCATTTCCCTATCTCTCTTAGGCTAAAAATATCAAAATCGAGTTGATTTCGACGAGAAAATGACAAGCATCAGAAGATACATCGTTCTAAAGTGAAGCAAAGATCCAAGCTCATTCCAAGACCTCTTCCCCCACTCAACAGCGTGCTCGAGTGACATCCATATATGTGTCATAAGTTGAATCAAGCCTACAAGTCAAATTCAACGGACTTCGGAAGTGACAGTGCACAAATTAGGACACAAAATGCATTAGACATCACCGAAAATGGTTGAAATGATCTCTAATCGATGAACGGACTTCATCTTCACATTCAAAACATTAAAATTAATTGGAATATATATATATATATATATATATATATATATATATATATATATATATATTGCATAATCTAACGAAATCAAGCGTCGAGTTATCAATATTTCGATCGTGTCGGGGAAGGGAAGCTACCATGTCCAAATGACCTCCGTTCATATATCATGTCGTTAGCTTTAAAATGTTGAAAACTATGAAGAATAAAATGTCAATGATCCATCAAAGTGACAATCAAATTGAGATTGAAGTACACTGAACATCATCAAAATTAATCCAAATAACCTCTGATCGATGAACGAACTTTGTCATTGTGTTCAAAATGTTAAAACTAATCAGACTATAAATATTGCATAACTTGATGATCAACCGATCAAGCGATCAAGTTATCAACATTCCTGTACACATATCGAGGTCAAGAGGGATCGACGAAACCAAATGACCTTCATTCATGAAATTGATTATGTCATTAGTTTCAAAACATCAGAATCTATAAAGTAAGACTATTTGCACTAAATTCAGACGAGTTTGCACGAATGTTGAGCAGTCAAAAGTGGCGATGCGTATTTTGAGTTGGAATTGACTCAATTTGAAGCTGACTTGAACCAAATGGCCTCCAATTATGAAACAGATTGCATCGTTACATCCAAAATATTGGAATAACCTTGGATCAACATATATATTGACCATATATATTTCCATGAGGTTTTATAAAGATGAGAGATTAAATAATAAAAAATATATGAAAAGGCTAATCCTAAAATAATCAATGTGACGACTATTGAGAACCTTCTCTCTCTCATGTAAGTATGATCTTGCACTCTACTCCATGATTCAATAGAAACCATTTTGTTTAACAAAATGAAAATTGATTTTTTTCAACCACAAGCGACATGCTTCATTTATCATTACGTTCATTCTCAATGACTAAATAATTCCTCCTCTTAAATTAATTTCTTCTTCCTTTCTTTCTTCCATTTTCTTTATTTCATTTTTCCTTCAAATTGTTCTCTCTTTTATTTATTTCTTTTCCACAAAATCAAAATCCTCCATTTTTTTCTATTTTTTTTCTCCTTCCAAAATTGAAAATCTTTCTTTTCTTCCTATCAAAATTTTATTTTTTTTCTCAATTTGGGCCACCTCACCCTCCCTCGATTTTCCTCTGATAGGATATTCACTTGTACCACTTTAGATCGAATCACATGAATCAGATTAAATAAACAATCTTACTTTATATATTCCATAGATTTACAAACTTTGGTTAATTTTACTTAACCTCCCATTCTCATTCTTCCTTTACATGAAAAGTGAAAATCAAATTATTATTAATATTATCATTTAGATTAGACTTATGCAAACTTATGAAGGTTCGATTGAATGTAGAAGGAATATGTATGAAAATGTGAATGTGGTGAATATATATCCTTGCGTCTCTTTTTGTAGGTTTCAAGACCTCCCTAATGCCCCATAAGGCGTAGTGGGTGCGAGAAAATGCAAATGTGAAAGTATATATATGTTTTGTCTTCTTTGAGGTTAAGATTCGCTAATGATGGCATAGTGAAAGATATTATGTCAAGACATACCATATAAAGATGCATAAAATCCAACATATGCTAGATGTCGCTATGAAATCAAATTTTAATCAATTTTGGACTTAGAAAAAAAGAAATAAATAAATAAATATATATATATATATATATTGCATTGCATTTCTCTTTTTGCAAGTCTCAAGACCTCGCTAATGATGTTATAGGTGCAAGAAGAATTGTGGTGCAAAGATCTCAATAAGACATAATCATAAAATACTTAATCATCTATTGGCAGGATCCAAATTACACCAAATTTTTGGGACTTAACAAAAAAAAGATTTAACATTAGGTTAAATATAAAATATAAAGTCCTAAAGAGATGAATTAGAAATTAAATGTAACTGAGCTTGAAATGAAATAAATATAAAATTGAAAGGCTATGCTCTAAGTAAAATTCAAATTCAAAATAAATCGATTTAATTATAACTTCTGAGCTCAAAATTAAAAATTAATGATGATATCAAATTAAATTCTGAATTGTCAAATAACCTTTATAAGATTGAAATCAAAACTTAAAAGATTGACTGAATGAAGATAAACATTAAATCAAAGTGTAGAATACTTAAAGGGAAACTAAACAAAATAAAGGAGAAATATAATAATAAAGTAAAATGTTTACTTTAAATGCAAGCGAATTCCCTTCATTTCTTCAAAATCTTTAAAGGCTATAAAGTGTTTTTTCAAGCAAAAGATATGAAGGGTAAGATCCCCTCTTAGCCTTATTTATAGAAAAGGAAAGCCATCTTTGTGGTACCCACTTATAATTAAACCAAAAATAAAGTACAATGATGGGTGCGATATGTAAAACATATCACAACAACCTTGTTCCATGTTTACTATCAAATCAAATGCTTGTGAAACTTAAGGAAGGTAATACTAAACTCATAACATGCAATCAATTTGAAGTCTAATTTTTGAATAAATAGAGAATTTGATATGAAGTTAAGGATGAATCTAAATTGGGTTTAACAACTCTTATATGAATATAGATATAATTACAATGCTAGCGATTAAGCATGAGTATGGCTAAAGTAATAAAAATTGAAATTGGTATAACTTATTAAAAGTGATTTAAATTGAACACAATCAAGTTTGGAGAACAAATGTGAAATTCAATAACTCACCTCTGAGCAAATGTGAGTTTTGATATTTTACCAACTTACATAAATGACATTTATCACTAATAATTCCAAATATCAGTGAATAGTAACAAACATAATAAAGCTGCTTGATTAATAAATGAATTATGATTTAATTCATACTAAATAAATTGAGAAGTTTTGTGAAAGTTTTAGTGAAACATATAAAGAATTTGATTCATAGTCAATAACCATGAATATAATTCTTATAATATCTCACTTTGAATGATCTAAGTAAAAATCTAAATGGATTTATAATCAAGATCACAAGACACGTATATTAAGCTTGATAGTTAGCATTCAAATACAAATGCAATTTAAGTGTGAATTAAGCAACAAGGCTTACATTTAATAATAAATTGAAAAAGATATAAGTGAAGCTGCAATATTTAGAATTGAAGATATAAAGTTGAAATAAATGCCACCAAATTTGCAACAAATGAACAGAAGGTGTTAATTAAGGCACTCTTAGATACACCTGTATGTGCTCGGACATAAAGATTTAAAGTGTAAATTTTAATGTCTGAAAAGGCTGCGCAGACTAAGTTGAGATTAAATATATACAAAATTAATCTCATAATTCAAACATAAAAGTATTTGAATTATTAAATACACCCGCATGGGCCCCGACACTATGCTGAATGTTTAGATTCAAATGTCTGAGGATGTTGCGCGGGTTGCTACCCGGTTTAGTCTTAGGACTGGGTCCGGGTTAACAAAATCTAAAAATCTATTATATAAATTTCAACTCAGTGAAATATCTAAGAGCCTCTGTTAGGAACTAAACATAGTCGACAAGATCTAAAGCTCTTGAATATATTTAAATCAATTAATTATTCTGATGATGGCTATGTTGAAAGGTGATTTCAACTGGAAGGGATATTTTCATAAAAATGTGAATCTATTTTCAAATCAAATTAACTCAAATTAAATAGCAATCTAAAAATGCTTAAATAAAATTCTATCATTAAAAGCTTAAAGTAAAACTCAATCAATCCACCTTCCGCAACTGTTTGTTGGAGGTGATAAATTAAGAAAACTCTAGCTCATAAAGGAGCTGTCAAATCAGTGTTCTACTAGTTCACTCAACCAATCTCATGTCGAAGGACATGGCTTGTCCTCTCAGATGGTTTGGCCAATAAGCTCCACGATGATGCATTCCACTGAATCATGATCGGGGTGGTTTAAAGAATTCGATTATATTACGATAACGCCATTGTAGATGCTTAGCTCTACCCTTGACTTGTAAATCATAGGGTATACTTGATAGGAAAACATCCCTCTATTAGCTAAGACTTCTCTCCTAACAAATACCATCCGTCTACAAGGATTTCTTACGAAACCCATGTATTGAGATTATCCTTCGTTGGTTGACTACCTCCTTGACTAAGTAGACTAGTAACCACGACGCGGGATGATGGAACCATTTCCTAGATGCACGTCATCATCCCAATCATCCGATTTAAGCTAAAATGATGAATTTTATAATCAAAATTCTGAAACCCCATATGCTGCTACTATACGCTACGCATTAAGTGATCTAACGACTAGCCTTAATCAAAATTTCTCTCTCACTTATTGAGAGGGGTAGTGGGCTTGCGCTTATAGAAACGAACCAGACCAAGTCCTCACAAAATGAGGGTGAAATCTCAGGTAGTGTCTTATCTACTATTCATCGCCTTAAAATTACACACACTTCAAATCATACTCTCTTCAATTCAATATTATCAAGAGATCAGTGGTGAATTTTTGGAGCCCACAGATTTCTAGTTGACCTTCATATATGTGTCATAAGTTGAGTCAAGCCTACAAGTCAAATTCGACAGACTTTGGAAGTGACAGTGCGCAAATTAGGGTTCAAAATTCACTGGACATCACTAAAAATGGTCGAAACAACTCTCAATTGATGAAATAACTTCACCATCACGCTCAGAACATCGAAATTGATCGGAATATAAATATTGTACAATATAACAATCAACCGATCAAATGGTTGAGCTATTAATGTGCCAACGCGCATATCGAGGAAGGGAAGCTATGACGATGTCCAAATGATCTCTGTTCATAAAATTGATCATGTTGTTAGCTTCAAAATGTTGAAAATTATGAAATGAGATTGTTCACGCTCAATTCAGATAAGTTTTTGCAAATGTTGAATGATCAGAAGTGACATCATGCAAATCGAGGCTAAAGTACACTGAATTTTGCTGAAATTAGTCCAAAGACCTTCGATCGATGAACAAACTTTGTCATTGTGTTCCAAAAGTCAAAACTGGTCAAAATATAAATATTGCACAACTTGATGATCAATCAATCAAGCGATCAAGTCATCAAGGTCAAGAGGCACTGACGTAAACCAAATGACCTCCGTTCCTGAAATTGATTGCATCATTAGTTTTGAAATGCCAAAATCTATCAAGTGAGACTAGTCACACTCAATTCAAATGAGTTTGCATGAATGTCGAGATGTCGAAAGCGGTGATGCATTTTTGAGTTGAAATTGACTTAATTGAAGCTAACTTGGACCGAACGACCTCCGATTGCAAAATGGACTGCACCATTGCATTCGAAATATCAGAATAACCTTGAATCAATATATATTGACCATATAATGATATTGATGTAAAGTTCAAATTAAGGATGATTAAATAATAAAAAAATATCATAAAAAGGCTAATCTAAAGATCGGCTCCTCCTCACATTCTAATGAGTGAACCTTTCTATCCTCAGCGACCAAATGATCTCTGCACTCCTCCACACATGATTTAAATCATAGTTTCCCCTTTTGTTCAAATGAAACCACACATTCGCATGATCCCCTTCATCTTCAATCGCAAGAGACCTGCCTCTCTCAATTTTCAACCTCTCTCACGTTCATTCCTCCAAATACCGAACCAAGCTTCATCCTCTCTCCAAACGAAAAGGCAAGGCAAGTTCTTCATCCTCTTCCTTCTTCTTCATTCCTTCTTCTTTTCTTCATCCATTTATTTTCTATTTTTTTTTTCCCTTCCATAAAATCGAAAATCCTCCCTCTTTCTTCCATTTCTTTTTCCCTATTTCCTTCTCCCTTCCACAAAATCAAAAATCCTCCCACTTCTTCCATTTCTTTTTCTCTATTTTCTTCTCCCTTCCACAAAATCGAAAATCCTCCCTTTTCTTCCTATCCAAATTTAATCTCAGTTTAAACCATCCTCACCCTCTCGATTTTCCTCCTATAGTATAAGATATTCACTTGTACCACTTTAGATCTGGCAAAATCATATGACAAAATCTATATAACTAGCTGAAATAATCCTATCCACTTTGACTATATATCCCCACAGATCTACAAACTTTGGTTAATCTACTTAACCCTCCCCATTCTCCAATTCTTCCCTTTACATGATAAAGAGAAAATCAAATCCTATTATTGTTAATATTGTAGCTAGATCAACCGAACTATTATGCAAACTTATGAAGGTCGTCGATTGTGAATGTATGAAGGAATATGTATCAAAATGTGAATGTGGTGAATACATATATGCTTGCGTCTCTTTTTGCAGGTTTCAAGACCTCGCTAATGCCCCATAGGGCATAGCGGGTGCGAGGAAATGTGAATGTGAAAGTATATATATGTACTTATGTCATTCTTTGCAGGTTATAAGACCCCGCTATTGCCCCCTAGGGCATAGTAGGTGCGGAGACGACTGAGGTGTCGCAAGACACCACTCACTATGCTCAATAGGGCATACCGAACAAGCCAACATCTGTTAGATGTCGCTCCCCTAGCCAAAATTTTAACTGAAATTTGGACTTAGAAAAAAAATGAAATGAATATATATATTGCATTGCATTTCTCTTTTTGCAGGTTTCAAGAGCCCGCTAATGCCCACAAGAGCGTAGCGGGTGCAGAAAGAAGATTGTGGTGTCACAAGACGCCACTGCCACGCTTTGGCATCAAACAAAACACTCGATGTAGTTATGGGATGACGTCGAGGTCATTTGCATCAAATTTTTGGGACTTCTCAAAAAAAGATTTAACATTAAGTTAAATATAAAATATAAAGTCCTAAAGAGATGAATTGGAAATTAAATGTAATTGAGCTTGAAATGAAATAAATACAAAATTGAAAGGCTATGCTCTAAGTAAAATTTGAATTCAAAATAAATCGATTTAATTATAACTTCTGAGCTCAAAATTGAAAATTAATGATGACATCAAATAAAATTTTGAATTGTGAGGGTTGGAGGCAAATAACCTTTATAAGATTGAAATCTAAACTTAAAAGATTGACTGAATGAAGATAAACATTAAATCAAAGTAGAGAATACTTAAAGGAAACTAAATAAAATAAAGGGGAAATATAATAATAAAGTAAAATGCTTACTTTAAACACAAGCAAATTCCCTTCCTTTCTTCAAAATCTTTAAAGTCTATGAAGTGTTTTTTCAAGCAAATGACATGAAGGGTAAGATGCCCTCTTAGCCCTATTTATAGGAAAGGAAAGCCATCTTTGTGGGACCAACTTATAATTAAATCAACAATTAAGTACAATGATAGGTGCGACATATGTAAAACATATCACAACAACCTTGTTCCAAGTTTGCTATCAAATCAAATGCAAGTGAAACTTAAGGAAGTTAATACTAAACTCATAATATACAATAAATTTGAAGTCTAATTTTTGAAATAAATAGAGAATTTGATATGAAGTTAAAGATGAATCTAAATTAGGTTTAACAACTCTTATATGAATATGGATATGATTACAATGCTAGCAAATAAGCATGAGTATGGCTAAAATAATAAAAGTATTGGTATAACTTATTAAAGTGATTTAAATTGAACACAATCAAGTTTGGACGAATGCGAAATTGATAACTCACAGAAAATGTGAAGATATTTCACCAACTTACATAAATGACATTTATCATTGATAATTCCAAATATCAGTGAACAGTAACAAACATAGCAAAGCTGCATGATTAATAAATGAATTATGGTTTAATTCATACTAAATAAGTTGAGAAGTGTTGTGAAAGTTTAAGTGAGACATATAAAGAATTTGATTCATAGTCAATAACTATGAATATAATTCTTACAATATGCTGAATGATCTAAGTGAAAATCTAAATGGATTTATAATCACTCACAAAAACATATATCAAGCTTGATAAGACATTCAAATACAAATGCTTCAAGCGTAGCAACAAGGATTATATTTAATAAGCTAAATTGAAAAGGATATAAGTGAAGCTCCAATATTCAGAATTGAAAATATAAAGTTGAAATAAATGCCACCAGATTCACAATAAGCAAACAAAAGGCATTAATTAAGACATTCTTAGATATACATGCATGTGCTCAGACATAGAGATTTTAAGTGTAAATTTTAATGCAAAACTGTGACTAAGTTAAATAAATAAATAAAATTAATCTCATAATTACATAAAATTATATGAATTATTAAATACACCCACATGGGCCCTGACACTATGCTGAATGTTTAGATTCAAGTGTTTGAGGATGATGCGCGAGTTGCTACCCGATTTAGTCTTAAGACTAGGTCTGCGTTAACAAAACCTAAAAGTCTATTATATAAATTTCAACTTAGTGAAATATCTGAGAGGTTAATTGTATCATGTGACGTATATCGATCCTCTTTAGAGCTACAGATGACAAGATCTAAAGCTCTTGATTATATTTAAATCAATTAATTACCCAAATGATAGCTGTGTTGAATGGTGATTTCAACTGGAGGTGATATTTTCAGGAAAATGTGATTCTATTTTCAAATCAAATTAACTCAAATTAAATATCAATATAAAAATGCTTAAATGAAATTCTATCATTAAAAGCTTAAATCAAAACTTAATCAATCAACCTTCCGTAACTATTTATCGGAGGTGACAAATTAAAAACTAGCAAATGAGTAGTCATTAAATTAGTATTATTATATTCTCTCAATCTCATAGTAAGGGCTTGTCCTTTATTTTGGCAGCTAATAGGCTACATAGATGATTATTATGAGTCCGATCGGGTGGCTTGATATGGCTCCAATATATCACGATGATCGGTATGCTCCCAATAGCTCTACCCTTTGAGTTGTGAATCATAGGGTATACTTGATAGGAAAAAACCCTCTCAACTAAGGTAGACATAAACATCTCCTTACAAACACCCCTAGATCATAAGGATTCTTGGAACATGTGTTGTGATAAGGATCCTTCATTCGTTGGGTCACTACCTCCTCTGACTAAGTAAACTAGGGACCACGGCAGCCTGAGATGACGGAACCATGAGATCTAGATTTGGCACATCATCATCCCCCAAACCATCTAGTTTAAGCTGAAATGATGAATTTCAAAATCTAAATTCTGAAATCCTATATACTACTACTATACGTTACACATTAAGCGATCTAATGATTAGCCTTAATAAAAAGTTCTATCTTGCTTATTGAGAAGGGTAATTAACTACAGGGGCTTGCGCCTATAGGAAACCCGGAACCATATCTAAAGTCCTCACAAAATGAGGGTGAAATCTTTAGGTAGTGTCTTATCTACTATTACATCTGCCTTCTGAAAAGTATACCGACACTTTCAAATCATACTCTCTTCAATTCAATATTATTAGAGGGGTTGGTGAATTTTGAGCCCTGAAATTTCAGCGACTGGGGACATGATTTTCTTTCTATCTTTGGCTAGTCATATATGTGCTATAATAGCAATAAAATATTTGAAAAAGCAAAATAAAAAATGGTGATTTAAATGTGTAATAAATTTAGATTACTATTGAACCTTTCATACCTGGAAAGCATGATCATGAAGGAACTCCTGAAGTACCCACCCGTGGTACACTCGTTTGAGATCATGCTGAAAGGCCTCAAGTTACTGAAGCTCTTACTAGCCATGCTCATCAAATAGTTTAGCAGCCAACCACTATCACAGAGTTATCCTGATAGAGAACTTCAATTTTCAAAAGGCTAGGTCAATCTGAAGCCCCCATGATGAAAAGAATTGTCAATGGGAAAACTGTGTCTTTAATGCATCGTGGTACAATTTCTTCGACAATTGAACCTTTCATACCTAGAAAGCATGATCATGAAGCTTCCTCATCATAAACCAAATTAACCAGGAGGCAGATAAGAAGAAAAAATGTTGAGCTGTCTTAGCAGATCCCCTTTGAACGACCTAGTGAACAAGCGATACGGCCGCTAAAATTGAGTATTCCTACGCATAACCATTTTGATAATTTAAAGTGGGTAAAAGGAATAACTCTCTTGGTGAGCAGTCTCGGAACAACAACTCCACCACCACCAGAGGAGACAACTGAAACACTATATGCCAAAATACACAAAGTTCTCAAAGTAGCCAAGGAGGCTTAATGAAAGATGATTTAGGCTGATAATTGAAAATCGAAGCTCACCAAGAAGGTTGCCACCTCTTTTGGTAACTAATCATGAGCCAAGTATGCTTCCGCGTGGTGAGCATCGAGTGACACTTGGACCTGTGTCCAAGAATTGCCAAAGGTTCCGAAAGGATAAGGGGTGGAGGCTGAATCTGAAGAATGAAGAGGTGTGACATCAATCATATCAAATCCACCTCAAAATATCATCGTGGTGAATACCAAGGGATATCTTGAAAGATATGATGGGTGGAGAATCCTCAGGAGATCCCATCATGATCGATTCACCTTCACAAAAGAAAGTTGACTTTGATCATAGTCCTTTAGTGGAAGAAGTTTTTGTTCCCACATTGAACCAGAGATCCACTAGAAACGTCGATAAAAAATTCATGTGCAAAAGGAAGGTGATGAAGTGGACACTATGGAAGTAGAAGTCGTCTATATGGTCAAAGATATTAATGAACTCTTCTCGGCACCATCAACATGAACATGAACCACTAAATTGACATTTATGAAGGAGAGTCTTCACAGAAGCAAATAGAAGATGAATCTTCAATCTTTGCTGAAGATGAAGAAGAAGAGGATCAAAATGAAAAAGAGATCATGGGCTTTGAAGATGTTTATATGGTTGAACCAGGAAATGATCAGCCTAGTACACACTTTTATACTCAACGTCGTCATTCAACCCTAGCAATAGCTGCCCTTGTAAATGCATAAGGAGAAGGATAGTCAAGTTTTTCTCTTGAAGATGAGCAAGGAGAATAACAACAACAAGAAGTAGAGGAAGAAGAAGAGCCTTTGCTTGTTGACGCCGTGGTGCTAGCTAGAGAGCAAAGAGAAATGTAGCTTCAAATGGAAGTCAAAGATAAGAAAATTGCATAGCTTGGTACCAAGATGAATAATATAATGGTACAAATGAACATCATGATGGAGATGTTGTAGAAGAATATCACATCAAATGCATCACAGTCTTGTCTGCTAATCAACAGATAGCTAATAATATAACTTCTATACCACCAATCACTCTGGTACCTAAACCTCCTACAGTACATGCTACACCTGAAGCAAGGAATGAAGTTAATTAACTACCTCTTCAGCCGATAATTCAAATTTGGCTAGCACACCTAGAACAGTAATAACTGCTCAGCTAGAAACAATAATTAATGAAAAGATAAGGGCAGTTATAGCTTCAAAATAAGCTGAAAAACTGGTGAGTAAGAGTCTCCCTTACCCAGCAGAATATGATCAAGTACCATACCCAAAAGGTTACTTGGTGCTGAAATTTAATACTTTCAATGGGCTTGGTAACCCAAAGCAACATCTATCCCAATTTAAGGCTACTTATGGTAACATAGGAGGGAATCATGCACTGCTTTTTTGTCAGTTTGCCAGTAGCTTGACTTCAGCTACTTTTGAGTGGTATGCAAAATTATCGAATGATTTAGTTAAAACTTTTGCTAAATTAGAGACAATATTCATGAAGAGATTCACTAGTATAATTGAAAATAATAATCACTAACCTTGCCTTGCTGAAAAGGACAAAAGATGAGTCAGTGATAAATAAATCATTAGCATAAGCTAAGCATGAAATACGAGCAACAATTGGAAGAAGAACATGCGATCTAATTGATAATGGGCAATATGGATGATAAAATGGCATTATTTCTATGTATGGCATTGATTGCAATATTCCAAGACTTGCTCGATAACGTCGCTAAATTTGAAAAGCTGAATTGCCCTAAGTCTAAAGTCTAGGCAGATAAAGCAAAGAGAAATAAACCTTCAGACTCAAGAAGAAATGAAACTCATGCCGCTTCCTATAGCTCAAATGCTAAAAAATAGGTGATATATAATGTGGATAAAGGAAAACAACCAATGTACAATGATGATAAGGGAAAGAAACTTGTATATTCTAATCCACAACCAAAATTAGTATTGAGAGGCAATGATAAACCTCAAACTTTTCTAAGTGGCGGGAAGCATCCAAAACAAGCAATAAGAGATGATGAGTGAATGTGGCCATCTCTTAAGGAAAAGATGAATGAAGATTATTCATTTAGAAGAGACAGTGTGGCTAAATTATTTCGACAAGCAGTCAAAATTAGTCTACAATTATTAAAAATTAAAAGGCCTAAAGAAGCTGATCAAGTCAGTAATCCGACTTACTATCCCTATCATCAGATGATCAGCCATCCTATTGAAGATTATTATGTCTTCAAGAATTGACTAGAAAGGAAGTATCGGTGAGGTGAATTTATATTATCCGACAGTGTTCTAATCAACCCAAAAAGAGAGTCTAAAAAGATGATTATGTCCCGCCATCATCCATCAAAGATAAAAAGAAGAAGAAATTAGTTCAAACTAAAGAATGGGAAACAATAGCCTCCAAAAAGACTATGAAAATGCTGAAGCAGTTAAAATGCATCCCTAATGTTAAGTGGAAATCACCACTTAAACCTATATTGGACTTAAAAGAGATATCTAAACTAAGTATTTGGGCTTCTCAATGGCATTCTGATAAGGCTACTTCATCACAGCATAAGGAGCAGTATACTAAATGCAGGCCTCATAAATCAAAGAAGTCAGCTAAGAAAAAAAAAAGATCAAGAAGAAACTACAACTCAAAATATTATTAACAATTTAGAAGAATATCACCAGCTGGCAAGACAACCATTTAGGCTTGCAGACTTTATGCCTAAACTTTGTATTGTCAAATCAGATGAAGAAGATAATTATGAATCTTGTCCAGTAGAGACATGCCAAATTATCTACGTGATGTCAGATGTTTTTCAGCATCAGTTACTCCAAAATGATAAGGGTAGTCGATGGACTCAAACCCATCAAAATTTTATCGGAAAGCAAGAAGAGCGAGGAGTTAATGGAATTTTATTTAATGACTCAATAAAGATAACAGTTCAAATGAAGATTTATGTCTTTCTGATGGAGAAGAGTCAGATTCATCAATATCATCACATATGAAACATATGAAATTGAAAAAGTGAGTTTAATTCTCTTGGTCAATCCTCTAGAATAAGAAAGGAGTTTGAAGAAACTATATCTTTAGAAGAATATGAGCAAGACAAAGTGATTTAAGTTCAGTTGAGAAGTGATAAAGTCTTACCACCCTCATCAAAGAAGGGAAATGCAAATAAAGACAAAGGTAAACAAATTGAAGTCAACGAAGATATCATTCCCAAAAATCTTAGAATGAAGCATAAATCAAGTGAAAAGATAGATTATAATATTCTATCACATCTGAGAAAGATCCCTGCATAATTGAATATGTATGAGGCTCTCTTAATGTCAAAAAATCTCTGAGAAACTTTGATACAAGCTCTCAAAGATCTGGAGAGTTATGAAGCTTACTTTGCTGGAATATGTATGACTGAAGCATTGCAAACTCAAAATCTCCTAGTAATCATATTTTCTGAAGAAGATCTTATGTTGAAAATAGCAGATCACAACCATCCTCTATATGTTACTATAGAGAGTGATGGCATCTCAGTCAGCCGAATATTGATTGATCTAGGTTCTTCTATCAATCTTATGAGTCTAAAGTATTAAGAGGATTATTAGTTGATATCCAACATCTTGGGAGAGATAAGTTGATGGTTCATGGTTTCAATGAGAAAGGACAAAAAAAACATGGGTTCTTTTATTCTCTCTCCCAAGTTTTGGGATTTATATACAGAAGCCAAGTTTCATGTAATCGATGTTGATACATCATTTAGAGCTCTCTTGGGCTAGCCATGGCTGCATGAGTATGGCATGGTCCCATCAACTATGCATCAGTGTATAAAGTACCTAAAAAAATGAGAAGAATTCAAAATTTTGGGTAACCTACAACCATTCTCTATCCATGAAGCAAAGATCTATGAAGATGCAAAATATTTCATCCCTAAAGAGCCTAAGATAACAGAGCCTCTTGAAGCTGTAGCATCCACTTCAAGAACTAAAAAGAAATTTTACAAGGTGAAAGAGCAGAAGCAATGAGGAAGAAAGAAGGCAATGCCAACTCTCCCTAAAGAACTTGATTCTACACCTAAATCAAGAAAATCATTTCTCATTTGGGAAGTGACATAAAAGAAGAAGAAGATATTCTATCAAACTTAAGGAACTTATAAGCTTTCAAGAAAGGCAAAGTATGAAATAAGTGAGTTGGATTCAAAATATGACTTTAAATCTGCTTATGGAAATAGGGTTCAAATGGTCGCATCAATAAAGATAGCTTACTTGGCAGAGTCAGATGACTCACTCAAAATTATACCCATCCTTCAGCAATGCTTCAAAGAAATCACTCCACTAGAAGTTCATAATATTAAAGAATTGATAATATTCTATGTGCCATCATTGAGTGAGAGTGGCGGAATAGGAACTCTACTTTACAAATCTGAAGAGTCCAGCCTCACAATTTTGAGAAGTCTACTCAACACAAAAATTCTGATGAGATAGTGCTAACAAGAATACCAATATACTATCCATAAAAATTACGAAGAATGATGCACAAGCTTGGAATTCATATTACGACTACTAAATATAGAACTCAAGTCTTTAACAAAATATGGAGCCAAATAAGTCCTCAAGCATCGTGAAGAAGTGATAAATTTATCATTAAAGGTCTCGGGTTCATCTACAAATCTCATCAAAATAAAGCATATTATAATATAATAGAAGTTGAGATTGAGACTAATAGTGACGAAGAAGATGGTCTCCATGAAATTCTTCTTACAGATGATGAAGAAGTAGAGTCCAAGCCTGCACCTGGATGAACTCAAAGAAATCAACCTAGGAGTTGAGGATGATCCCCGTCCAACTTTTGTCAGTGCCCTTCTACCCGATAAGAAAGTTGAAGAGCTAAAAATGCTACTTTGTGAATTTAGGGGCTGCTTTGCTTGGACATATTCTGAAATGCCAAGCTTATCCCCTGATGTAGTAGGTCATAAACTTGGTATTAAACTAGATACGACGCCTGTTAAACAAGCTCCTAGGTGAATGACATTGAAGATTGAAGAACAGGTAATTATAAAAACTAAGAAGCTGATCGATGCAGGCTTCATCCAAGAGGAGAAGTATGTAGATTGGATAGCCAACATTATCCCAATTAGGAAGAAGAACGACCAAATCCATCTCTACATTGACTTCCGGGACCTAAATAAGGTATGGCCAAAAGATGACTTTCCACTTTTAATATCAGAACTACTAGTGGACAATACTTCCAACTATGACATGTTATCATTTATGGATGGATCATCGGGATATAATCAAATCAAGATGGTGCCTGAAGATGAAAAGCATACATCATTCATAACACCTATTGGCATCTATTGCTACACAGTCATGCCCTTTGGATTGAAAAATACTGGAGCTACATATTGAAGAGCCATGATGTATATTTTTGATGTGTTGATTCACCAGAAGGTGGAATATTATGTTGACGATTTGGCGGTGAAGAGCTTAAATCGTGAAAATCACTTTAAAGACTTGAGAATTATAGTGGAGAGAATAAAAAAATATGATCTCAAAATAAATCCTCTAAAATGTGCATTCGAGGGTATCCTCCAAAAAATTCCTTGAGTATATCATACGCCATAGAGGAATTGAAATTGATCCCACTAAAATTAAGGCAATTGTGGAGATGCCTCCATCAAAGAGTTTGCGTCAGCTCCGCTCTCTACAAGGATAACTTGCATTCATCCGATAATTTATATCAAACCTATCAGGACGCTATCAACCATTTACAAAGTTGATGAAGAAGGATGCTCCATTCAAATGGGACAAGGAGTGCCAAGAAGCATTCAATAATATTAAAAGCTACCTATTAAATCTACCAATCCTGGCAGCGCCTACTCTTGGGAAGCCCCTCATTCTATACACAACTGTATTAGAAGAGTCTCTTGGAGCATTATTTACACAACATAATGAAGAATTCAAATAAAATACTCTTTATTATATCTGTCGAAGATTAATAGGATGAGATACTCTCGATAGAAACTGTTTGGTATTAATTTTGGTCAAAAGCTCTGTCATTATATGTTATCTCATAAGATTACCCTCATCTCAAGGATCGATCTGCTGAAGTACTTTATGATAAGATCAGTGTTGCTAGGTCACTTGGCAAGATGGAAAATATTACTTTTACAATTTGATATCACATACATTCCGCAGAAAGCAGTAAAGGGACAAGTCTTAACAAATTTTCTCACTGCACATCCCATCCCTATAGACTCTTCCCTTAATGATAATTTGCCTGATGAGCAAATTATGCTCATTCATGAAAGAGAAAAATTACAAATTTGGGAAATGTACTTTGATGGAGCCTCATCGATCAAACAAGTCAAACCTCTAAATTTCCTAAGGGCAAGAGGAGGAATCAGCATCGTCTTCATAACACTATAAGAAGGAATAATGAGACAACCATATGGGTTGACTGAGCTGAGAACTAATAATGAAGCTGAATATGAAGCATTAGTGTCAGGTCTTGAAGAAGCTATTTTCATAGACATTCAAAACTTACATATTTTTGGTGATTCGTAACTTATTATAAATCAAGTACTGGGCATCTATAAAATCAATAAGCTTGAGTTAGCTTTCTATCACAAATGAGTTCTCGAGCTTATGAAGCATATACCAAATGTCACACTAACTCGAGTCTCTCAATCTGAGAATAGTAAATCTGATTGCTTAGCAAAATTAGTTAAGGAAATGACAAGTATGAATGGTGATTATGTCATGACCGACATATTTACTCGACAAGTTTTAGAGCCAACAAAGTATCAATCCCCGCAAGTAGAGGGGTTATCCATTTTGACCCAGCAGGATGTGCCTCAGGTTGCTCCTCATACTCCCCAAAATCAATAAGAAGTTATACCTAGAAGAGATAAGAATGTCATTGCTTCAAAAAAGTAGTGTGAAGCCTTTATTGTAGAAGAGCCACATGATAGGAGACAATCCTCCATCGACTACTTTAAAGAAGGCAAATTACCAAATAATAAATCACTAGCAGCTCAAATCGAGAAGAGAATGTTGCACTATGTTTTCATCAATAATACTTTATATTATAGATCCTTTGAACAAATATGGCTACGATGCCAAAATGTAAATGAAGCTAGCAAAGTGATGGTTGAAGTTCATGAAGGATTTTATGGTGCACATCAGTCAGGTCCCAAGATGGCAGTAAAGATCAAAAGAATGGGCTATTACTGGCCATCTATGGTGAGAGACTGTATCAATCATATTAAGAGGTGCCACGAATGTCAAGTACATGAGAATATAATCCATCAACCTCCAAATCTACTACACTCAATGATAGCATATAGGTAATTTGAATCTTTGATGCAGATGTGTAATTGATCCATTGTCCCTTCATCTAGCGGGTGATTATTTCTCTAAGTGGGCTAAAGCTACCCCATTTAAAAAAGTTACTGTTGACCAAGTGATCAACTTCTTCATGCATAATGTGGTTTATAGATTTGGAGTGCCGCATCGAATAATTTCTGATAATGACATAGCTTTCAAAAGTATAAAGATTTATAAATTCATTGATCAACATAAAATTGATTAGTGATACTCTTCAATATACAATCCAAGAGCAAATAGTTTGGCAGAGGCCTTCAACATGACATTAGTCAAGCTGCTCAAGAAAATCCTTACTAAAAATAAAAGAAAATGACATACCAAGCTAAAAGAGGCACTATGGGCATATTGAACTATCTACAAAATGCCGACTAAAGTCACTCCTTATTCATTGGTATTTGGAACTGAAGTAGTTCTTCCACTTGAAGTTGAGTTGCCTTCACTTTGAGTACCCATCCAATACAATCTAACTGAAGATCAATATGCTCGTCTGAGGATGGAGGAACTCGATGCACTTGATGAAGTTAGATTGCAAGCTCATCAAAATCTATAAGTCTATCGAGCAAAGATTTCAAGGGCGTTTGATCATATGGTGCAATCTTAAACATTCCAAAAAGGAGAATTGATCTCGATGCTGAGAAGACCAATTATTCCTAATCAAAAATTTGGTGGCAAATTTGAGCCTAATTGGGAATGCCCTTTTGTCATAGAAAAAGTGTATCAACGAGAGACATATCCACTCATTGACTTAGAAGATGAAAGATCAATGCCGCCAATTAATGGTCGATACTTGAAAAAGCAATACACATGATGAATACATTCGCAAGGTACAATAGAAATCACCCTACAAAATAGGAGATACTTTTTAGTATGTTTATTTAGGTCAACATTGTGCTTCATACTGAGATCCCTAAATAAATATACTCACTCCATATGAAAAAACCTTTTCTGTGAAAATTCCCCTATTACACAAGGGGCATTTTTAGATTTACATATATAGAGGAAATCAATGTTACATGTTAAAAGCCTCTTATGAGCATATCAATTCAAATATTGATGTATTTACGTATTTTTATTTTGAAAGTTCTTCTAAATATGCTTTAGAATCCCTATAAGACAAGGGGCATTTTTAGTTTATGTCAAGTTTATGTGAGTTGACATCATGCTATAAGATGAGATCCTCAAATATATTCTGATTCAGGTTGACATCAAGCTTTATGCTGAAATCTATGAATATATCCATAATTGTTATTGTTAAATTGCATGTTCATACAGGAACAAAAATAAATATATTTCTACGCATGAAAAGACAACCCTAAATGTCAAAAATTTATCTACAAGATTTGCCAAATTCTGAAGATCAAGTCAAAAAGAACTCCCGATTTCAGAAGCTTCAATCAATTAGGTCATAGAAACATCAAGCTCTACATCTTGAGGTCTAGGACAGGGATGAGTTCTAAAGGTCAAACTCAATAAGCCCATAAGTGGCCAAGTTGCTGACGCTCTCCTCACTCAACAAGCTACAGGAAAAGGCTGCAGTGAAAGAGCTCACGTTCGTTAGCCCGATGACCAAATCACCAACCCATCATAGCTTAAGTCAAAGACTCGAGTAGGTTCTAAAGGTCGAACTCAACAAGCCCAAATGTGATTAAGTTACTGACGCTCCCCTCAAGCACAGATTAAAATCAATCTCCTCATCAAGTCCGTCAAAGCAGAAAGCATAGGACCGAGCAAGAAATTCTATTGTTCATACAAAGTCGATGGTCGAACTAAAAGAATTTTATGGTTATATAGTCTGTTAAAGCACATTATGATAACTAATATATATTATATCGAAGGCTAAGTCATCATGTACCCTCTTTAGTCAAAAGCGTACAGATTCATGGCAAATATACACTTCACGATAAGTCAATATGGACAAATCAGTCGGTCATCAAAGTCTTAAAGCTAGGATAAAATAAATTTTAAATCTGACCAAGCACAAATAAACCAATTCCCCAGCAGAGTCCTTCATCAAATTAAATAAACCAATTCCTCCAACAAACTCAATCAAGCATGAAGCTAGGATTAAAGGAAACTCAAATCTGCAAGGACATAAAAGAAAGAGATCTTCAGTAAAGCCATTGAAGCAGAGAGTAGATGGTGTAAAAATTCTTATCTATTCGATAAGTCAATTCTGATAAATTGGTCAAGCCCGTCATTTAGCATGTTCTAAATAAGGCATCATGCTAATGACAAATCCTATCAAAGCTCCGTAAGCTATTAGAATCGAAGCTAAAATGATCTAAGTTCTATGGCCAGCCAAAAGCATCAACCAGTTTTCAACAAATGTGACTCACTCTATGCACGAATCACATTTATTGGGGGGCATTTATTGACCTCCATATATGTGTCATAAGTTGAGTCAAGCCTACAAGTCAAATTCGACGGACTTCGAAAGTGACTATGTGCAAATCGAAACTCAAAATGCACTGTATGTCATCAAAAATATTCAAAATGACCTCCTATCAATAAACAAACTTCACCATCACATTCAGAATATCAAAATTGATCGGAGTATAAATATTGCACAATCTAACGATCAACCGATCAAGAGATCGAACTATCAATGAGCCAACATGCATATCAGGGAAGGGAAGTTGCGATGATGTCCAAATGACCTCCGTTCATGAAATTGATTACACCGTTGGCTTCGAAACATCAAAAACTATAAAATGAGATTATCTACCCTCAATTCGAATAAGTGCATTAAAATGTCAAATGATCGAAAGTGATATATGAGATGAAGTACACCAACATTGCTAAAATCAGTCTAAATGACCTCCGACCAATGAACGAACTTTTCCATTATGTTCAGAATGTTGAAACTGGTCAGAATATAAATATTGCATAACTTGATGATCAACCGATCAAGCGATCAAGTCATCAACGTATCTGCACACATATCGAGGTTAGGAGGCACCGATAAAAACCAAATGACCTACATTAGTGAAATTGATTGCATCTTTAGTTTCGAAATATTAAAACCTATTAAGGAGTTTAAGACACCACTTTGCTATACGATAGGCAAGCAAGCCAACATCCGTTAGATCTCGCTCCCCTAGCCAAAATGCTATTGAAAATTTAACTTAATTTGGACTTAGAAAAAAAAAATATATATATATATATAGCATTGCATTTCTCTTTTTGTAGGTTTAGACTCGCTAATGCATAGCGGGTCAAGAAGAAAACTTTGGTGCTACCTTTACAATCAATGGGGCATAGAAAATAAAATACTCGATCAGTCCCTACATGGGGATAACGCTTGGGAGGCTACCAATTCCATCAAATTTTTGGGACTTAACAAAAAAAAAAGATTTGACATTAAGTTAAATATAAAATATAAAGTCCTAAAGAGATGAATTGGAAATTAAATGTAACTAAGCTTGAAATGAAATAAATACAAAATTGAAAGGCTATGCTTTAAATAAAATTTGAATTCAAAATAAATCAATTTAATTATATCTTCTGAGATCAAAATAGAAAATTAATGATGACATCAAATTAAATTCTGAATTGTGAGGCTTGGAGGCCAATAACATTTATAAGATTCAAATCTAAACTTAAAAGATTGACTGAATGAAGATAAACATTAAATCAAAGTGGAGAATACTTAAAGGGAAACTAAACAAAATAAAGGAGAAATATAATAAATGTAAAAATACTTAATTTAAACGCAAGCAAGTTCCCTTCTTTTCTTCAAAATCTTTATAGGCTATGAAGTGTTTTTTCAAGCAAATGATATGAAGGGTAAGATCCCCTCTTAGCCCTATTTATAGAAAAGGAAAGCCATCTTTATGGGACCCACTTATAATTAAACCAACAATTAAGTACAATGATGGGTGTGGCATATGTAAAACATGTCACAACAATCTTGTCCCATGTTTGCTATCAAATCAAATGCAAATGAAACTTAAAGGAAGTTAATACTAAACTCATAACATGCAATAAATTTGAAGTCTATTTTTTGAATAAATAAGGAATTTGATATGAACTTAAGGATAAATCTAAATTGGGTTTAGCAACTCTTATATAAATATGGATATGATTACAATGCTAGCAAATAAGCATGAATATGGCTAAAGTAATAAAAACTAAAATTGATATAACTTATTAAAAGTAATTTAAATTGAACACAATCAAGTTTGAAGAATGAATGTGAAATTCGATAACTCACCTGTGAGCAAATGTGAATTTTAATATTTCACCAACTTACATAAATGACATTTATCACTAATAATTCCAAATATCAGTGAACAGTATCAAACAAAGCAAAGATGCTTGATTAACAAATGAATTATGATTTAGTTCATACTAAACAAGTTCAGAAGTGTCGTGAAAGTTTAAGTGAGACATATAAAGAATTTGATTCATAGTCAATAACCATGAATATAATTCTTACAATATGTCACTTTGAATGATCTAAGTGAAAATTTAAATGAATTTATAATCAAGATCACAAGACACGTATATTAAACTTGATAGCCATCATTCAAATACAAATGCAATTCAAGCGTGAATTAAGCAAAATGACTTATATTTAATCAGATAAATTGAAAAAGATATAAGTGAAGCTGCAATATTCAGAATTGAAAATATAAAGTTGAAATAAATGCCACCGGATTCACAACAAGCGAAGAGAAGGCATTAATTAAGGCATTCTTAGATACACCTGCATGTGCTCGGACATAAAGAATTAAAGTGTAAATTTTAATGTCTAAAAAGGCTGCGTAGGCTAAGTTGAGATTAAATAAATACAAAATTAATCTTATAATTCAAACATAAAATTATCTAAATTATTAAATACACCTGCATGGGCCCCGACACTATGTTGAATTTTTAGATTCAAGTGTTTGAGAATGCTACACAGGTTACTACCCGATTTATTCTTAGGACTAGGTTCAAGTTAACCAAACCTAAAAATTTATTATATAAATTTCAACTTAGTGAAATATCTGAGAGGCTAATTCTGTCATGTGACAGTAGATCTGATTCACTATTAAGACCTAAACAGAGTCGACAATATCTAAGGCACTTGAATATATTTAAATCAATTAATTACCCTGATAATGGCTGTGTTGAATGGTGATTTCAACTGGAGGGGATATTTCCATCAAAATGTGATTCTATTATCAAATCAAATTAACTCAAATTAAATATCAATCTAAAAATACTTAAATGAAATTCTATCTTTAAAAGTTTAAAGCAAAACTCAATCAATCCACCTTCCGCAACTGTTTGTCGGAGGTGACAGATTAAGAAAACTTTAGCTCATGAAGGAGCAAATGTCAAATCAAAGGTTCTACTATGTTCACTCTCAACCAATCTCATGATGGGGCGTGGCGTGTCCTCTGTCTATGTGGCTTGCTTGGATGATGATTCACTAGAGTCCTCTGATCAGGTAGCTTGGCCAATAAGGCTCCATTATATTACGATCACGACTGTAGCCTATATGCTCCCCAATGGCTTTGCCCTTTGAGTTATGAATCATAAGCTATACTTGATAAGGCAAACAGCCCTTTGTCAGCTAAGGTAGACTTAAGTCTGTCTTCTTAGACAAACACAACCCCAGGACTATAAGGATTTCTTGGATGATGTAACCCATGTGTTGCTGATAAAGATCTTTTAGTCATGTTAGGTCAACTACCTCCTCTCACTAAGTAGACTAGGGACCATAATAGCTCAGGATGACGGAACCAATGGGATCTAGATCGGGCACGTCATCATTCTCCCAACCATTCAGTTTAAGCTGAAATGATGAATTTCATAATCTAAATTCTGAAACCCCATATGCTGCTACTATACGCTACATATTAAGTGATCTAACGACCAGCCTTAATCAAAATTTCTCTCTCACTTATTGAGAGGGGTAATTAACTATAGAGGCTTATGCCTATAGGAAACCTAGAACCAGATCTAAAGTCCTCACAAAATAAGGGAAAAATATAGAATTGTCTTATTCCATCCGCCTTTTGAAAATTACGCGATACTTCAAATCATACTCTCTTCAATTCTAATATGAGTAGATGGCAAATTGGAGCCACATCAGTCATCAGCAGAAATCATCCCCGGTAAGATAACTTTCAAAAAAATTGTAGCCGGCCTTAGAATCCTTCATTTGTGATGATTATTTGAGCAATTTTGGGCATTTAACTTAGATAATCATGCATTTTACATTTTATATCATCCAAATTAAAAAATAGAAGTTTTTCGGTGTGAATTGACCCCAAAATGAGTCAATTTGGACAAGTTTTTATTTAGATTTCTTATTTTTTTTAAAATTACCTTCGGTTTTCACTCTTCCTGTGACTAGCTAGCAGCAGTTGTCCGATGCGCGGTTCCGCGGATCGACTTCGGATCGCATTGATCACCGCGATCTCGCCTCTGGTATTCTAGATGCGTCCGAGCTCCGCGCCAACCGGCTATCACGCACCGATCTGATCTTGGCCTTTGATTGGCGATATGATCGTCGTCGATGGATGATCGTCAAACCGCATTCGATCTCTGTGCCGCATTTTTACGCCAATGTTGATGCGGCACCACGCAACACCACGTGGCGCATGCCACACAGCACCGCACATCCAATCGCGCGGTGCCATGTGGCGCTGCATTGCCACGTCAACACCGCGTGCGGTGTTGACTTGTTAAATAGAAAAAAATCGATTTTTCTAATTTTAAAAATTACTTAATTCACCTGAAACTTCATAAATTCATAGAAAATAAAATATCTAACCAAAAATTACAAACAATGACTCGTTGGATTCATATTTTCAAGAGGAATCCAACAAACCCAAAATCTCCAAATTTTACTAAATGGTTTGAGCTTAATTTAGGTTTTAGTGAAAATAAAGTGTCATTAATTACTCTAAAAATATAAGTCGAATTGAGTTGAAATTTTTAGGGATTGAAATTAAAGTTAAAGCACACCTATGATAAAAATATCAAGTAAAAAACTTTTGGATTGGGAGAAATTAAATTTTGAAGTTCACATTGTCTATTTTAATAAAATAAATCAAATAAAAATCCAAAAATTTACAAAATTATTCAAAATGGCTTAAATCACTTTAGTTAAAATTTAAGATCCTAAAATAATAATAATAATAATAATAATAATAATAATAATAATAATAATAATAATAATAATAATAATAATAATAATAATAATAATAATAATAATAATAATAATATGATCTTCTTAAGCTTAATGAACCTACAATAAGTATTTAGGGTTAAAATTTAACAAATTAAGGAATTAATTAAAATGAAATTCATAATAATCTAAATAATAAATTAAAATCAGAAATGAAATAACACTTAAGCAATCATTAATCAAACCTCAAATCAGAAAAAATATCATATAATCCTCAGAGAAAATTAAATTAAATATGAATAAACCTATTTAAGTTAATAAAACTCAATTAAATGATTAAATCTTAAATCAAACATAAAATTAAACAAATCTAGGAAACTTTAACATGGGTTAGACTAGTATAACTAAACTTATACTAAGCATGAATCTTAATCATGAAACTCCTTAATGAATATAAATAAATTAACTAATTAATCATTAAGTAAACTAAAAAGTTATATTAATTATAAAGCCCATCATAATCGCTTAATATTAATCAAACCAAACCAAATGAAGCTAAAATGAACTTAATTAATTTAATCAATCTATTTAGAATAAGAGAGTTACTCAACCATTAAATATTTCGACCTAATAACTAAATCAAACATGCTAATGCATTTAAACAAACATAATAAATGAATCAAATCAAATCAAACTCTAATCATAAATAATCAAGCTGAATTGAAATACAAAAAATAGTTAATTCACTTAATAATCGATGATAATAATCCTTTAATCAAATCAAACTTAAGTAAAACTTAACTAAATCAAATCATTCACATGTGGGAAAGTAAGTCATTAATTAAATAAATCTTTGATTAATCCAATAATTCAAAATTTAATTATTTTTTAATCAAGCCAAATTAATCAAATATCTAATTAATGCAAACTTAATGAATTAATCCATAATCTTAATGAATCAAATTAATTTAAATAAATTACATTAAAGCTAACTCTTAAATTAAGCTTAAATCAAACCCCTAATTAAATTTAATAATTAATCACACCTCTTAAATAAACTAATTAAGTTAATCAAATTAATTATATTAAACCTAAGCTTAATAAAACATAAATACAATTAAATACCAATCAAATCTTAAATTAAACATAAATCATTAAGTCATTAATTACATCATTAATCTAAATAAATATAAAACCAAATTAAAAATTAAATAAATCTTTATTTAATTTAATAATTAACTTAAATACACTTTTTAATTAAACTAATTACTCTTAAGCTAATCCAATTGAATAAACACCTAATTAATGCAAACTTAATAAATTAATCCATTATCTTAATGAACCAAATTAACTTTTTTTAAAATTAAACTCAAAGTAAACACTTAATTAATCTACTAATTAATTTGATCACACATCTTAAATAAGATGATTAAGTCAATCAAATTAATCATATTAAACTTAAACTTAATCAAACATAAATGCAATTAAATACTAATCAAAATCTAAATTAAACCTAAATCATTAAGTCATTAATTACATCATCAACCTAAACAAATATGAAACCAAATTAAAAATTAAACAAATCCTTATTTAATTTAATGATAAACCTAAACACACTTCTTAATTATATTAATAATCACATTGAACCTAAGCAAACCCATAGATCAATAAAGCTAATCAAATAAAATTAAATCAAATAAAGAAAGACTCTCATCAATTTAATATGTAATCAAATCAAATCTCATTCAACCTACTTAAATAAGATAAACTAATTAACTATTCAATGTATGAAATCAACATACAAACCAAACTTTGATAAACATGACAAATGGATGAGATTAAAAAAAATACTAATTACAAAGAGTCAAACTCAATTAAAAATCAAAATAAAATCTCAATTAATCTAATTCAATCAAACTACAAATAAATGAACCATGGTAAACATAAAATTAAATCACATAACCATAATCAAAGAAAAGAATTAAATATTAATTTAAAAGGATATTGAATTATCAAGATTTAATTAAACCAAAACATCTAATATAAAATTAATCAATCAAAAACACATGAATTTAAACTAACTTAAACTTCATTAGATATTAAGGATATTGAATTATCAAGATTTAATTAAACCAAAACATCTAATCCAAAATCAATCAATCAAATACTTAAATAAACTCAAATTCTAAAATCTAAATCAAATTAAATGAATTACACAAATTCAAATGGGCTAATTAAGATACTTAAGACATTAGTTAAACTCTTTAGGAGTTAGGATGTAGAATATAGTGAGTTCTATCTACAAATGTAATCTACTCTTCATTCTTGAAAACCTAAATAACATTTTAATAAAATAAAAGTGAAATAAAAATAAAAAATAAATCATTAAATCATTTAAATTGAAATCACCCAAAGGTAAAATTTAAACAAATTCAAACCAAAAGAAACTTAAACTAAAGTAGTATCACACAAAGTCTTAAACTTATACAAATCTTAAGTTTTGTATATATATATGTTGTGTTTTATTTTTTAAAATAATATTTTAGGTAGATGCGATTAATCTAATCATATTTTTCTTACAGCTTGGGGGCATGTAATAAAAATATAAATACATTTCTTTGTGCAGGTTGCTTAGCATAACTCACGTTAGGGGCTGCTTGGGTTACCCATGTGTAGGGTGCTAAGTCCAAATTATTTATATAACTACTTGGGTTGTATGGTGTGTTTAACTAATATTTATTTTGCAGGTGTAGCTAGATTTACTTTTTCTATTTTTGATGTAATTTTGCATTATGATTTAGGATTAGTGTTATGGGAGATTAGGATGAGCAGTGGCCAGAAGGCTTAGTCCCTGAGGTGCCATGTGATGCCTTTGGAGCAAATCAAATCAAAAGGAAGAGAAGGACGAAATGAAGAAAAGAAGACCCCCAGAGCATGTATTATTTTTGTAATTTGGGTTGTATAAGGGTAAAGCTCGACTACCCAACTTTTTTTCTTTTTTGGGGTGTACGGCAGAACCCGACCGCACCAGCCTTTTATTCTTTTATGATTGTCTATAAAATTGTTTGATATTGCATTTAGATTGCACACTAGAATTACATGTTTTTTCTAGTTTCTTCATGTTTGATGTTTGAATGTGTGGATGCGGTAGGCTCTTATAATGAAATTAATTTTTCTACCCTAATTAACAACTCATAATTAAAATTTTAAAAATAACTCATAACATCACCATAAAACCTAGGAATTAAATCAAGATAATAAAAATATTTAGCAACCCTTTAGCTGGATGATTGAATGTATAACATCATGCATGTCATATTCTTACACTCTTGTTAAGAGGGGGCTTCCATCTGTGCCAGAGAATAAAGGCTTAACCTATGAGAGGTTTTGATGGAAGAACATCCATTTCTCTCTTGATTTGGCCCATAATCAAGTTCTCATGCATTTAGACATACAAAATCTCATAGCTTGTGTCAAAATAAAGAATCAAATAAAACTTGTTAAAATTTTGCATTAGATTAAGTCATTATTTATGTCCTTCATGCTCTAGTCTCTTAGGGAGTGAGTTTAAGGACTTGGTCTACTTTCTAAATAAATAATAGCCTAGTCATCTTGCAAAGTATAAGACTTACCTACATGGATTTAAAGAGTAGGAGGAGTTAGTTGGAGGCCACTCCAGGCGGTTGTAAGTCCAACAGTCGGACGGTCTATCCTCTCTTGTGGAGGTAGACCATTATATCCACCTTTCAATTAGATTTAGGATGTGCTTGTGGTTTGTACCAAAGCTCCCTAGCTTAAGATCCGAGGTAGCTGTTTCTTTTGGGCTATAAGCATAAATCCTCACCTCTTAGGTATTTTCACAATATTATATTATGGGATTATAAGTCATAATATTCTAATAAAATGTCAACTCAAATAATTAACTCTCTTCAATTTTAAGAATATAAAGTCCAACCATATGATAGATTGGAATGCTCACTAGGCTTCCTAGTATCATGAGCATTCCCTACCCATCTCCCTTTGCTTCTAATAATAAGTCTTCTCCTTAATCTATCCCATTTGATTTTCTAAAATAGACAATCCTTTGATAGTCTTAACATTGAAATCTTTGGAGACCTTAATTATCTAATTTAATCGAGAGTATTCTTAAGGAATTTCCATTCCTTAGGATGTAATTAACTATGGGGGCTTGCCTCCATGGGGAACTTAATGAACCTGGCTTAAAATAAACCCTACTTTATTTTTTCATGTAAAGTAGGGGAAATATCTCTGGTATATTCGAAGACCCATCATGCTTTAAGAGTCCTTATTAGGTGATTAGACCCATTAAAGGGTGGTGATTTCTATCTTTCAAGATAGTGCATCATTCCTTAATGTTGTACCCAATCACTTCAATAACTACCCCCTAAGATCTATGTGGTGTCCCACATCTCAAAAATAAACACCACACATACATATGTATAAGAGTTTTAAGTGAGTACGGTGCCATTGTTCATACTAGTATAAGAGTCTACTTATCGCTTAAAATCTCCTGGATGTCCAGACTAATATACCACTTTTCTTATATACATGTGAATGTACAAAAAGAACCATAAGAATGAGAAGCCATGCAAGAAGTTATATTTGATTTAATTATATGATTTACATATGTGATATTAAATTCTTCCTAAGTCTTAGCATGGAGATGCATAAGAGTAGATTTAGAAAAATATTGTGCTCTTTTCAAATAAACTATACATTTATAAATCCCATGCAAATCCATATAAGGTAAAGAAATAGAGCTTCATATTGCATATCTTATATTATCAACATATGCAAACTTATAGATATTAATTAACATCACTCCATATTATAATTGATTTATGGGCTTTAAAGATAACTTTTGATTTAATAATAATAATAAATTTATTTTTAATTTAAATCAACACATGTAATTTGACATAAAAGAAACTATTTCATTTAGTTAATTTTAAAAGAAATGAATGCATGATTACACATGGCAAGCAACATTTAATATGATTGGAAAGAAATAAAGGAACAAAAGCACATGATCTCATTCATTCTAATTGATTCCTAAGGACAATCATACTAAATAAGGCTATTTAAAATAAACCAAAGTTCTTTAATGACATTTTTAATTTTGAGTTTGATTTGATTTAGAAAATGAAAGGGCTTTGCTAATCCTAATCTCATTCCCCATGTGTGAGATAATTTGGTTTAATGAAGAAGTAATTAAGTTAATTTTATAGTTTAATTAGGTTAGGGTATGAATTAAGCCAATCAATCAACCCTTACCTACATCACCATAAGTTAATTAACTAATTAATAATGAGTCAATACGATATGCAACCACATGAAAAGTAAATTGTAATGCTCCTAAGAAATGAAAGGGGCTTAATACAATTGGATCATGATTAATAATTAATTAGGCTTAAGGGATCTCACTCAACTACTTTTACGATTTTCTCATACATGTGAGCTAACCATAATTTCATTATCCCGCTCTTTGGGTTATTGAACACCCAAAGAGCAACCCAAGATTAATTAAAGGTTGCTTAGGTATGAAGTGAATTTTAGATTGAATTAATCAAGCTTATTAATTAATTGATTGAATTCTTTGATTATATTTTGATTAGAATGATGAAATTAACTTAGGAAAAGGGATCAAGGACAAGGCCTCAATCCTTAACCCCTAAGTCATGTCAAACACTCAATTAGGCTTTGATCTTTATCTTGGAGATTAATTAATTAATTAAGCAATTAATTACCTCATTAATCATTAACTAATTAAATTCCAAAAAGTGATGGAAACTTAGAAAATGAATTAGGAAAAGTATCCCAACCATATTCCTAAGCTCCCTTACTATTCAACAGAGATAATTAGGCTTAAATAATTAATTAAATCATTGTTCATTCACTAATTATTATTAATTAAATTAAGAAAGTGATTAAAGCTTAATCAATTAGTTTCCTAATTAAGCAACCAATAAAATCCATAAAAAATGGGGGAGGCAGAGGTCATCCCCCCAAACATCTATAGAAAGTTAGAGATCAATTAGGTGATTAATTAAAGAATAATTAAGCTAATTAGATTTCTAATTAAATCTTAATTAAGCCAAAATCACTGTTCACAATCAATTAATAATAATTTTCTCATATTCTACTCTAAAATATCTTTAGAATGAGCCCAAGTTTATATTTTTTTTATTTTTCTAGGATTAGTTATGATTTTTGGAAGTTTTAGGCTTAAAAATGGATTAATTAGGCTTAATTAAAGCCTTAATCCCGTCAGGCTATATGGCGGCTGACGTGGTGTGATGGGAGTGGCTATTTAAGTTTTCACATTCGTAGTTGACTGGATGGCTAATGTGGTCACCCGATCGATGACGCATTAAACGCGTGATTTTGAAGGAAAAAGAGAGGTTTTGCGCTTGATTAGATCAGGGCCGTTCATTTTGATCATGCAGAATGGACGTTCTGAGATCTGTCTCCTCCCGAGCGGCGAGCAACGGATACCATCCGTCGATTATCGCTCTATCCGAGCTCACCTGAGCTCGGATGGAGATGAAATTGATCCCACACCTTCGGAGAAGCATAATAAACACATCTGATGGTGGAAACCACATAAGACGCACGTTTTCTTCATAAAGGACCAACCTATTTTGAGCTAATGATCAATTTTAATGGCATACCTCACCGGAGCTTGTGATCGCGGTTCCAACAATTGAGAAAGCTTTGTTTGGTAGAAATGAAGCCTTGTTGAGCCACACGAGCCCTGATTTGGTGTAGTTTTCTCGGAAGACCAACCCACGACACGTAAGCAATCGATCTTATCGAACTCCACCCTCTGGTCATCGGGAAGCTTGGGAAATGATTCATTTTGGCTCGTCTAGGTACAAGGATGGTGTGTGCAAAATTAATTGCACTTTGGTTGCAAAATGGGGAAATGGGAATCACTGGTTTACTCTCTTATTTTGATTTTATGTAAAATCAAAAATGGAGATTTTGGGGAGCTTAGGAAATGTAAGGGGAGGTTCTGGGATCTTATTTCTTGGCTGCTAGGGTTGAATCGAGTGTGTATCTATGAGTTTGAGTGAGAATGAGGGGGGTATACCCCCTCCTTTCTAGGCTTGGATGGTGGTGATGGTTTTGGCTTGGTGGATCAATTGCTGAGATGGGGTGCTCGATTTGGGCAGGGAGTCATTCTACTTGGCCTCACATGAGTGGAGGAAGGGTGGGAGGTGGTTGCCATGTGAGTAGTGGGTGTCCTTGGTGGTTTGAAATGCTCCAATGGGAATGGTGAGGTGATTTCACCTCCCCATGAGTCATGGCCAACCCAACCACCTTTGGGTTAGGTCAACCATGGTCCTTGGTGCCTAGGTGGACTTATGAATGGGTGTCAAGTGGCCAAGGGAAGGAAATGACCAAATATGCATGTGTCTTATCTCATGGGATGCCTAGACCCAAAGGCAAAGTGCTCATTTGGCTATGGATTTGATTTGGGCAAATTTGGGATGGGTCAAAAGTGGGTTAGCCCAAATTTCAAGTGGTTTGGAGTTTACTTGGTTTGATTTGGCTTGATTTGATCTTTTTAGGTCAAATTGGGGGTCAAGTTGATCAATTGGTCAAATTGGATCAAACCAAGGGTTGGGTCAATTTCACATAACTATTTGGAGTATATTGGTGTCATTGGTTTGATTCAATTTTCTTTGAATTTGATTATGGCTCATTTGAGTTCATATAGGTCAAATGGGTTATTTTGACCAATTTGATCAATTTGACCAAATTGGGTTGGGTTAGGTGTTGAGTCAAGTTCAATTAGTTAATTGAAAATGATTGTAGGCTTTGGTTTGGTTTAATTTGGATTTAATTTATATTTTGGCCAATTTGACCCTTTAGTTTAATTGGGGCTAGGTTGGGTCAAGTTGACCAATTGGTTAAATTGGATTCAATTATGGCTTTGGTCAAGTTCAATAATCAATTTGGGATGAACTTGAGCTATTGGTTGCAATCAATTTGGATTAGATTGTGATTTGACCTATTTTGGCTTTTTAGGCCAATTTGGGTCAACTTGGGTCAAATGGCCAATCAGGCTTGGTTTGGCTCGAGTGAAATTTTGGTCATGTTCAATCATTGATTATGAGTTGGTTTGAATCAATGATTTTAGTCAATTTGGAATATGGTGGATTTTAGTTTTGGGTTCATTTTATTAAATGTTGACTTGGTCAAAGGCTAGGTTTAACTTGGTTTGACCCAATTTAAGGAAATTGATCACCCGAGGGTGATTGTTGGTTATGTTGTGAGGTTTAGAGGGGCTTAGTTCAATCCAATTTGGGTTGGATTAGAACTTAGCTAAAAAAAGTTCCTTTAGGCCACTTTGGGTCAAGTGAGCCTAAATGAGTTAATTGGCTTGATCTGGCTTGATTCAAGTTTAGTTGAACTCACACATGAGCCTAGGATTGAAATATAAATCCAATTGCAAGTGGTTTGGAGCCAAATGGGTTTTGGTTCATATGACAATTTCAAGCCAAAAGAGTCAACATGGACTTGACTTGGGTTTGGTTTGATAATGGTGGTTCATGTTTATATGTAGGTCAACGATTGTAGGAATGATTGAATCATGAAGAAATCCATGAGTTTTGAATTGATTTCGGTATCATTTAGCCAAGTTCAATAATTTGGCTAAAAGGGATAAAATTGAGAATTTGATTGGTTTTGGCCATTTGAATTTATATTTCATTTATATTTGTGAATATAAATGAAGATATAAATGGTTCATGAGAAAATCACTTGAGTTTAGAGTGATTTGGAAGTAAATTTTATTAAGCTTATGGAGGTGGATCTATAAGGCTTAAGAAGGGTCTTGGAATTTGAATTTGATTATGGGCTTCAATCACCTGGAGTTTGGAATTGATTTATGATTTATAATTTGATTTGAGATTGAATTTGATAATTGAGAAAATCAATTGGATTGAGGTTGATTTGAATTTGGTTAAGGCTAAGTCCATAAGATAAAATCAAAGGCTTAGAAGGGATTTGAAGTTTGAATTTAATCATGAATTTCAATCATTTGATAGTTGGATTTGATTTTGGAATTTGAATTTCAATTTGAGGTTAGGTTTGAAAAAAGGAAGCAAGGATTGGGTTTAGGCTATAGGATAGGCAAGTCCTCCTAAATCCCTAAGGCACAACCTATTCCTATGGCTAACTCTTCTAAGTCTCCAGGGTTAGATTAAGTGTTCACTTAATCACTAGGAGTGTCTTATGACTAATGAAGTCTTAGTGTCTATAAGAGTCCTAGATCTATGATGAGGAAGTTTAGAGCTCACTCCAAAAGTGAGGTCAACACTCCTTTAAGAATCTACCCAACAAATAATATTATGACATTATAATGAAATTCACTTATAACAAAATCAATCGTAGGACACTAGTCATTTTGAGTGCACCTGGCATGGCCTCTTCATTATTATACTAGAGTTCTTATTTCATTATAACCTTATAAAGATCTCCTTGGCATCCCTATAATTTTTTTACCATTGAGTTAGAAGACTTAGCTCAACTTCACCTTATTAACACACCCTATAATTTCATAAAAGACAAACTTTAACATCTTTAGAAATTTTATTTTCAAAGGATAAGAATCAACAAAATCCTCATTATAGCTTTTGAGAGTCATTGAATCTAATCAAAAATATTCTCAAATGTATCATTCCAATGAGGTTTCATATGACTGTTATAAGCATATCTAATGAGTCCTCTAATTTTTATGAACACTTCAATCATTATAAGACCATTATATATATTCAACAAGTCATTTATGTGATACTCTACTTGGTTTTTGTAGTTTCATTCAAGGGACAAGTTTATAATTTATTTTATTTTCTCTCATCTAAGATTATCTGCACCTTCATTGATCTCATTAAACTTTTCATTGAACAAATTATTGTCACTCAGAGATTCATTAAAGACTTCTCTTATCTTTTTAAAATTTGACGAAAATGAAGGAGAAATCTTAAAGAGTATTTCAAAAAAAAAAAATATTCTAGAACACATCAAATCTTAGGAGTAAATTTAAGCTTATTATGTTGTATGCTTATTGAAAGTTTTATCATAAAATTTTATATCATTTACTTATATGGGAGATAGTTCACTCCAATATTGATCTTATTTATTGAGTAGATGCAAAAAATATCATAAATGAGGCCATTAATACATGTCAAAATAAGTTTGAATAATCTTAAAACAAATGTACGAGTACTCTTAAAAGTGTTGCTCAAACACCCCAACAAATAAAGCAAGTATAGTTAAAGGGTCACATAATTTCTTCCCATCAAAATTGAAATGAATCATTTAATTACACTTAATTAAACTTATCTATAGATAATTTGCTAATTGATCTTTAGAATATTAAGTAACCCATAGCTGAAATCATTATAAAATTCAAATGAAAAAACTAATCTAAATTTTATAACTTCAATTATTCAAGAAGATATTCAATAGAATGATGTAATCAATTGAAGAAAGATATTAAGTAATTGATATATGAAATGTATATGTGGCTTGTTATTTTTACAAGCAATTTATTGATCATCAGGCTCAAAATGAAAGAAACATTAGAGTCATGACAAAAAAAATTTATTGAGGTTATTGATATTTTAAAAAAAATATGTCACTATAATATATCAATCTTGAAGGAAAAAAAACCATACTAAAGCATTCTAAAGAAACTAATCTCTTCATTTAATTTCAATCATATTAAGGTATAATATCAATCTCTTAATGGTAACTAAAGACCTTTTTAAGTTCTTTCATGTATCTCATATTAAGTATTAATTAAGTTTATTGATAAATAATATAACATCTTATCCTTTTAAATAAACTATCATGAGAGCAAATGGATAGACAAAATCTCAACTCTAAATTCTTAGAAGGTATACTTATAAGAAAGCTTTAATAAGAAACTAGCAGTGGATAAAATTTTTACTAAAAAATTTTCATGAGAGTAAAAGATTTATAAGGTCTTCACTCATTCAAAATAAAAAAATGATAAACTTTAGAAGGCATAAGTTTTTTTAAAAATCTTAGAAGGGTAAAGCCTTAAAAGATATAGTTTCTCTTTAAATTTTAAAAAGTAAAACTCTAAGAATGTCTAAATTCTCTAAAAATCTTAGAAGATAAAAGTCTTAGAAAATATCAAGTCACTTAAAAATCTAAATAGATAAAAATATTAGAAATTGCAGGTTCTTTAAAAAATTAAGATACTTAGATGAATTTATTTTTATAGTTTATAGTTTAGGATTTAGGGTCTAGGATATATATATATATATATAGTTATGCAGTCACTTATTCATTTATCATTATTTTGGAAATGAATTCATCTATCGTTAGCTAACAGTTTATTTTTTTTCAATTGACAATCAATATCATTAAATTTTTATCTTTGCTGTTAATATGTTTTTTTTTTTAAAAGTATAAAATAATTTTAAAAAATTCTTTATAGTTATTGAGAGACAGTTTAAAATCACTTTTTGTTTTTTCTTTTAATTTTGTTTTGTTTATATTTTAATTTAAAATAAAATATATTTGATAGTGATAATTATTTTTTAAAAACACAAATATCAAAAAATTATTTTGAGTGTTTTTAAAAATAAAAAATACTTAAAATATATTAAATAAATATGTTTTAAAAATACAATAAAAATTTTAAAAAATAAAATTGGTCCCCAACATGCCCTCAGCAAAACAAAAAATCTATAATATTTATAGCATAATCACTAATTTTGGCCAATTAAATAAATTTCCTAAGAGAGATTTCATAAATGGACAAAAACATTCTCATTTTTTTATTAATTATAATAAATAGTTAAATCTTTCTAAAAAGCACTTGAAACTCCATCCACTAAGAAGCTTTGATATAAATTTTCTGATTTTACATTGATAAATATTGATTCTAATAAGTTCTCATTGGACATCAATTGCTCCTAATTTTTGGAGATTTTTCCTATTTTAACCTTCCAAGCAACCAAGACATCATGCCTCACATATGAATTGAATCAAGAGTTTTGTTGCACTCCACATGAGGTTTTTACATACACATTCATCATATTCTTTCATATTTATAAATTAATTATTTTAAACATAATTTTTTAATAGGCAATTAAATATTGAAATTCATAACAAAATACTAACTCATATTTTTCATTTTTGTAAAATTCTCAATGATTTAATCATAGCATACACAAATATATGAATATGATAATTCAAAAAAATAGAGAGGGTGGTTAAATTATAAATACATATATTTTAGATGATTGATTTGTAAAAATCCCAAAATTTGTATACTAAAATAATTATTTGGGATATATGTATATATATATATATATATATATATATTTATAATACTTTTATTTGTGAAAAAAATATTAGTCTTTCAAATTTTAAAAAGTTGGGATATGATTTTAAAAGTTTTTTTTCTTTTTTTTGAGAAGTAAAGCATTTTTTTTCTAAAGTAAGTCTTATTTTTTAACTAATCCTTAAGTCTCTAAAAAAAAAATTTAATATCAAATAAACACAAAAATGGATAAATTAAAATTTCTTATTTTTCTTATTTTTATAATGCTACTTTTTTGGTTAGGCAAAATATTTTTTTGACCTAATTATTTACTTCAATATGAACATGTGGGGACATTCAAGTGCCCAAGTACTCTGCCAACATAAAGTCAAATAAAATTTAAATTAATTTTGAGCCTCTTAATTGTTGCGTGGCCCCTTCAGCTTAAATAATAGCCTTGTCCATTTTTTTTTTTTTTTTTTTTTGATATTTGGTGGGACCAAAGATTATATATAGCAGAACATGTGAGTATGAAGAGACAAAACAGCTTTTGTTCCCATCCATGTGCAGTACTTTAAGAAAAAAAGTATAAATATATCATATAAATTTAATATATTTATTAATAAAAATTTTATATTTACATTAAAAATATTTTTATATGCATTATAAAGTTTATTTTACTTTAAAAAGTATTAAAAAATATTTTTTGCGTGAAACTAAAAATTTAAGTGTTATATATATATATATATATATATAAATATTAAAATTTAGATGATACTTAAACATATAAGAATTATTTGATATGTACATAAATATCTCATTTAATTATAAATAATTTGTATCTTTATGCGAATTATATGACCTAATATAACTGATGTCACCCTTAAATATTGAAATTATGTCAACTAACACAAGAGTAGAAAATAAAATTTTTATTTATAGAGTATTTCAAAAAAAAAATATTTCTCATAATATTTTATGAAAGTGTTAATAAAATCAATTATTGGGTTAGGTTTGTCCTAGAGCATCTATGCATCTTTCATGATAAAATTGAAATTTTAAGTTTAATGATTGCAAAATCTTATTTATTCTAAAATGTGAGTGTGTGTATTAAATGATTTGATTTTTTTTCTTAAAGTAAATTCAAATTTATTAATTATATATCATTCTAAGAATGTTATCATTAATATTTACAAAGATTACAATAGCCTAGATAGGTCTTGGATTGATATAATAGGAGAATCTGATTTTTAATAATGTAGCCCTAATCGAGGGGTGACTAGATTTATTTTTAAGTTTTTTAAATGTTTTTTATAGTTTAAAAAACTATCAACATGCTTATTTTTAAAAAATTTCATAGTCAGCTTAAACTTTTTATTCTAATTTATTTATATTAAGTTTTATTTTAGAGGGATTATATACACACCACACAATTCATATGTATTTACTTATCTAATATCTGAATTTTAATATTTATATATATAATGCTTAAAAATCACATCAAAAATATCACTATCTCTAAATATATTGAAGTGAATTATACATTTTTAATCATAGATATAAAATTTTAGGTGTTAATATATAGATACAAAAAAATTGTGTTGTATGCATGGAAATATCTCTTTAATTTATTTGGTTTTAGTTCTACTATTTTATTTATTAAGTTGGCTTCTTCTCCCTTATAATACAAGCCATTAAGGATGAAATTAGCCTTTATTTCAAGAATAAAAAAAGCCTTTATTTCAAGAATGGAAAAATTATTAAGGGTTTTTTATTGAGAGTTTAGGGCAAATGCAGTTATTGAAGGGGCAAGGGAAGGAGATGCAAAATTACTAAATTGTTTATCCAATCAAAAAAATAATCAAAATAGACAATTGGCTCACCTTGGATTAAGGGTGGTTTTACCCCTGCTTGTCAGATCCATCAACCTAACATACGAAAAGATATTACTCCCTTAAGTTCTGTAGTCTAGGGCATTCAATATAAGAGTGAAAGATTATAAATATATATACTTCGTGAAGTAAACCATCAAATTATTTTATAAAACAATTCAATTAATTCAATTATTTGGTGATATTGTGCCAAACACCAAACATCATTGCAATATGAAAAGAATAAAGACAGCTTGAGAATAGCTAAATTAACTCGGTAAGGCATGCAATGGAAACATATAACTCATTACCTTAATCAATGGAACAACATTGTAGTTTTACTGCTTCATTAAATGTCATGAGGAGGCCTCCAAAAGTTTTACATTGGTTATATGTCAAAAAAGAAATGCCAAGTTGTCTTTTAAGATATAAAATATATCATGAGCAACAATTATGATGCACACTAATGCATTGTCATTATCATATTATTATGTCACTTGTACAACAACAAGAAAATCTCTCTCTTCTTTTGCTTCCTTATTGTTGACTCATAATTGCTAAATATGAGTGTGCTTTTTACTAAAAGATAGTGGTTATTATCTTTATATGTAGCTCAAGTTGTAAACAATTGAACCAATAAATAAATTAGATAGATTTATAATTTAAGCATAATAATTTATGATTTAAGCATAAAGTTCCTAACTTTTATGCTTGTTTTGATCATTATTTCAATTTTGTGAGAGACAAGGATGACAAGTCAACAGTAAAATTTATCTATTATAATGCTTTAGAAGGCCATGTTATAGCATCCAACTAGGCATTAAAGTGTTGATTATAGTCACTCATTATGTTTAATAATATTTAGGTTCAATATTATAACTATTATATATTAAGATACATAGAAAGTTAGGGAGGGTTGCATTCTATGATTTGTATTGCCTCAAAGAGTGATTATGTTGCTAACACTTGTAATGATTATCATCACTTTGTTGTACCCATCCAATGATAAGAAGAATGTCTCCTTGGTCTTCTCATTCATTATTAGTAGCTTAAGATCTCTAGTTATAGTTATATTGTTAAGGGTGTGAACCAAAATGAGCAAAGTTTGGTTAAACTCATCAATGATCAAATCCACACGAATACTTCAGTTTATTTGCAAGAGGTAATCATTGGATATTATAATAATAATGTTTTTAAATTATCTGATATTGATTAAATTTAAGGCTTTCACATGACTTAATAATTCCCCTTCATTGGAGACCTCTTATATTGGCTATCATTTTTTTCTCAAATATAATTCTTTCAATATCATCAATCATTATACATTAAGAGCCACCTTCAATTTGATAGTCACTAAATCTTGAACTTTGTTCAGCCATGAGTCATATGGGAGCAACAATTTATATCATCCACTTGATCTTGGCTAAACAAATGACTTAATACATCTTATTAGGTAGTGTGAACCAAATGAAGTAGAGTTGGATTGGATGCACCAATAGTTAAACCAATAATGCTGATGGGATCTTGTGTGCCCTGCTAGAAATTATTCAAGTTTTTATTACAGTACTGTTGCCTAAACCAGTCATGTCCTTCTCATGTGGAGCCGCTCATTTGATATGAGCTATTTAAGGTGAAGCCTTGATTCTCTACTGTATATTTCACATGACCATGGCACCTAACGCATGAATGGTGTTCTCCTTATAAAAAACTAGCCGTTGCATTTTATTTTTCTTACATTTCTCTGAATATTGGGTGACTTGTAATAAAGAGAAAATTTTCTCTTGTTTACCATTTCTTTTTCTCGTTAAGTTAACCACTCAAATGGAACTGAAACAAATACTCGTCTTCATTTTTATTAAGATGCTGAAGTCCATGATTATTTAAATTTTTCATTTGACTATCTAACGTAACCCTTTTATGCAAAATGAGTATGTTCGGGAAAAAGTTGGAGTAGCTCCAGTGGTAGATAAGATTAGGGAGTCCTTAGATGCGGCCACATAACTGACCAGGAGAGTAGATGCATTAGATTTGCCTTATGTTAAGAAAGGTAGAGGTAGACCCAAAAAAGATTTGGTTAAGATGTAAAAAATGATCTTAGTATCTTAATTTGAATTTGACACATAATTGACACAATGGATGAAGGATTCATGTAGACCCCACCTAGTGGGATTAAGCTTCTTGTTGTTGTTGTTGTTGTTGCTGAAGTCCATGAAAGCTTTAGTTAGGGCTGTCGTACAATATTGCTGTTCTAATTATTTGTCACCGTCCCTGCTATCTAAAATTTTCTCTTAGCTTGTGTATAACTTCTGTATTAATCTGCATGTCAAGCTGCATTATGTTGTTAACTTCTTCTTCTTTTTTTTCTGATGTTCTAGGAACATAAATTAACATAAATTATCAGTATGTTATGTTTCTTGGTTTATGGTAGTTGTAACTCTTCTCATTAAATTTTTAGAAGATTTTTTTTTTTCGTTTGGTGCACTAAAATTTTGCTTTTTTCTTAACGGGCCTCGTTATATTGCTTTAGTTCCAAAGTAAAAAAAGTAAAAAAGTTTAATATCATTAAGCGTGATAACTAATTTGTTTCTTAACTTGATTAAAATTATCAGACTTTGTATGCTATGACTTCAATAAATTTCAATATTTTTTCTGAACAGGAAGATAGCTTCTCCGCATTATCCCAGCGAAACTATTAGACTGGACAGTAGAAGGATATGCAACAGATATTGCAACTGCTGCTCTTTAAGTTTCTCTGTGGCACAAACTTGACAAGCTAAATGTGACGAAGGTAATTTTTTGTTTAGTTGTTCTACGAGGACAATTACTTCTTCAATGTTCAGACACTGAAGTCAACGTCAACATGGCTTCTTCCACTGGGTTGGGAGAAATGTGCATTTCATCACAGCAACTTAAGCAGAGAAGAAACGCATGAAGGTTCAGCTGAGAACAATTCAATGAGTAAACATTCTTGTGGTTCCGTCAGTGTTGTAACGGATTCGCTCGCCGAAAATGGAGGTGGCTTTCATTTTACAGGAGAGCAAGCCGAGGCTGATATGTCAATATTTCAGCTAAGATGAGAACAAGGATTATATAATTCTGATTTTATACATCAATTCTTCAGCTTTCCATATCTGGCATCAAGTCAAGAGCTCTAATAGACGCATCATGCCTGATGTAGAGACTAATAATTGCATCAATTTACAGTATAAAAAAAAATGAGTGCTTGTAGAAGTACCCCTTCGACATTCTATCCAACAGTAATGAATTCTAAGTTGCATTATGAATTTGATTGTTCTCGCACCAAATTAATTAATTCACAAGATTGACATAATAATATATGTTTTATTTTTTAATCAAATTATAGTATGTTCTGGATTTTTTATTTTTTTTTCAAATCATGCATACACTTAATGTAGTTTCTGTGCTCTTATGAAGTAACCCCATAAATCAAATTCTGCCAAGTAAAACAATTACAGGTCACTTGCCAGCTCCTTCAGTAGCAAACTTCTCTTCCAAGGGGACCTAGCTCTATTTCCCCTAAAATTTTCAAGGCAAGCAATCTGATTCTAAGTCGAAACCAGTCCAAATCAAGCACTTAAAATATCATTGGAAACTTTGGGATATCAGTTAAATCCCTAAATAGTTCCTAAATATAGAGTGTTTATAATCAAATCGAGCGTCTTGACGAGCCGGATCTAACAAGCCCAAGATCTCTTGATTCTGACTTCATTTGAGCATTCAAATACTTAAAATACATCAAATGATCAAGGGAATCATTTTGAACCGTTCGATGGAGTGGTTTGGATTTTGCATGTATTTACAGAAACATCATCCCTCTAATCTATAAATAGTTCCTCATTCTTCACATGAGGGGGGCAAAAGCTAAAGAGAAGAGAGAGCTCTAAAGCTTGAAGATCCTCCAAGCATAATCGTTACCACTCGCCACCGAAGACGCCGCCGCCAATTACGACGCCGTGGCCACCATTCGGTCCCCGCCATATCAACATCCGCTGATCATCACCGACGACCACGCCGCCTCTCATTATCAACCACTGCCGCCGGTATCATCCCGCTGACATCGCCGCTAACCACCGTCACCTTTGCCGACATCGCCGCTGCCGTCGCCACCATTATCGATCATCGTCTTATCGACCATCATTGCCACCGCCGACTCTCGGTCCACCACCGGCCACCGCCGTCATCATCAATCCATTACCACATGGCATTTAACCATTTGTTGGACATGATTTCGGATTCATATTGACTTTATATACAATTTCGGTTATCGAGAAAACTTTGTACTAAAAATACATAAGATTTTACTAGCAGCTCGTGATTTTTCCCTCTTGAGTTTTTCACATAAAATCACAGTTTTATTCATTCTTCAAATATCTGCTAGATTTCACAATAAAATAAAGCAAACTTTAATTCTACAACAACTGATTTTCTAACTTGCAACAGTTCTAAATAACACAAACAAGGAAGAAAGGTAAACCTCATTAATCACTCTAGTACTTAGCATTCCTTCATGTTTGGTGACTTGTGGTAATACAATTCATCACACAGTCTGGATTTGGTTGAGGTTAGTGATAATAATGCAAGTACTTCCAAACCATTTATTTCCACCAATTCAATCTTTGATAGTAATCTAGGCAAAGAGTCTAATAGTGCTCTCAAAACATTAAAAGAATCATAAACCTATATACTTTAAAATTGAATTGCTTCACTATAGCTAACTAAACATTACTTTTCATGAACTTATTAACTTTGTAAAAATTATGTTTTCAGATAGAACCAAATATATTTTTTAGATGGCCTTCCATTATCAGTGGCAAATTAGGCCTTTAGGGGTCATAAAAAATATAAGCTGCTATGAACCAAAAATATTATACGAATCATAAGGCAATGTAATCTTTTGATGGATACAAGAATCAGTTCTAAGAACATATTTTGTTTCTGATAAAACTTTAAAAACAAAAAAATGGCATCTAAATACTTCTTCTACTTATACTCAACTCACTCACACCCTTTTGATCGATAATTTCTCCTTAAATCCTTGTCCAATATTTATTTCTTTGAAGAGATTAGCAACATATTCAACGTCGAAACTAAACTCTCTATTTTGACCTAAGGGGTTCTTACATGTAGTCAATAGGTGGCCGAAAAGTCCACAAACAAGTGCATGTGTGAACATTCATGCTTTATTTTGCATTGCTTTCCAAAAAAATTTTGAACCTTCTCTTCTTTAGCTTGCCTTGTGCCCTCTATGTTTTAGATACAAGAATTTGCACACCATCGTTAGTTATACATCATTGATCCTAGCTTGATAACATTGATATTGGATCTTCATATGCTATTTCATATTAAAATAACAATAGGAATATCATCTAAAAAATTTATTGAATATAACATAAAAATGGTAATGCTCACCAATATTTTTTATTTACCTTGCAACACGATAATGATCATCAACATAAATATTTCAGAGAGGGTGTAATACCCAAAAACTTTCAAAAAGGAAAGGTACATTTTGCATTTCATGCATTTTAAAATATATATCATTTTTCATATATCTTAAAAATCATCGTAGGCATTCTTATAAAATCCTACATTTTATTAAGATAATATTGATATATATATATATATATATATATATATATATATATATATATATATATATATATATATATATATATATAATAATTTCCTTGATTAATAATGTTGATTATATCATTTAAATATAATTATGTAAATTTATTTCAAATAATTGCATTGTAACTAAAATCTAGTAAAATATTATAGCAAATTCCACTTAACCATTCATTTTTTATGGTGGGATAAAAAAAGTTTAAAAAGTAATTCTTAATTAATTTATATCGAATTTCTAATTTATGCAGTAGTACCTGTCTAAATTGATACTCCCGGGACCAGGGGCATTGTATTAACTTAGGCAAGATATTAATAAAGAGAGTGTCATTTAATTGATTTTTCGTTGCCAGGGAGGTGCGAGATATTCTACAATTCCGACGCTCACGGAAATAAAGGAGATCACCATGCTCTCTTAGCCATACACAAGGTAGTTCAACCGGCTTTTGATTCAGCGCCTTCAAGACAAGGTTGTAGACCCTGAAAAGATCGATGTTCTGCAAGCCATCCGGCTTCACTGGACCACCGATGTCAAGCGAGACAATCGCTCGCCGCCCGGATTTACGTTAGAGCGCATGACGCAATCGCCGAGGATGCACTCGTTGATCGACGTCATCGGAGGAGGCGCAGTTCATGAGCTTCACTTAACCCAATGGACATCCGATCTCATTGACTATCCAGCGGAGTTGGAGATGGCCTACGTTCCAACTGAGGCTGAGATCGTCCAGGACCTCTCCGAGAATCTGGTGCCAAAAGAAGAAAGTGGTTAACGGCGAACCTCAGTTGTGAAGGCTTCTGAGGCGAAATTTCTTTGGAAGCTAGATGCGAAGATTCGTTGACATGGAGACACTTACGTCATTGAAGATCAAGGACGATCAAGATGATCGTAACAAAGAACTTGTCGGTTAATTATTTAAACTTTCTAAAGTTTAAATAGCCGATGTCAAATTTTGTAACAAATATAGTGTTTTTAGTAGTTATCAATATAAAAATTTTCTGGACAATAATATTAATTATTGACTGAGAGGTTTATTAATAAATGTATGAGGCCGAGCTGACCTGCCATTAGTATTAACTATTAGTTATTGACTTAGGCAGTATCAACTTAGACAGGTTCTACTGTAACCTGATTATAGAGTCATCAGTTTTGCACTGTAGCTTTATTAATTGCTTCCATTAAGCTTTGCATGCATCAGCTGGATTGGAATCTAGGGGAGATTAACAACAGTGAGTTAATACATCAATGTTATATATAGCTCATTTATTTCCTCCTTGATTTCCTCTTCCTCATGCTCCTGCATTTCCGCTGCCTTCATGTTTGGTTGCTAAGCACTGTTGGATCTCGGTAAAAGACGATAAGGTGAACATATATATATATATATATATATATATATATATATATATATATATATATATATTAGATATAGCTCATTTATTTCCTCCTTGATTTCCTCCTCCTCGTGCTCCAGCATTTTCGTTGTTTTCTTGTTTTGTTTCTCTGCTCCCAAGCATTGTTGGATCTGGATAAAAGCCCATAAAGTGAAGCCGACTGCAAGGAGAAATTTCAGCGGTTAATGAAGGGCGAGGTAAGTCATAATAGGAATAGATTTATTGTGGTTATAGGTGTGATATAATTTATATATTTAATCATTTCATAGTAAGTGCTTATGATATTTAATTTACCCCCACAGTTAATTGAAATGTTACAGCAACTGCTTGGAGGTTTATATCAAGAAGTATAAGGGTTTAGTTATGAAGAATTATATAGATAAATAAATAGATATTATGACAACAACAATTGTGTAAGTTTATAGGGAGTATGTTAATATTCAGTTAGAATTGTTTAAATGATAATTTAAAACATTTCAAATCTATGAATGGGATAAGTTAATAACATTAATTTTAATATAATCAAGTGAATAGTCTTTGAAGATTCTCTGAAGAGAAGAAATCTGGTTCTTAATTAAGATAGATTATATACGGAGACATCAAATTCAGATAAGAATGAAATTTAAGCTTGTCGTACTACTAAGTTAAATTAATTTATGAATTTCATGTATTAAGATGAGTTATTCAATTATAGGCCATTCAAAGTGTCGAGCACATAATAACGATTTGTACATGAGTGAGACATGTAATTGCTAATTTAAATTCAGTTTCTATAGTCCTAGTGTATATCAGTGTTCCTAATAATGCTTACTATTTTTATAAATATTGAATGCATGACATATACATATTCATGTCATATTTTATGCAAATACAAATGCTTACTACCTGACATATTATGTTTTATTGAATTACAATGATTATAAGTTAGTCAAATGCATTGATGTTGTACCTGCATACCTCTAAAAAATACTCTGGCATTATAGAAAAAAATATTGCAATTGGTGACTCTTTATGTTTTGCTGTTGTTGCTACTTATATATTTTTCTCTGTAACATTAAAAACATAATGTGGGCAATTCTAACAATAATATTTGAAGAGTAAAATTTTAAAAACTAGTAGAAAATTACTCTTGGCTTTCTTATTTCTCTCCTAATATCCTTTCAACCTTGTATTAGAAACACCCTTTGGCCGCATCTTAGTTGGGTCCCTTTATAAGTCTGGAGTACATCTGGAATCTCTTATAGGAGACTTCTTTTTCTTCTTTGCTTTATCAATTGGAGGTGAATTCCCACTTAATATAGAATCAACATTATCAGCTAATTTCTTTAAAGAATCCAACATGTATTGTTTAGCTTCCTTATTTCTTTATGCTCTAGTGCTTATTTGATATGAATATATATTGATGTGGTTCTGAAAAAGAATGTCTATCAGATTTCTATCATAACCTTCTAAATCTTTGAAGTATTTGTAAGCACTATCAAAGTAGATATCCTTCTTTGCTCTAGAAGACCATCGCATAAGAAGATACTTCGCTAGGATCCTCACAATATCTTTTAGACTCAAGAATCTAATGCAATGGGCACAGAGTAATCCCATCATTTCAATTTTTTTACAACTACAAGTAACATTCAGACATGCATTGTCCAAATGAACAGTCCATGTCTTGGAAATGATGGTTTTCTCTAAGTTTGTTATGAAATATTCCATGGGATTGTCATTCGAGATATTTGCTGCTAATCCACCAACTCCATTTTAAAATTATTCTTCAAAAAAAGTGTAAAGCTTTCTTGTGCAAAACTTAGTGGCTAGCTTCATTATAGGACTAGTTCTAACTACTGGAATAATTGTTGACTATCTACATTTGAAATCTTCATCATATTCATTATGTCTCCATATGTCCATAACCTTCTCCAATCCCAAGAAATAATCGATGATAGAGCTTGTTGGTTTAGTGATTCCATGACATACATTATTCGTGGACTCAATACGTTGTGTTGATAAAATACCCATGGAGAATGAATCTTTATTGAACGTGGTAGACCACTTACTTTTAATTTTGTATAGCTCAACAAGCCAAGCATGATCCTACAAATTCCCTTCATCTAGCATCTTAGACCAATGGTGCTAAAACTCTTCTTCTGAATCACATTTACGCATGCATTTATAGAAGCAACTATGTACAGACTTATTACTTTTAAAGCAATATACCTTTGAAGGAGCTTTCTTAGAAATATGTCATTGGCACAACCTATGGCGAGTATGAGGTAATACAATTTTAATGGCTATATCATTGCTTGATCTTGATTAGTGAATATTGTTATAGGGTGCCTCTCATTCATTAGCTGGATAAATATTTTGAATAGCCATGTGAATGACTCAATTATCTCTTCAGATTGAAATATTACTCCAAATAAAATATTTTACTAATGATAGTTGACTCCAACAAAAGGTGCACAAACTAGATTATATTTATTGAGTCGATAACTTGTATCAAAAATTATGACATCCCCAAAATAATCATAGTCTATCCTTGACATGCCATCAACCCAAAAAAAATTCACCAAGCTATCCGACTCATCAACTTGGACATCTCATGCAAACATTCCATCTTTTGCTTGCCTTTCCTTAAACAATTGTATTAATGCATAGGTATCACCATTCACAATCCTTGAACTTCTTTCTTTTTGATTATAATTGAAAGCATCTCTTTTTATAAAGCCAACATTCTTCACTCCACCAACTTTCTGACTATGATAGCTGAATACATCAATTGCTCTAATTCCAGCCTCTATCATTGATTTTAACACAACCTCCTTCTCTTCGTTGATGCCTCTGTAAGTTCTTAGAAGATGTAGGTCACCCAACTTTGCTAATAAATGACTATGAGTTTCTATAAATTCTTTTACCTTCCAATTCCCATCTAAATCAATATAAAATATAATCATGGTAGGACAATCAGTCATAGTATCTATTTTCTGAAATTTAATCAAGTAGTTTAGATTGAGACCCTTTTTCATACATACTTTTGCACATAAATAATTCTTGGATTTCAAATTCTTCGAGTTTGGCCAATAACTAGCATGATCCATCCACACACTGAATCCAGTTTAATGTTCATAATCATAATAGAGTTCATATGCCTCCTTTTCATTATAAACAATAGTGCAAAGGAGTTTGCCTACAATTGGTTCATGAGACATAGTAGTTTCATCATTGCACTCATGTTTGCCTCCTCACCGCATCGACACACCTCATTATATAAAAAATTTAAAGGATATAGAAAGTCCCCACGTGGTTTAAAACAAAAAAGGATAGAGTGCACACTCTAGAAAATTGATAAAAAAAATACTCAAATCATGTTGAAAGGCATTCCATACATCATATTACACAATTAAGATCCATTATAGCAGTTTAATTTAAAAAAAAAAAGTAGCACACTAGAGGTTTAAAATAAAAATTCACCAAATCCCAAAAGAACTGACAGATTTATAAAGGATATAGAAAGTCCAGCAGTGGCTTAAAAATAAAAAAAGGGTGTACACTCCAGAGTGTACAGAGTGTACACATGAAAAAATGCTCCAAAATCTCCTCCAAGAAAGAACCTAAAGCAACTTATAATAGCATTTACAAGGGATATAAGCAGTCCCCTAATGGTTTAAAATAAAAAAGGTTGTACACTCTAGGATGACAGAGTGTACACTCCAGAGTGTAAAGACTGTACACTCTAGAAAACTAATAAAAATACTAAAATCACGTTGAAAGGCATTCCATGCAGCATATAATACCATTGAGATCTATAATTTGAAGTCCCCCAGTGGCTTAAAATAAAAAATGGGTGTACACTCCAGAATGTACACATAGAAAATTACTCCAAAATCACCCAAATCCTCATTGAAAGAACCTAAAGAAGGTTATAATAGCATTTACAAGGGATATAGGAGTGGTTTAAAATAAAAAAATGGGTGCACACTCTAAAAACTGATAAAAAAAGATACTCAAATTATGTTGAAAGGCATTCTATACAGCATATTACACCATTAATATTGATAATAGGCAGTCCCCCAGTGGTTTAATTTAAAAAAAAGTGTACATAGTGTATACTGCAGAGTGTACACTCTATACTGTACAGGGTGTACACTCCGGAGTGTACAAACTGTACACTCTAGAAAGCTGATAAAAAATACTGAAATCATCTTGAAAGGCATTCCACACATCATATAACACCATTGAGATCTATAATTTGAAGTCCCCCAATGGCTTAAATAAAAAGAATGAGTGTACACATGAAAAACTATTCCAAAATCACCCAAATCCTCCTAGAAAGAACCTTAAGCAAGTTATAATAATATTACAAGGGATATAGGAAGTCCCCCGTTGGTTTAAAATAAAAAAATTGGTGTACACTCCATATTGTACAAAGTGTACACTCCAGAGTGTATACAATGTACACTCTAGAAAACTGATAAAAAATTACTCAAATCATATAGAAAGGCATTTTATATAACATATTACGCCATTGGGATCCATAATAGGCAGTCCCCTAGTGGTTTAAAAAAAAGGATGTACACTCTTGAGTGTATAGAGTGTACACATAAAAAACTGTCCCAAAATCACCCAGATCCTCCTGAAAAGAACTCAAAGTGGGCTATATTAGCATTTAGAAGGGATATGGGCAGTCCCCCGGTGGTTTAAAATAAAAAATGGTGTATATTTTAGAGTGTACACTCCAGAGTATATAAAGTGTACACTTCAGAGAAATGCTCCAAAATCACTAAAATCCTCCTAGAAAGACTCAAAGTAGCCAAAAATAGCATTTATAAAGGATATAGAAAGTCCCACAGTGGTCTAAAATAAAAAAGGGTGTACACTCTAGAGTGTGCAGAGTGTACACTCTAGAGAAATGCTCAAATCACCAAAATCCTCTTGGAAAGAACTCAAAGCTATAATAGCATTTAGATAGGATATAGAAAATCTCCCAGTGGTTTAAAATAAAAAAGAGTGTGTACACTCTAGAGTGTACAGAGTATACACATAGAAAATTGCTCCAAAATCACCCAAATCCTTCTGAAAAGAACTCAAAATAGTGTACGAAATTATTTCTTGTTAAAAAAGAATTTCAAAGAAGATCAGTAAGTGTTTCAAAATAACTATATATATATAACACTATAGAACATTTATCGATGCATTCATATTTATATCATCATCTGCTAAATTTGTCACAATATCCATCTTCACAGTTTTTTTATCAATTGAAATGAAAGATTTTTGCTTCTCATCTCTCCAATTCATCTGAAAATTTTTTTAAAATACTTCTTTGTTTGAGTGATGTAGAACATCATGAAGATCCAAAAATTAGAGCTCAAGATCCATTTACAAGATCTTAAGCTAAAGCCCAACAAAACTCAAGAAAGAAGAAGGCTTAGCCCATTAGCCTACTAAGGCCCATTTTATGATTTCATTTTTTTTATTTATATAATTTTTAATTTTTTTCTAGAAACTCCATATTTAAAATTTTGCATTTAAAAATTCAAAGCATGATATGTGAGGTGGTTGAATCCACATAAAATAATAGCATGTGAAATGGGTGAATGGCATAAAATAATGAGGCAATTTAATGCTTTACATTAATGTGACCACCCACCTTTCCCTCCATGTTTTGAATTTTTTTTTCTTTTGAAATATGCTAGTAATGGCTATAAATATCCCCTCTTACTATAATGAAAGAGATCTTTGGCAATTACAAATTATTGAGTTATTTTTGTGGTTTGAACTTGGTGGCCAAAACTTGGCAATCTTTGATGGGAGCACTAGTTATCCAACATATCTTCTTCCCTCGCCTCTAATACCCACGTTCTCTCAATCTTATCAAAAGAAAGAACACCCACCTCCATAAAATTTGGCATCAAAGCGAAGCTTCGAAGGAGAAAATTTGGTCAAAAGTTTGCTTCAACAAAGGAAGCATCTTGAGTGGTGGACTTATCTTCAAACTTGTGAGTTTTTATTGGACTTGTGAGATTAATTAATTTTCTTTTATATGATAGTTTAAATACATATTAGTAGCATGAAAAAATATATATTGCTTGCAAGTTTATAGTTATAGCATAAAATTTCAATTAGTAAGCTCCATTATATATTTTAGTCATTTTATAATTGTGAACATGAATCCCCAAAAAAAAAAAAAAGAAAAAAATTTAAGAGAGCACCTTATTGAGGTAATGCTTCACCCTAAAAATAACCTAGCCATTAGTGCAAATCAAAACCTAATTACTTGCTTTATTATATTTATTATTATTTATGATTAATTTTAGAAGTTTCATTGATTAACTTGTGATAACTTGCTTTCTTAAGAAAAAAAGAAAGAGGCTTGATAAATTTGAGCATTTTTTTCATTGAATTAAAAAAATAAAAAATATGCATGCATAATAATATAAGTGTGTTAAACGTGGTAATTTTGGAAGCAAAATAGAACTTTATCAAAAAGACCTAAACTATCTAAGGAGAGCTTGGGATTTAAGTGGTCTTGTACTCCCTCCTCACCTAGAAGTTCTCTTAGCCTAAAATTTCACTTTGATTGCACAATTATATTATACTTGTTTATTTTATTTCATTTTTTTCATTGATCCATTTTCATATATCTTTTTTTTTCTTTAAAAAAAATCTCATGGTACCAAAATCTATCTCTCAAGATCAAGTTAAAAATTTGACTAGATTACTTGATGTCTTAGATCTTAGGATCCGTGATAATAAATTAAAAACTCAAAAAATATTAGAAAAAAGTAAGAATCAAATGCAAGAACTTAAACAATAAATGCAAACTCTTATAGCTCATCTACAAAATAATAGAGTATCAACTCCTCCTTCAATACCTACTCAGACTATGCCAATAGGGATAGATGAAGATGATTCATATCTAAACTATAGAGAAAATCAACCACTTAGCAGACCATCAATTGCTAGAAATGATGGAATGGGAGAAAATTATTTTAAGACTATAGAAGACTCTAATGATCCATCTCGAAGAGTTAAAGTAGAAGCCTCAACTTATGATGGTATACATGACCCAAATAAATTTCTCAATTGGTTAGTTCAAATGGATGACTTCTTTGATTGGTATAAAATGGATGATTATCAAAGGGTTACTTTTGCTAAAATGAAATTGATAGGGCATGCTAAAATTTATTAGACAAATACTTTAACTAGAACAAAAATCACTTGGGTAGAAATGAAAGAAATGTTAAGAGCAAAGTACTGTCCTAGGCATCATGTTAAGAAGCTACATAGTCAATTATTAACTTTGAGACAAAGTAATTATCTTGTAACTAAATACTTGAATACTTTTAAAGATCTAGTTTCTAGAACTAATTGTACTGATAATGATTGGCAATTAGCTACTAAATTTATTATTGGACTTAGGATTGACATTAGAAATGAAGCTAAATTATTTGACCCACAATCTTTAGAGGATGCATTTCATTATGCATTATTGGTTGAACAACAAAAGAAATCTATTTTCATCTTTAAAACTAAAAGTCAAGTACCTTCCATTTCATCCCATAGATCTATTATTAAACCTGCCCATCTAAATGACCCAACCCTTTTGTCTAAAACTTCAATTGAATGGAACTTTAAGAGCACTAGGGAAGTAATATGTTTTAGATGTCATAGAAAGGGTCATATGCAAAATCAATGTAAAGCTCAAATCTTATTTCTAGAAGAAGTTGAAAACCCAATAGATGATAATCTAGAAGAAGTTTATGATGACACCCCATTATCTGATGAAGAATTGGAATTAACTGATGACCATCAGGTTAATATGATGAGATGTCTTCGTAATTAAAAAATAAGAGTGAAGATTGGAGGAGAAAGAATATTTTTAGCATGTATATTTTGTGTAATGAAAAGAGATGTAGGTTAGTTATAGATGGAAGGAGTGATATGAATGTCATTTCAACACACACCTTAACTCGAGCCAATCCCTGAACCATTTCATGTTAGCTGGATAAATCATACATCTCTTCCCATCACCAATCGATGTTTAGTTTCAATTAAAATAGGAAGCTATGATGATCAAAATTGGTGTGATGTTCTCCCTATGGACATTGCTCATATTCTCTTAGGACGACCTTGGATGCATGATATGAATGTTATTCACTATGGTAGGAAAAATATTTATGCTTTTAAACATAATAATAAGACTATTAAACTCGTACCAATAAAGCTAATAGAAAAAATACCCTCCATAACACTACACAAAATAACTTCTCACTTGCAACCTAAGCCTCTATTGAAGAAAAATGTTAAACTTCAATTAATTATCATAGAAAATCCTACTATTATGCTTAATATTATCATTTCTGATTCTTACTTTAAAACATCTACTTTTCCTTCTTTGACTCAAAAGATAGAAACAATAGGTTTTAGAAGCTTTACGAAAATAATTTTTTGATCAATTTCTTCTTCACATATTATATGTAAAAGAAGTCATACTAGACTCTAATGAGACTCACATACCTGTTGTGGTCTTTTCTCTTCTTTCTGATTTTAAAGATATTGCACCCAATGAGCTTCCTTATGAGCTACCTCCTCTAAGAGACATTCAATATACTATTGAGTTCTTACCCAGTTCTTAACTTCCTAATATTTTACATTATAAGATCAACCCTACCGAGCATGTTGAGATTAAAAGATAAGTTGAGAAATTATTAAAAAAAAAGGGTTTTATTCAAGAGAGTCTTAGCCCATGTGTAATGTCAGCATTATTAACTCCAAAGAAAGATGGAACATGGCGAATGTGTGTTAAAAGTTGAGCAATAAATAAAATTACTATCAAATATAGGTTTCGTATTCCCCGATTAGATGATATGTTAGATTTAATCTCGTGAGAGCAAATTTTTTTCAAAGATTGATCTGAAAAGTGGATATCATCAAATTAATTAGATTAAGAGATGAGTGGAAGATTTTAAGACTCGATGGACTTTATGAATGGCTTGTCATGCCCTTTGGCCTTTCAAATTCTCCTAGCACATTTATGAGATTAATGAATATTGTTCTTCAACCATATATAAGTACATTTTTGATGATGTATTTTGATGATATTCTGATTTTTAGTCCAAGTGAAAATGAGCATCTGCAACACCTTCAAAAAGTCTTTGAACTACTTAGACAAGAGAAATTATACATTAATTTAAAAAAGTATTTCTTTTTTGCAAGCTGAGGTAATCTTTTTAGGCTCTATTATATCCACTACTGGACTTAAACCTGATCCTTCTAAAGTGAAAGCCATCTTAGATTGTCCATCACCTAAAAGTTTTACTGAAGTTAGAATCTTACATGGTTTAGCCACTTTTATCAGAGACTTATCAAGAATTTTAATACCATTGTTGCTCTGATAATTGATATACTAAAATTAGATAAATTTTATTAGACTCCTAATGCACAAAAAGCCTTAGAGCAAATTAAAGTTCTTATCACTTTTGCACCAATCCTTAGGCTGATTTTCTAAAGCCTTTGAAGTGATATGATGCTTCAAGAATTGGGATAGGTGGAATTTTAAGTCAAGAGAATCATCCTATAACATTCTTTAGTGAAAAGTTAAATGAAGCCAAACAACCATATTCCACTTATGATAGAGAGTTTTATGTTGTAATTCAATCCTTAAGGCATCGACTTATCTCTTTACATAGAGAATTTATACTTAATTCTGATCATTATACCTTAAAATTCATTAATACACAATGAAATTTAAGTCATAGGCATGCAAAATGGGTTAAATTTTTACAAGATTACTCTTTTATTTTAAAGCATAAGTCTGGAATTGAGAATAAACCTGTAGATGCTTTATCCGGTAAACCTAATGATTTCCTCTTAGAATTGAGAATTTGATTTGATAGAATTAAAGATGATTATATTGTGTGCCCGATTTTCACCTTATCTTGAACACCTAGATAAACCAATAACTTTACAAGGGACATTCTTGATAACAAATGGAATATTTATATAAAGAAAATAACTATGTATTCCTCGATCTTCTCTTAGAATTTCTTATCACCGAGCTACGGGGTGTAGTCATTTTGGAAAGGATAAGACCATATGTTTATTAGAAAATAGATTTTATTGGCCTTCATTAAAATGAGATGTTAAACAATTAGTGGTTCAATGTTTAATTTGTAAACTAGCTAAAACTATCAAACAAAGGTCTGGACAATACACTTTACCGCTTTATCCTTGGAAGAACCAATGGATTTTATTCTAGGATTACTTAGGATAGCTCAAGGACATTATAGTATTTTTATTATAGTGGTTAGGTTCTCAAAAATGACTCATTTCTTATTTTGTCCAAAAATAAATGATGCTTCTTATATAGCCAAATTATTTTTTAAGGAAATAGTGTGACTCCATGATCTCCCTTTAACCATTATTTCGATGAGATGATGTTTGTCTCATATTTTTGGAAAACATTATAAAAATTATTAGGTACCAAATTAAAATTTTCTTCTGCCTTTCAGCCACAAACTAATGGACAAAGTGAAGTAATTAATCGTACCTTAGGAAATTTGCTTAGATGCTTGGTAGGTAAAAGTTTTGGAAATTGGGATTTACATTTACCAACCTCAGAATTTACCTATAATAGTACTCTTTCTAGAACTACAAAAAAAATCACCATTTGAGATAGTCTATGGTCAAAACTCACGAAGACCAATAGATGTAGCAAATATACCATCTCTTATATTTTTCTGATGCAACATTCTCATTTGCTAAAGATTTTCAAAGCCTCCATGAAGATATAAGAAAGAAAATTATTATAAGTAATGAAAACTATGCTTCTAAGGCACATCATAATCGTTCAATGAAAGAATATAAAGAAGGTGATTATGTATTGATTCGCATTTGGCCTGAACATTATCAAACCACTAGATATAAGAAATTGCATGCTTGTGTTTTAAAATTCTCAAGAAAATTGGAACTAATGCTTATCACCTTGATTTTCCGCCGATATGCATGCTCATTAATATTGAAGATATTCTATCATACGGTGTTCGCCTAACTCTTTAGCAGAGATATAGCACCATACTAAGCCCTCTTCCTTTGAAGTTGACTATATTATCACCGAGGAAGCACCCATTAATCCAGCCTTCAACATTGGTTTCTAGTTGGAAGAAGCCACCACCAAGACACATTGATGCATCTTGATTTAGAGACTTTAGCCCCACAATTAGTAAGACTTCTTAGATTTCAACTCTATGGAGTAGTTCAATTGAGCTGGGAGTTGATGTAGAACATCATGAGAATCCAAAATTAGAGGTCAATGTCCATTTACAAGATCTTAAGCTAAAGCCCAAGAAAATTCAAAAGAAGCCCATTAGCTCAAAGACCCATTTTATGATTTCATCTTTTTTATTTATGTAATTTTTAATTTTCTTCTAGAAACTCTTTGTTTGAAATTTTGCATTTAAAAATTTAAAGCATGTCATGTGAGGTGGTTGAATCCACATAAAATAATAGCATGTGAAATAGGTCGATGGCATAAAATAATGAAGCAATTTAATGCTTTACATTAATGTGGTCACCCACCTTTCCCTCCATGTTTTGAATTATTTTCTTTTGAAAGATGCTTGTAATGGCTATAAATATCCCTCTCAAGAATGAGATCTTTGGCAATTACAAATTATTGAGTTATTCTTGTGGTTTGAGAGCTTGGTGGCCAAACCTTGGCAATTGGTGGGAGCGCTTCCAACATATTTTTTCCTCACCTCCAATACCCAATGCCTTCTCAATATTATCAAAGAAAGAATGCACCTCCATCATCGAGTCTAAATATATTTATATCATGGACATTTAAATTTCTCGTGAAACGTCATCCAGCAAGTGCAATCCTATCAACTTAACGGGTCGGGTCGGGTCGGGTCGGGTCGGGTCCCCATCACGGTAATGGCATCTGGTCCCACCATTATCGCGTGGTAAAGTCAAAAAGTAGTATATTAAGAGTGGACACGTGTTCTATTCTGCTTGGAGTTCGGATGTAGAGCTGCATCCGGACTCCTCATGTAATATTTTCTCCTCTCTCCATACAGAGCCTCCCATCCCTTACTAAAAAAAATAGCATTCATGGGCTGAGACTTCCTTTCCATGTTTCTTCTACTGAATACCATCTCCTCCTCCATTTTCATCCCCATGAACTGGATGAGAACAAGACAGAAAGCGGAGCTTTTCTCCCTTGCGTACAGAGCCTCTCGTCCTTGCCATTTTTTTTAAAGAGAAGCCCGACCTCTCTCTCATCTTCCTTCAGCCAAAAGCAATTGAAGCCCTCTCTCCCACAACTCCACACGAGAATGAAGACCATCTTTCTCTTCCCCACAGCAAGCCAAATGAGACTACCATTTGAACTCTCCCTCACATCCATCTCTTCTTCTCAACCAAGCTTAGCCTAGCCGACCCAAGTAGCATCCACGCCTCCCTCTTCCCTTATAGGCATAGGTCAAGACTCCCTTTCCATATTTCTACTCAAGTCAAAACCTCAGGACGGGTTCCTTTGATCTGGCCAGACCACACGTGACAATTCCCTATCTCCATCTTTCTCTCTTATTCCTCTTTTCTGGTGACTCAAGCAAGCCGCCACCTTTCCCCTATTTAAGATCCCATCTCCCTGCACTTATCGTCTTCTGCAGCCTTCCCCGGCTCACCTTAGCTCACCAAAATCCTATGCTCAGCCACCTCACTGACCTCCCTGCACAATCACTAGCTCCACCAAGCATTGCTGACCTATCTTCCTCCATTTTCTCTCTAAATAGAGAGAGAAGTCATTATTTCCCCCACGTCTGGCTGCTGCCATTCTCGACATTTGATCGCCATTTTTTTGTTAAAGTGAAGAAGAGTTTTAGGATTTTATCTTGCTTAGTCCCATGCAGCTCAGCTCACCTATACCTATCGCATGGCTTCACCGGTGTACAAAATAAAATATTGTTACATCCATCTTCTGCTACCTATAGTTGGACAGACAAGTTCTCCCTACCGACACACATGCCAGATTGCTCTTTTGGCCGGCCAACTTGAATACAACAAATGATGTGAATGCAAATGATGATGATCAAATATCAAGCATTCCAATAGGGCTTCGTTTCTTCTAAACATAGCCACCTCTTGGTCGGAATCCACCAGACATTAGCTCCGGTGAGGTATAATTCTCAAACACTTAGAAAGCCTTAAGGATCTAATGTTTGGTGAGTTGAATGGGACGGTCATTAAGATCCAACCTTTAGAACCCGTGCACTTTACTTTTTAATTCTTTTGGCGAGAGTCTAGAGATAAAAGCAAGACTATTTATTTGTTGTGTTTGAAATGTTTGATTAAGTCGAATGGCGTAGTGATTTGATTTCACCTATCAAGCCATGATTAACTTGTGGGCCATTTTATTTTTGATTGAATGATCACGATTAATCCAATATTTTATTTATAATTAAATTTAATCAAATCTTTTTTTTTTAAAAAAAAGGAGTTATCAATCTTTAGAATTCCAAACACACAAAAAATATGTTATCAATCAAAATTAAAAAAAAAGTGTAAATTAAATTATCATAAAATCTAAGTAAAACTTAGTATGAAAAGAAAAGAAAATTAATTAAACCAATAGTATTATTAATATTATAATTGAATATAAAAAGTTGTTTAAACATAATCTATGAAAGTCAATTTTAAAGTTAATTTAATCTCTAATTATTATATGTTGATTCAAAAGTCAAAAAGAAAATTTAGTTATGTGACATATCATTAATTATAATTAATTTAACTATTATAATTAGCTAAGCTTTATTTGATTAGTTATTCATATAAAATTTTGAATTTCTAATTCAAATCACGTTTCATATATATATATATATATATATATATATATATATATATATATATATATATATATATATATATATATATATATATATATATATATATACTCATATCCCTTAGGATATAGACAATTGAAGTCAACAAAAATTATGAGCAAATTTAAATAATTCATATTCTAAATATCATAATCAAATCAAATAAACATAAAATTAAATATAAACTCTAAAGTTATTAAATCATATCCAATTACTCCAAATTCCAATCAATATCAAAATAAGTTAAACAAACATAAAATCCAAATAAACAAACCTATTGAACTAAAATGAGAGAATAATCATTAAACTAAAGATATAATCATTTATATAAACTAGATGGCTAAATTTAATAAGTTAAAACCCTTAATGAAATTCAAATAAAAGAACACATTAAACTTCAAATAAATCATAAGTAAATTAAAATTCATTCACTAATACAAATCAAACTCAAATGAAATAATAAAAATCAATGAATTTAAACAAACATCAAAATGACAATAATCATATGAAATTAAATTCAAAAAAGGAAAGCATTAGACATTAAGGACATTGAATTATCAAAATTTAATTAAATCAAAACATCTAAACCAAAATTAATCAATCAGCATATATGAAATTAAATAAACTTTCATTATATATTAAGGATATTGAATTATCAAAATTTAATTAAATCAAAATATCTAATCCAAAATTAATCAATTGAAATATACAAAGATTCAGTAAACTCATATTCTAAAAATCTAAATCAAATCAAATAAACATTAATCAAATCAATCACATAAATTCAAATGGGCTAATTAAGTTACTTAAGGACCTTAGTTAGACTCTTTAGGAGTTAGGATGTAGAATAGGGTGAGTTCCATCCAAAATAGCCATTCTGCTCTTCATTCTTGAAAACCTAAATATCACTTTAACCAAATAAAAGTGAAATAAAAATAAAAAATAAAACATTAAATCATTTAAATTGAAACCACCTGAAGAAAAAATTTAAACAAATTCAAACTTTAAATTGAAACTTAAACTAAAGAAGCCTAGAAAAGTCTTGTCAAGCCTTTTTTTCACAATCTTGGTCACGACCCTAATTAAGTTAGGTCGATGTGTTGATTGTATGGATGATGTTGTGTTTTGTATTATGATGAAATATATTTAGACTTGATGTTAGGAATGTAGATCGTAGGTTGGATGTTAGGTCATTGATAGTTTAACATTATTTTTTGCAATGGATTGTGCTTAAGGGGTCGCTATAAAAATAAATATAAATATTTTATTTACAGGTTGCTTATGCCCCTAAAAATAATCTAAGTTAGGATAGGTTGGCTTGGTTACCCATGTGCAGGGTGCTAAGTCCAAATTATAAATATAATTGTTAGAGATTAAATGTATTTTTGGCTAACCTCCGTTTTGCAGGTGTAGTTAGATTTACTTTTACATATAAAATATAATTTATAATAGGAATTAGGATTATTGTTGTGGAGGATTAAGATGAGTAGTGGCTAGAAGGCTTAGTCCCTAGGGTGCTCTGTGATGCCTTTGGAGCAAATTAAATCAAAAGGAAGAAAAGGAGAACATGAAGAAATGAAGAAAAGAAGACCACCTATAGCATGTATTATTTAATCCAGGTTGTATAAGTGTGGAGCTCGGTTACTCATCTTTTCTTTTTTTGGGGTGTACGGCAAAACCCGATCGCATCGATCTTTTATTCTTTTACGTAATTTATACATGTTTGATTGATGTTGTGTTTAGATTGCACATTAGAACATCATGTTTTTTATAGTTTCTTAATGTTTGATGTTTGAATGTGTGGCCTGGAAGCGATAGGCTCTTAGAATAAAAATAAATTTTCACCTGGCTGTCACTCATAATTAAAATTCTTAACAACTCATAACCTCGTTATAAAGCCTAGGTTTTAAGCAAGATAATTAAAATATTTAGCAACCCCTTAGCTGAATGTTGTATGTCTTATATCATGCATGCATATTCCTTCTTCCTTGAATATGGGGGATCTCCATCCCTGTACGATAAGGGAATGTTTGACCTGTGAGGGCATCCCTTGTGGTGGAGAACACCCTCTTCTTGTTGATTTAGCCCATGACTATATTTCATCATGCATTTATGCATAAGAAATCCCAAGCCCTTTGTCAAAATGATGAGTCAAAATTATAAAAAATTTGAAAATATTTTTTTATTAGACTATGTCATTGCTCATACCACTCATGCTCTAGTCTTTTAGGAAATGAGTTTAGGATTTAGTCTCTTTCAAATTAAATAACAGGCCAACTATCTTGCACTTTCTTAAGACCGAACTACATGGTTTTGAATCGTATGAGGTGTTAGCTAGCAGCCACTCTAGGTGGTTGTAAGTCTAGAACTCGGACGGTTTATCCTCTCTTGTGGACGTAAACCATTATGTCTATCTCTCACCTAGATTTAGGTCATGCTTTAGCTTATTCTAAAGCTTCCTAGATTTAGGATCTGAGGTAGCTATTTTCTTCGGCCTACAAGCATAAATCCTCACCTCTTAGGCATTTTCACAATCTTGTGTTGATGGATTATAAGCCCTAGTAATCTAATAAAATTTTAACTCAAATAAATAAATCTATTCAATTTCAAATATATTAAGGTCAATTATAGGGCAGATTGGAATGCTCAATAGGCTTCCTAGTATCATGAGCATTTCCTACTTTCTCTTTTTGGATTTCAAAAATAAGTCTTCTTCTTGATCTATCACATTTGATTTTCTAAAATAGTCCTTTGATAGTTTTAGCTTTGAAATCTTTGGAGACCCTAATTGTCTACTTTAATCGAGAGTATTCTTAAAAAATTCTCATTATTTATGATGTAATTAACTATGGGGGCTTAGCTCCATAGAAAACTTAATGAACCCGTAAACCATGTTTCACTTTTCCATATAAAGTGGAAAATTTCTGGTACATTCGAAGACCCATCATGCCTTAGGAGTCCTTATTGGGTAATATTTTCAAAATTCTTTGTGATTTTCTATTTCTATTTTCCCTCATTAACTATATAAATATACTGGTGATGCTGAAATTATTCATTTATTTAGCTTCATTAAGAGAAACCTTCATTCTCTAGTGTATATTTCACAGACCCTAACACGCATGAATGGTGTTCTCCTTATAAAAAACTAGTCGTTGCATTTTATTTTTCTTACATTTCTCTGAATATTGGGTGACTTGTAATAAAGAGAAAATTTTCTCTTGTTTACTATTTCTTTTTCTCGTTAAGTTAACCACTCAATTGGAACTGAAACAAATACTCGTCTTCATTTTTATTAAGATGCTGAAGTCCATGAAAGCTTTAGTTAGGGCTGTCGTATAATATTGCTGTTCTAATTATTTGTCACCGTCCCTGCTATCTAAAATTATCTCTTAGCTTGTGTATAACTTATGTATTAATCTGCATGTCAAGCTGCGTTATGTTGTTAACTTTTTTTTTTTTTTGATGTTCTAGGAACATAAATTAACATAAATTATCAGTATGTTATGTTTCTTGGTTTATGGTAGTTGTAACTCTTCTCATTAAATTATTAAAAGATTTTTTTTCCGTTTGGTGCACTAAAATTTTGCTATTTTGTTAACGGGCCTCGTTATATTGCTTTAGTTCTAAAGTAGAAAAAGAAAAAAAAAAGTTTAATCTCATTAAGCGTGATAACTAATTTGTTTCTTGACTTGATTAAAATCATCAGACTTTGTATGCTATGACTTCAATAAATTTCATTGTTTTTTTTTTTTCTGAACAGGAAGACAGCTTCTCGGCATTATCCCAGCGAAACTATTAGACTGGACAGTAGAAGGATATGCAACAGATATTGCAACTACTGCTCTTGAAGTTTCTGTGTGGCACAAACTTGACAAGCTAAATGTGACGAAGGTAATTTTTTGTTTAGTTGTTCTACGAGGACAATTACTTCTTCAATGTTCAGACACTGAAGTCAACGTCAACATGGCTTCTTCCACTGGGTTGGGAGAAATGTGCATTTCATCACAGCAACTTAAGCAGAGAAGAAACGCATGAAAGTTCAGCTGAGAACAATTCAATGAGTAAACATTCTTGTGGTTCCGTCAGTGTTGTAACGGATTCGCTCGCCGAAAATGGAGGTGGCTTTCATTTTACAGGAGAGCAAGCCGAGGCTGAGCAATATGTCAATATTTCAGCTAAGATGAGAACAAGGATTATATAATTCTGATTTTATGCATCAATTCTTCAGCTTTCCATATCTGGCATCAAGTCAAGAGCTCTAATAGACGCATCATGCCTGATGTAGAGACTAAGTGTTAATAATTGCATCAATTTACAGTATAAAAAAAAAAATATGAGTGCTTGTAGAAGTACCCCTTCGACATTCTATCCAACAGTAATGAATTCTAAGTGCATTGATTGTGAATTTGATTGTTCTCGCACCAAATTAATCAATTCACAAGATTGACATAATAATATATGTTTTATATATGTTTTAATCAAACTATAGTATGTTCTGGATATTTTTTTTTCAAAACATGCATACACTTAATGTAGTTTCTGTGCTCTTATGAAGTAACCCCATAAATCAAATTCTGCCAAGTAAAACAATTACAGGTCACTTGCCAGCTCCTTCAGTAGCAAACTTCTCTTCCAAGGGGACCTAGCTCTATTTCCCCTAAAATTTTCAAGGCAATTGATTCTCTTTTCTTGCATCAAAGGGATATTTAGTTACTAAGATTTAGTTAGTCATTGATAGTTCTTGTAAAAATTATAATAAAATCTTGATGTGCAATCGATCCTAAACTAGTAAATCAAACACTTAAAATATCATGGAAACTTTGGGATATCGTTAAATCTCTAAATAGTCCTAAATTTGGAGTGTTTATGATCAAATCGGCGTCTTGGCAATCGGATCTAACGAATCTCTTCGACTTCATTTGAGCATTCAAATACTTAAAATACATCAAATGATCAAGGGAATCATTTTGAGCCGTTCGATGGAGTGGTTTGGATTTTGCATATTCTGACTTGTAAATCATCATCCCATAAATAGCTCATTCTTCACGAGGGGCAAAAGTAAAGAGAGAGAGCTCAAGCGAAGATCGCCAGCATGTCGTTCACCACTCGTGATCACCACCACCGCCGTCGGCGCCATTCTACTGCCGCCCGTCGCGCCATTGCGGTCTCGCCGCCATCAACATCGTCGCTGGTCATCACCGACGACCACTGTTGCCGGCCTCCGTCGTCATCATACGTCAGCCGGTCATCCGCTGCACCGCGTCGTCGATCATCGCCGCCACCCGCCGTCCAGTCCGATTACCGACATCGCCAGCCGTCGTCGACCGCCACCATCGATCATCGTCGTCGCCGACCACGCTGTCGGTCCGCCATTCACTGCATCTCGCCGGTCATCCGGCCATTATATCACATATCACCATAATTTATAATGCTTTCTTACTGCCATTTGTTATTACATGATTCGGGATTCCATTGTCGACTTTCTCGTATCTGATTCATAATCCGGTTATCGAGAAAACTTTGTACTCTAAACGGATAGTGAAAGATTTTTTACTAGGTATTCGTGATTTTTTTCCTCTTGAGTTTTTCACATAAAATTCCTGGAGTTTCTTATTCATTCTTCAAATATCTGTGTGTGTGTTAGATTTCACAATAAAGCTATAGCGCAAACTTTAATTCAACCATAACTGATTTTCTAACATGCAACAGTTCTAAATAACACAAACAAGGCAGAAAGGTAAACCTCATTAATCACTCTAGTACTTAGCATTCCTTCATGTTTGGTGACTTGTGGTAATACAATTCATCACACAGTCTGGATTTGGTTGAGGTTAGTGATAATAATGCAAGTACTTCCAAACCATTTATTTCCACCAATTCAATCTCTGATAGTAATCTAGGCAAAGAGTCTAATAGTGCTCTCAAAACATTAAAAGAATCATAAACCTATATACTTTAAAATTGAATTGCTTCAGTATAGCTAACTAAACATTATTTTCATGAACTTATTAACTTTGTAAAAACTATGTTTTCAGATCCAAATATCTTTTTTAGTTGGCCTTCCATTATCAGTGGCAAATTAGGCCTTTAGGGGTTATAAAAAAATATAAGCTGCTATGAATCAAAAATATTATACGAATCAAAAGATAATGTAATCTTTTGATGGATACAAGAATCAGTTCTAAGAACATATTTTGTTTCTGAAAAAACTTTAAAAACAAAAACATGGCATCTAAATACTTCTTCTACTTATACTCAACTCACTCACACCCTTTTGATCGATAATTTCTCCTTAAATCCTTGTCCAATATTTGTTTCTTTGAAGAGATTAGCAACATATTCAACGTCAAAACTAAACTCGCTATTTTGACCTAAGGGGTTCTTACATGTAGTCAATAGGTGGCCCAAAAGTCCACAAACAAGTGCATGTGTGAACATTCATGCTTTATTTTGCATTGCTTTCCAAAAAAATTTGAACCTTCTCTTCCTTAGCTTGCCTTGTGCCCTCTATGTTTTAGATACAAGAATTTGCTAAGTAACAATAGGAATATCATCTAAAAAATTTATTGAATATAACATAAAATGGTAATGCTCACTAATATTTTTTATATACCTTGTAACACGATAATGGTCGTCAACATAAATATTTTAGAGAGGGTGTAATACCCAAAAACTTTCAAAAAAGGAAAGGTATATTTTGCATTTCATGCATTTTAAAATATATCTCATTTTTCATATATCTTAAAAATCATCGTAGACATTCTTATAAAATCCTACATTTTATTAAGATAATTCCTTGATTAATAATGTTGATTATATCATTTAAATAAAATTATGTAAATTTATTTCAAATGATTGCATTGTAACTAAAATCTATTAAAATATTATAGCAAATTCCACTTAGCCTTGCATGGAACCATTCATTTTTTATGGTGGGATAGAAAAAGGTTAAAAAGTAATTCTTAATTAATTTATATCGAATTTCTAATTTATAACCTGATTATAGAGTCATCAGTTTTGCACTGTAGCTTTATTAATTGCTTCCACTAAGCTTTGCATGCATCAGCTGGATTGGAATCTAGGGGAGATTAACAACTGTGAGTTAATACATCAATGTTATATATAGCTCATTTATTTCCTCCTTGATTTCCTCTTCCTCATGCTCCTGCATTTCCGCTGCCTTTTTGTTCGGTTGCTTAGCACTGTTGGATCTCGGTAAAAGACCATAAGGTGAACATATATATATATATATATATAGCTCATTTATTTCCTCCTTGATTTCCTCCTCCTCGTGCTCCAGCATTTTCGTTGTTTTCTTGTTTTGTTTCTCTGCTCCCAAGCATTGTTGGATCTGGATAAAAGCCCATAAAGTGAAGCCGACTGCAAGGAGAAATTTCAGCGGTTAATGAAGGGCGAGGTAAGTCATAATAGGAATAGATTTGTTGTGGTTATATGTATTATATAATTTATATATTTAATCATTTCATATTAAGTGCTTATGATATTTAATTTACTATCACAGTTAATTGAAATGCTACAGCAACTGCTTGGAGGTTTATATCAAGAAGTATAATGGTTTAGTTATGAAGAATTATATAGATAAATAAATAGATATTATGACAATCACAATTGTGTAAGTTTATAGGGAGTATGTTAATATTCAATTAGAATTGTTTAAATGATAATTTAAAACATTTCAAATCTATGAATGGGATAAGTTAATACATTAATTTTAATATAATCATGTGAATAGTCTTTGAAGATTCTCTGAAGTGAAGAAATCTGGTTATTAATTAAGATAGATTATATACGGAGACATCAAATTCAGGTAAGAATAAAATTTAAGTTTGTGGTACTACTAAATTAAATTAATTTATGAATTTCATGTATTAAGAAAAGTTATTCAATTATAGACTGTGTATTCAAGGAAGTGTCGAGCACATCACCATTAATAGCATTTGAGGTGAGACATATAATTGTTAATTTAAATTCGGTTTATAGTCAGTGTATATCGGTGTTCCTAATAATGCTTACTATTTTTATAAATATTGTATGCATGACATATACATATTCCTGTCATATTTTATGCAAATACAAATACTTATCACCTGACATATTATGTTTTACTGAATTACAATGATTATAAGTTAGTCAAATGTATTGATGTCATATGATATTGTAGTGCATATTAAAATTTTTAGCACATCTATTATTAATTACTAAATGAAAGGTAATGTGATAAACACATAAATGTCAAGAAATTGTGATAGAAATACTACATTATGAAAACTTGTGTAGGTAAGCAAAAGTTCAAACTAGATGAGCCTTTAATAGAGAATCTTAGCATTCTCGACTCTTGACATATTGAGATTGGGCAGACCAATTGGTGTTCGTTAGACAAGTAGTATATCGACCTGCTTATCTTGACTTTTTTAGGCCTGGATGACGACCCTTATGTTATGAAAGTCAAAACCTATACAATTATAAATAACATTTCTAAGGAAATGATTTGATATAGAACTAAATTTAATTTTATTAAATGAATGATTCATATGTATATATAGTTTTATTATAAATCATCTACACATTACTACTTTATAGATTACTATTCAGTTCTTATACCTAGCAGCATATTTTACAATTCTTACCTTCTTGCAAGTTTCAATTATACATGTGCATTATTTCTAATGTCTTGTTCTAAGATTATTTTAGCAGTATTTGTCTCACTGGGTTTTAGCTGGTGATATTATATATTAATATTTCAGGCAAGAGGGAGGAGGGTAGAAGCTAGTCAAGCTTTTTGATTTGTATAGTTTTGAAATGTTGTAAAGGCTTCTTAGGTACGCACAAATTTTAAAATTGATGTCTTTAATTGCTCTGTATTTGTGTACAAATTTGAGAATTTTCATGCTTTCAATTATGTAATCTAAATTAATTATTAGAGGAATTTGAAACATAAGAATTTGTTTGTGATGATTTGGTGATATACTAAATTTCACTTGTTTGTTCTGAACTAATTCATGTTGGAACTTCTTGGTGGAATATGCATCTAATCAAGTCATTCTATTATGTTACACCTCAGACTGACCCTAGAATAGGGGGTCATATGAGGTGTGATAGAAAGTAGTATCAGAGCAAAGGGTTGATGTGTAATAGCAATGAAAGCATGATTTGGATTTAGAATAAGTATTGAATTAATCAATACAGAGCTATAGAATAATTAATTTTAGTTTGGTAATCCACATATTCTTACCCTCCTGCATATTAATATTATATGATAAATGTGCATCAAATAAATAATTCATGTAATTACAAATTAATTTGCTTGAAGAAATGCTAGAAAGGTTAAATGAGTCCTCCGACCTACAGACCCAATTACATGCTGAGAATAATTAAAATAAATATGAAGGTAGATCCGATAAATTACAAGGGGTAGTTCAGTTGATTTCACAGGTAGTTGATAAGCTAACATCTATTGAAAAATCTACAATAGTGGGCCCGATCGAATTTGGTTGAAGTGGATCGATTTGAGGATATTTCAATCGTTCAAGCCACCGGCATTCAAAGGAGTCACTGATCCTATAGTGGCGGGAGATTGGATGTTTAAAATTGGAAAATTTTGGATGGGATGATTTTCCCTGAAAATAGAAGAGTAGTACATGCTACTTTTGTACTAGAAATGGAGATAGAAAGGTGGTGGCAAACTCAACACAGGGAAAGGTTGGATATGGTACCTATTACTCAGATCAAATAGAATGAATTTGTCAAAGTGTTCAAGGATTGGTTTATTCCACCATCAGCTAGACTTGCTTTATAAGACAAATTTTTCAATCTAACTCAAGGATAAAAAATTATAATATAGTATGAAACCAAGTTCACTTCTCTTTCTAGATATGCTCCACATTATATTAATACACAAGAAGAAAAATGTCATAGATATTTGTGAGGCCTCGGAGATCAATTAAGGTTAACACTAACACCATTTGAAATTAGTGAGTTCTCAATGTTGATTGAAAGAGCTAGGAGAATTGAAAATGAGTTCAACTTTTTTGAAGCAACATTGGGATTCACAGGCGAGCAAGCATAAAAGCTTTGAAAGAAAGTCAGATTTCTCTAGCAAGAAATTTAAATTTGATAACAGACAAACAAATTCAGTTGGAGAAACCTATATGTGATAAGTGTGGAAAGAGACATTTTGGATAATGTTTGGCTGGATCAGGGAAATGCTACATATGTGATTAGGTTAGATATCGTGCAACAGATTGCTAATTGGAGAAAAAGAAGGATATAAAATCATTCAATTATCAGGGATAAGCTTAGCAAAGAAAGTTTTTGGAAGACAGAAAATCAGGCAACACTCAGTTTATGGAAAAACTTTCAATTCAAGAAAAGGAGAAACTTCAGAGTGTAAAACCAACCCTCCAGTAAAAGCCAGAGTTTTTGCCATCATCCCACAGGAAGCGAAGGAATCAAATGAAGTGGTGTCAGGTATGCTTACAATTTCACATCAATTGTGTTCAATTTTGTTTGATTCTGGTGCTTTGCATTCATTCATTTCTGATTTTTTTTTACCAGTTTACCAATTGATGCTATTTATTTCACACCTCTATTAAATGTTATGATATCTTCTGGTGATAGTTTGAGTATAAATAGGAAATGCATTGTGGATATTAACATTCAGGATAAATAATTCCCTATGAAACTAATTATCTTACCAATTAGACATTTTGACAATATACTAGGTATAGATTGGTTGATCAAATACTTTACAATAATTGAATGCTGGAAGATGAGAGTGAAATTTAGTGTGCCTAGTGAAAAATCATTTTACTTTTCTTGTGATAAGAATGTCGTGTCTTCTTTGATTAGTGCAGTGAAACTGGGTAAATATTTACAAAGCAGTGAAATTATATTTATGGCCAAATTAGATGTGCTGAATAAGGATGTGTTAGAGATGAAAAACATTCCAGTTGTTTCTAAATTTTTTGATATATTTTCTGAAGAATTACCAGGGTTTCCACCAAAATGAGAAATAGAGTTTGGGATCGATGTACTATACATAAATCTCCTTAAAGAATAGATCCTAAAGAATTGCATGAATTGAAGTGTCAGTTGGAGGAATTGATGGACAAAGGATTTATGAGGCCGATCAACTCACTGTGGAGTGCCCCGGTACTATTTGTTAAGAAAAAGGATGGGTCTATGGGTCACATTATCAATGGTGAAGGAGTTTCTGTTAATCCTTAGAAAGTAAAAAATAATTTTGGAATGGCCTGCACCAAAGAATGTTATAAAAGTTCATAATTTTTTGGGCTTAGAAGGTTATTACAGGAAGTTTGTCAAGAGATTTTGTCATATTGCAATGCCTCTATCTAATTTAATGAGAAAGGATGTCAGATTTCAATAGATAGCTGAATGTGAGCAGAGTTTTCAAGAATTGAAAAAGCATTTGACTATTGCACTAAATTTAGCTATTCTATTAGGGACTGAGAGATTTCAAATATTTAGTGATGCATCTATAAAAGGTTTGAGTTGTGTTTTAATGCAGAACAAAAAATTAACTGCTTATGCTTCAAGACAATTAAAATCTCATGAAAGAAATTTTCCTTTCATAATCTAGAGTTAGCAGCTGTTATGTTTACTCTTAAAATTTGGAGACAATACTTATATGGGGTGAAATGTGAAATTTGTACTGATCATTAGAGTCTTAAGTATATATGTACACAAAAAGAATTGAATCTAAGGCAAAGAAAATGGCTCGAGTTCATTAAAGATTATGATTTAGATATTCAGTATTATCCAGGCAAAGCTAATGTAGTGGCAGATGCATTAAGCTGCAAATCCTTGGGAAATGCTAGTTGGATTATTACTCAATAGTCAGAGTTGATTAGAGAATTATATGCTCTACAGTCAGAAGTTAAAAGATTCAGTGATACTGGGCATTTATATCAATAGACATTGTAATCAACTTTAGTTGACAGGATCAGAGCTGTACAGAAATTGGATCGTAGATATCAAAAATTCATTGAACAAATCCAAACTAGTAAGAAGCATAATTTTACTGTAGATGTAGAGGGTGTTAATAGAAAGAATTCACAATTATGAGGACTAGGTGATGCTAAGGTGAGATAAGAAATTTTATAAGAGGCTCATCAGGCCAGATATATAATTCATCCAGGTAGTTCAGAAATATATAAAGATTCGAAAGTAGCATTTTGGTGGCCAAGTATGACGAAAGACATAGTTGAGTATGTCTCTAAATGTCAAGCTTGTCAGATTATTAAAACTAAGCATCAAAGACCCAGTGGATTGTTGCAGTCATTACCTACACTTGAGTGGATGTGGGAAGAAATTACAATGGATTTTGTTATGGGATTTCCTAGATTCAGGCAAGGTCATGATATTATCTGGGTTATTATGGATAGATTGACCAAGTCAACCCATTTCTTACCTATTAAATAGACATACTCAGTTAGTAAATTATCCAGATTATATGTTAAAGAAATTATAAGACTTCATAGTATTCCAAAAGTGATCGTCTCTCACAGAGATGGTAGATTCACTTCCAGATTGTGGACTGGAATTCATAGGGGCCTGAGCACGCAGTTACACTTAAGTATGACTTTTCATGCTCAGACTGATGGGCAATCAGAAAGAACAATTCAAGTCCTAGAGGATTTGTTGAGGCAATGTGTTTTAGATTTTGGAGGTAGCTAGGAAGATCATATTCCTATGATAGAGTTTGCTTACAATAATATCTACCAATCTAGTATTTAGATAGCTCTGTATGAAGCATTGTATGGTCGAAAGTGTAGAACTCCATTGAGTTGGAAGTAGAAAGATAGTTGGTCCATAGTTGGTTGATCAAGCTACAGAGAAGATCAAATTAATCAGGGATAGATTGAAAGCTGCTCAGGATCGTCAGCAGGAGTATTACGACTCAAAACACCGAGTTGTATAATTTTAGGTTAGAGAATTTATATTTTTGAAAGTCAAACCTATGAAAAGAATTAGCAGATTTATTCATGGAGGTAAATTAAGCCTCAAGTATATAGGATCAATTGAAATCATTGAAAGTATTGGCAATATGGCTTACAGGCTTGCCTTACCCACTAGCAGACATTCACAATTTCTTTTACATTTAATGTTGAGAAAATGGATCACAGATTCCGAGCAAAAGATTCCCTATGCAAAGCTTGAAATACAACCGGATTTGACTTATGCATTAGAGCCAAAAAAAAAAAAGGATTTTGGAATTTGATGTGAAGAGATTAAGAAATAGATAATTTTTTTATGTTAAAATTAAACGGAAGCATAGGCTAGTTAAAGAAGCTACTTAGGAGGATGAACAAGAGATGAGATAGAAGTTTCCTTTCTTGTTCGAATGATTGTGAAGAAATTTTGATGATAAAATTTTTACAAGGATGAGAAGATTGTAATACCCAAAAACTTTCAAAAAGGAAAGATAAATTTTACATTTCATGCATTTTAAAATATACCCCAATTTTCATATATCTTAAAAAATCATCGTAAGCATTTTATAAAATCCTATATTTTATTAAGATACTATTGATATATATATATATATATATATATATATATATATATATATATATATATATATATATATATATATATATATATATATATATATATATATATATATATATATATATATATATATAATGATAATAATAATTTATTTGATTAATAATCTTAATTATATCATTTAAATAAAATTATGTAATGATTGCACTGTAATTAAAATCTATTAAAATACTGTAGCAAATTCCACTTAGCCTTGCATGGAACCAGTCATTTTTTATGGTGGAATTTCTAATTCATAATCTGATCATAGAGCCATCAATTTTGCACTGTAGCTTTATTAATTACTTCCACTAAGGTTTGCATGCATCGGCTGGATTGGAATCTAGGGGAGATTGACGGCTGTGAATTAATACATCAATGTTATATATAGCTTTATTAATTGCTCTACTCCCAGGAATTGTTGGATATGGGTAAAAGCCCATAAAGTGAAGCCGGTTGCAAAGAGAAATATCAGCGGTTAATGAAGGACGAGGTAAGTCATAATAGGAATAGATGTGTTGTGATTATAGGTGTGATATAATTTATATATTTAATCATTTCATATTAAGTGCTTATAAAATTTAATTTATCACCACAGTTAATTAAAATGCTACAACAATTGCTTGGAGGTTTATATCAAGAAGTATAAGGGTTTAGTTAGGATGAATTATATAGATAAATAAATAGATATTATGACAATCACAATTGTATAAGTGTATAGGGAGTATGTTAATATTAAGTTAGAATTGTCTAAATGATAATTTAAAACATTTTAAACCTATGAATGTGATTGGTTAATAACATTGATTTTAATATAATCAGGTGAATAGTCTTTGAAGATTCACTACAGTGAAGAAATCTGATTATTTATTAAGATATATTATATGCAGAGATATTAAATTCAGATAAGAATGAAATTTAAGCTTGTGGCACTACTAAGTTAAATTAATTTATGAATTTCATGTATTAAGAAGAGTTATTCAGTTATAGGTTGTGTATTCAAGGATGTGTTGAGCACATCACGACACTGACTTATATACTGAGGTGAGACATATAATTGTTAATTTAAATTTAATTTATATTGTCCTAGTGTATACCACTGTTCTTATTAATTCTTACTACTTTTATGAATACTGTATGCATGATATATAGATATATATTCCTGTCATATTTTATACAAATATAAATGATTATCTATTATGTTTTTGATTTATTATAAAGTTAATCAATGCCTAATGATATGATATCGTGCATATTAAAATATTTTAGCACATGTATTATTAATTGTTAAATGAAATATAATGTGATAAACACAAAAATGTCAGGAAATTATGATAGGAAGACTATATTATGAAAGTCTGGGCAGATAAGTAAAAGTTCTGATGAGATGAGCCTTTAATAGGAGATCTTAGCATTCCCGACTCTTGACATTAAGGTTGGGCAAACTAATTGGTGTCGTATTTAAAAGTAGTATGTTATCTACCCAACTTATCTGATTTAGTGACAGCCGTGTGACGACTATATGTTATGAAAGTCAAAATCTATATAATTATAAATGACATTTTTAAGGAAAAATTTAATACAGAACTAAATTTGATTTTATTAAATGAATGATTCATATGTATAGATAGTTTTATTGTAAATCATCTACATATTACTACTTTATAGATTATTATTCTCCAGTAGCATATTTTACAATTCTTATCTTCTTGTAAGTTTTAATTGTACATGCACATTATTTCTAATGTCTTGTTCTGAGATTGCTTTAGTAGTATTTGTCTCACTGAGCTTTAGCTTATGATATTGTATGTTAATATTTCAGGCAAGAGCGAGGAGAGTAGAAGCTAGATAAGCTTTTTGATTTGTATTGTTTTGAGTATATAGTTTTGAAAGATTGTAAAAGCTTTTTGGGTACGTATAAAATTTTAAATTGATGTCTTTAGTTGCTCTGCATTTATGTACAAACTTAAGAATTTCACGCTTTCAATTATGTGATCTAAATTAATTATTAGAAAATTTTGAAATGTAAGAATTTGTTTGTGATGATTTTGTGAGATACAAAATTTCACTTGTTTGTTCTGAATTGATTCATGTTGGAACTTCTTAGTGGAATCTACGTCTAATCAAGTCATCCTATTCTGTTACACCTCAGACTGACCCTAAAATAGGGGGTCATTTGGGGTGTGATAGAGGGTGTTGTTTATTGCCAACAAATGTCACTACATTGATGCAAGATAATCTAATTATTTGTCAAAATTTGCAATTGCATATTCTTTTCTCAATATCCACCATATGTTTTGCTAGTTGACCTTCAACCTTAGCCTTAGTTTAATAAATTATACTTTTCTAGTGGCTATATCTCCAATATATTCTTTAACATATGAAACTAATTCTCCTCTCCACCTTAATAAGTGTTCCTTCATTTCAACCCTTTGCTACATAAGTATTTTTCTGATTATATAAATTAAGTAAACAATTAGCTTATTTATCAACTCACCAATCCATAAATTAAATGATTCTACAATGTTATTTATGTTATAATGATTATTTACTTCTAGTCACAAATCACTTCTATATCATTTATATAGCCAAAAAAATAGAGTAGGAGTGGACCTATGGGCTAGTGTTGAATAGTTTATTTAATTTACCATTAAACTCATGCTTAGTATACCCATTTGCTATTGATCAAAACTAAGCTCCAAAGCCTATAACTATCACAACAATGAAATAATTTTTTTTCAAATTCTTACACAAATGACAAAAACAATGTTGAACATTTGGAAATAAAATCTTAATTGACTCTTCCAAACTTTTTCTCCATATCAAATATAGAAGCCAAGTAATTTACCCAATTACATTGGCCAAATGATCTATAAATCATTGTCATTTTTTTTAATTCAAATTCAGCAATTGCAAAAGCTAAGATAAACAAGCCGTTATTGTCGTCCAAAAAATTTATTGATAGCAAAACACCTAGATATTTTGATTTTAAATGACAAGCATAAAAGCCAATTAGATGCCCTCAACTAACTATAAAACTATCAATGTATACCTTGAAACTTAACAAAGAATATCTTGAAAGAATAATTATTCTTATCATAAACTATTATCATTAAAATTAGTTCATTCCTAGCAATCACTATTTTGACATACTACTTACATATCTAATATCTTTATGATAAATTCAATCTATTTATCCTTGGTAAAGTTTTGCCTACAACCCAACAAACCAAATATTCAAATCTTTAAGGATTCCCAAACATAAAAATCATCAAATATTGCGCATTTAGTGAAGCTCACTTACATATTGTAGCTAAAATCTAAGTCCGAGTAAGTTGCATATTAGACTCATTATAAGTGAAGGATACAAGGCTAACCAAATAATGAGTATCCTTGGCAGTTTATCTTACTTATCAATTCAATTATCAACTTTAATGCCCTTAGACCCAAAGAGTGTATCCACTATGTAACTCCTTTCAATTATCACATTAAATGAGTCATCTTGTGGGTTCATAACTCACCTGAAAAGATCATCTCGGTCATTTTTTTTCTTGATATATCCCATAATCAATCCTACAATAAATAAAAAAAACTTATAAAATGCCCTTCCCTGATGATAGGAAATATATATATCGATCATAATTAAAAGAATATTTGCTTCATAAAGTATTTAAACCTACACACTGTCATCCACCCTAATAATTAGAGATTATTGCCTACCTCATTTTCTTTCCGAACTCATTAAAAATATCTAAAGCAACCAAAAAGAATGCTCCTTAATCAATAATGGATTAGCTAATATAATGAAGAGACAAAAGGATTATATCCTTATAAGTTTATGATTATGTGGTTATAAAGTTTGGACCAAACTAGCCAAAAAGATGATCTTACAACTTTCACTTCATCCAATGACTAAATATGGTGTGATGATAAGTACCAATTTGATGATGTTTATAGAAAAAGTTAAGGTTATACCAACCCTTTGTTTCAAAGAAGCTCTAAAAGCATAACAAAGAATGTTTTTTTGATGAGCCATAAAGCTAATGTATAGGTCAAAAAAATAATTTGATAGCAATCAAATCATAGATTTTCCTCACTTAAATAAGGTAAAGTCCCTATCAAGCTTCATCAATGATTTTTTTTTTTTTTTTTGGAATAGGTATCCACCCAACACCCCACCCATCTTGTGAGTGGGGATGTCATTGTGACTAATCCCACGGGAGCCTAACGCCACATTCATCACACGCACGGTACTTATTTTTCCCACCATTATTGCAGCATAGAGAATAAGGCCATTTTCTGGGTGCTTCGCCATCAATCGAATTTAAGAGACGTGTTTCATCAATGATGATTATGATGGTGTTGTTAAACATCTCTTTTAGACCTACTTCATGTCAACTTATTTGACTCTATATGGTAAAAAAAAACACTATAAATAAATGTCTTAATAACAAAATTGAATATCTTCTCATTATGAGCATTTGACATATGTTTTTAAATATTTTTCTTATCATTATGATGTAAATTACATCAATAAATATTGATTCAATTTTTATTCTTTTTTTTTATTTTGGGGGATTTTTAAATATTTCTTTTTTTATTTACATATATACCACTTAAATTTACTTATAACACAATAATATCTAAATGATATTAAAAAAACAATACAAATATTAATGCATCTTCATGCATATGTATTGATATCATTGAAACATTATAAATCTATGATATTATATAAATAAGACCATTTGAACATTAGATATATTTTACATGTATGGAAATCTTCATAGATATATTTCCGAGGGTTTGGAAATCAAATCGAATCGGCCTATCAACTCAGTCCCATCATGAACTAATTGATTTCACTATTAAAATAGTTGCTTCTATGAAATTGAGCTTATTTTAGTTTGATTGGATTGCCCGATTCATTTCATTATCAAGTTATCACCATTCATTTTTTTTTAGATGGATAAAAAATAATTTTAATATAAATAAATAAAATATTAAATTTACTAAACAAATTTTTTGAAGTTGTAGCTGGTCAAACTTTTGATGAATCACCATTTGGCTCTTTCATTTGATTTTAATTATAATTATAAAAAAGAAATTAGTCACTTAAAGTATAGAAGATGTTTGAATATATATATATATACATATATATATATATATATATATATATATATATATATATATATATATATATACTTATTTATTGATTATATATTCATGATTCAACCTAATAAATTATTATCAAAATATTCTCCATTCTATGATCGGTGATGCTTAAGATTGCAAATGAATCTAGTATTCAACATGCTACTCATAATTCAACTCAATTAGAACTTGTTCATTATCATTTGATTAACTAATAGAACAAACATGAACATTTTCGTTAAGACTCAATTGCTAAATAAACAAGTATGAACAGTTGGTTGTTTGGCTCATTTATGTTCATAAATAATATCATTTAAACTCATAAATAAACTTGCTAAAGAGGTCAATTAAGGTTCAATTAAAACTTATTGTGAACAATATCACTTAAATATTAATATTTTAGGCTTAATAGGCTTTAATTGATACAACTTGTATATATTTCTCAATAAATTGCTCACAAATAAGTTCAATTAAATTTTATTTATTTCATTAAATGAGCTATTTGCTAACAGCCTCTATAAACCTAATCTAAATCGAGCATGTGAACACATCAAGCTGAGCTCAAATAATATTTTTTTTAAATGAGCTTAAGCTTAAATATAATTTTAAAAGCTCGAATCAAATTTGAGCTTAATATTGATAAATGAGTTTGAGCTTGAATAAGCATATATGATGCTTGCAACTGTGGTATAAACGAAGCGAGCTGAAACGAACTCTTGTTCTGTTGGCTCATTTGAAATTTATTTTGTTTATGTTCAACTATATATATGAAATGAGGGTTGTACCATTTAGTTAACGAAACAGTGTAAACAACAAACTTTTGACTTTTATATGAGGAAGGATTCAATGACAATCTTTTTGCAGTAACAAAAAATTTTAACCACTAAATCATGCTTACATTTATGATATATAAATGTGTTCATATGTATATATAATAATAGTAATAAATAAAAATAAAAGTAATAAAATAATCATAATAATAATAATAATAGTAATAAATAAAAAATAATAATAATATAATATAATATACTATAATTTTTTATTTCAAATAACACATCGAATAAATAATTGTTTACCATTTATATATATCGAATTTAAATGTGTTTGTCATTTAATTAACGAATGAAAAATATGTATATAATATCGAATATAAGCTATTCGTGAACAAGGAGCTTTTTTTTTTTTTTTTAAGGACACTGTTTGCAGCCGTTGATTTATCCTAAACTATTAACTGCCGGTGACTTATCCTAAACTATTAACTGCCCGCCATATACCCATAGACCCTTGACCTTTCTGCTCAAAAGAAACAGCCAAAAGGCCACTTTTAACTCATGCGCCAATCCTTCTCCGGCTTCTCATGGCAGCCACCACCATCACCCCTTCTCCATCTCCTTCCTCTTCTCAAGAGACTTCCACCTTCCGTGACACCAAAAGCTTGACCAATCATCTCAAATTCACCAAAAGCTTCGAAGAAATCAAACGAATCCATTGCCAAATCACAAAAAACGGCATTTTTCATTTCCCCGCCGCCTCCTCCAATCTCATTTTCGCCTACTCCAGGGCAGCCACTGCCCAAAGTCTAGTGTACGCTGTCAAAACCTTTAATCTCTTCAACGAAGAACATAAAGGCAACCTCTTTCTCTGGAACTCACTCATCAGAGGATTCTCTTCTGCTGGTTATATCGATGAAGCCATAGAGCTTTATGTTCAAATGGTTGATGAAGGGCTCATACCTGACCGCTTCACCTTCCCTGCTCTCCTAGCTGGGTTCACGAAGGCCTTCGCTCTGAAAGAAGGAGCCTGGCTTCATGGACATTTGTTGAAGGTAGGAAGCTATGTGGGGGTGCAAGATGACATTTATGTACAGAACTCCTTGATTCATTTCTATGCTGAGCAGGGTCAGCTTGAATCCGCACGCAAGGTGTTTGATTGTATGCGTGAAAAAAATGTTGTTTCGTGGACGAGCCTCATTGATGGGTATGCTCGTGGGGATGATCCACAGAAGGCTGTGAATTTATTTTGGAATATGGTTGAAGATGGTAGAATTGATCCTAACCAGGTTTCGGCTGCTTGTGCTATCTCTGCTTGTGCCAAGTTGCAGGACCTTGAGAGTGGAGAGAGGATTTTTGCCTTCGCAGTTGATTCAGGAATAGAGTTTAGTAGTAGTCTGGTGAACACTCTTGTTGATATGTACATGAAATGTGGAGCTTTGGAAGTGGCAGAGAGGCTATTTCATGAGTGCACTGATAGGAATACTGTTCTTTGGAACACAATGATGTCAAATTATGCTCATCGTGGAATGGCTCAGAAAGCTGTTGCATTATTTAACGATATGTTGATCTCAGGAACCAAACCAGACCGGATAACAGTTCTTGCGGTAGCTTCAGCATTGGCACAGCTTGGCGGTGAAGAAGCTATGGCAGGGAGAAGAATCCATGGTTATATACTGAGAAACAGCTTAGATGTGTCGCATGATGTGAGCAATTCAATCATTGATCTATACATGAAGTGTCAAGAGCTGGATTCAGCATTTCGAGTCTTTGATCGAATGAAACAGAAGACTGTGGCGTCCTGGAACACTGTCATTAATGGCTGCATCAGAAATGGTGATTGGACTTGTGCTTGGAAGCATTTTGAAGAGATGCCCAGTAGAGATCAAGTCACATGGAACACGATGATTGCCGCAATGGTGCAGGAGAGCTGGTTTGAAGATGCTATCTCACTTTTCAGGGAAATGCAGAGTTCAGGAATGAGGCCTGACAGAGTGACAATGGTGAGTGTTGCTTCAGCTTGTGGTTATTTGGGTGCTCTTGATCTTGCTAAATGGACCTACGCATATATCAACAGGAATAAAGTCTCCACTGACGTCAAGCTAAACACCGCATTGGTTGATATGTTTGCTAGGTGTGGTGATACCAAAAGCTCAATGAAAATCTTTGACAAAATGCTGAACAAAGATGTTTCTGCATGGACTGCAGCATTAGGAGCAATGACAGTTGAGGGAAATGGGAGGAAGGCGATGGAGCTTTTCTCTGAGATGCTAAAAACTGGACTTAAGCCAGATAGTATAGTGTTCGTTCAAGTTCTGACAGCATGTAGCCATGGGGGCTTGGTCGAAGAAGGTCTCCAGTTCTTCCAGTCCATGTCAAAGGACTTCAGATTCAAGCCTCTAGTAGTTCACTATGGCTGCATGGTTGATCTGTTGGGGCGAGCTGGACTTCTAAGAGAAGCTAGAGCTCTCATTGAGAGCATGCCTATGGAACCTAATGATGGTTTGGGGAGCATTATTAGCTGCTAGTTGTGTTCACCATGATCTCGAACAGGCCGAGCACTCGGCAAAGAAAGTTCTCGAGCTGGCGCCAGAACGAAGTGGAATCCATGTGCTGCTCTCAAATGCATATGCTTCAGCAAGGAGATGGACGGATGTTGCAGAAGTGAGGCTGTCACTTAAAGATAAAGGAGTTAGGAAACCTACTGGTTCAAGCATAATTGAGATTGAAGGAATGATCCATGAGTTCACCTCTTCTATCGAGTCGCATCCTCAGATGGAACTGATCTCTGAGATGCTGCAAGAGATAGGCCACAAGCTTTTGCTTGCCGGTCATGTGCCTGATTTGGATGAGGTTTTGCTGGATGTTGATCAGGAAGAAAAGAAGCTCCTTTTGAGCCGCCATAGCGAGAAAATGGCGGTCGCATTTGGTCTCATTAGCACAGATCAAGGAGTCCCAGTCCGTGTGGTTAAGAACCTTCGAATTTGTTCTGATTGCCATTCATTCATGAAGCTAGTTTCAGCAATTTATGGCCGCGAAATCGCTGTAAGAGATAATAATCAGTTCCATCATTTTGAGCGAGGGCATTGTTCTTGCAGGGATTACTGGTGAAAGGATAAAGGATTTGTGTTGGTGATGATGTTCCTTGATTACTGGTGAAATCATCGGGATGCAATGGTAAATAAATCCCATGATGATCCCCTTATGATTCTTTTATGTGACCAATTTAATCTAAGAATATCATATTTGTTTAATTTAATCTCTTGATTATATAAAATTGATCCAAAATAATCTCATGAAAAATAATATAAAATAGATCCTAATTTAATTCTTTAAAGGACCATCTTGGATTAATTTTGTATGATCAAAGACTAAATTAGAAAAAAAAATAATATTCTGAGACTAAATTGATCACATGCAAATAGTGGAATGATCATTTTGGGATTTAGCCTTAATGGTAAATCATTCAAAACCATCTTCTGCAATGGTTTATGAAACAACAATGATATGCAAGAAGCGAAATGATTTTTGAACTCCAACTGGGCAGGAAAAAAGCTGAAACCTGAGGCTTAAAATGGCTTGTACCTAATGAATTTGTAGGGTACAATGCTTGACTCAACGACACTGATTTCTTTAAGCAGTAGAAGTAAACTGACCAAAGCATGGGATCAACTGCTTGTTAATGGCCATCACCATCAACTCTGCCCTGTAGATTACAAATACAATTAATTTCAATCTCAACATCAAATTGTATGATACTGTGAAGCCTAACAATTGCTAGCTTTTGCAACTTTAATATTTTGATGTCGGTATAATATTTGACTCAGGTGAATCTCTAACCTGGCATGAGAACTCTCGTGAATCATAACAATAAATGCAAGATACTTAACCAAAAATAAGTTATATTTTTGCTTTGAGAGTAACCTATAATGGTTTATTTATTCTTCTTCAATAACCACATGAAGTCTAGATGCTTTGATCTCACTGTTCCTGAAGTTCAAAACCATAGAAAAGTTGTTGCAAACCATGAGACCTACCAGGACTTCACGCTTCAATACATCTTCACATTTCTGTAGCAAATTCCACCTATTTATAAGGGAAAATAAAATATAGAAATTATCATCTCAAACATTAGTGGTTCAAAGCACCTGATTGTTTAATAAATACAATCTCAACAAACAAGTTTTAAATACACTCTTGGGTTATCTTTCAAGCAGCCTAAAACTGAACAAATTCTGCCATACAAGTGCAGAGAACAGGATGTGGCCAGCAAAATTATACTTGAAATTACTGATGGTGTACCCTTATTATATCATCATTTTACCTCTAAGCTCCACAGCTCACTTTATCACTCCAGAAACAAGTACCAGGTTCATTTCAGTTGCATGAAGCATCACATCCAAATAGGTTCTAGTAGCTCTTCATGTTGGGATTTGAAAAAACCTACACAGGAGGTAAAAAAAAAAGTGCCAAAGAGATGCTACTGTCATGAATCAAAGCCAGAGTAGATACCACTATCCCTCAAAAGCCTCTTCTCTTCTTCCACGTAGTTCTTTCCTCTGCTGGCCTGGCCAAGATCTCTCTTCCTCTTCTCCTTCTGGGAGAATGATGCCTTCTTATCCCTGTTAACAGACTGCAAATTTGCCTGCGCGTGCAAAAAATCTTCGCCATGAGCTGCAGCTCTGGTTTGCTCTCGCACTGCAAATGATTCTTCTGTTGAATTCTTTCTCTCGGTTCCATCTCTTCCAGTCGACCATGACCAGTTTTGCTCTTTTTCTTCAATCCTAGGAGGAGGAACCTTCAGAACTGAAGGACCACCACGGTATCCATGCTTGCTTAAAGCTTCGTAGTCTAGGCCACCAACTTTCTTCTTTTTAATGTTGGCTGCAGATGACAGCAACAATGTTAAGTAATCAAAAGAGATCCCTCTCAAAACATTTGTCTAGCATCGATAAAGATGAGCAGTAACTGAAAGGAAAGTTGGGAGCAAAAACTTAAAAGAGCTTAAATATGTTCATTTATGGCCAATTTGAGGGATTAATTTGCATCGTCTGCTTTGTTAATATTACGTCAACTTGTTTAAATGATAAAATAACTACCTATTACCTATGGCCCTAAAAGTATTTTTTCCCAAAAATTACTCTATTTCACATAATAATAATTAAATCAAATCAAAAATTATTACAAAAAAGTAACAAACTTTTCTACTCAAAACTAATTTCAAAAGAAAAAAATGAAGTGGATTGAATTGCCTCTAGATTATGATAAGTAACGAAGGGCTCTGAGTATTTATTCGTTCAGAGCACTACTTGGGCTTCTGTTACCCATGGGATATTCCTCTTGAAACTGTGTTAAATCGTGAGCACATAGGAGGAGAAAATGTCAAAATGATTGGCAGACAATGCCAAAATAATTAGCATTTTCTTAGAAAAAGCTAAAAAATTAGCGTTTTCTAATGAAAACGTATATGTGTTTAGCATTTTCTTGAAATGCACTTTTACTTGATGTTTAATTAAAAACAGGTTTAATGTTCACGTTTTTGCTCTGCTTTAAATTAAAAATTATTAAAATTTAGCCTAACAGTAAAACAAAGCGAATTATCAGAATTAATGTGACGAGAATGTGAATGGAATAAGTGCACAACAAAGGCAAAATGAATTGAAAAGTAGGGTTAAAACACATGCAAAGCTCTATATAGGAATGAATGCCAAAGAAGCACTCATAAACCTGGCCTAACAATTGAGTTATTTGTTCACTGCTTTTAGTTAGCTTCAATACAAGAATCTCTTAGAAGTAATAAATACAAAAGATGATACAAAGAAAATCAGAAAGAAGATGTCAGTCAGTCTTCAAGGTTAGCCCTTTCTTTTTATAACCAAGGTTAGTGCGATTTCTACAAATTTAACTCAACAGATCCAATTGGAGCTGGTCTATAATAGATATGTTATACTTGTATGGCCGAATGATCTCTCTAAAAAAAATAACACAACTGATTTATTAATCATGATGATTTATGCATTTTAAAGTTGAAGTTTTAAATTTGAAATTTTATTTAAGGTAATGATCATTAATAAATCTTTTGAAATGTCGCCGTAATTTAGTTTTTTTTTTTTTTTCCACGAGACTCTTTCACTAATTTGTGAATTAGCATATCAAGAACCAAAGATAAATAATATCAACATATAATTCATCAAGATTTGCATTTTAGATTGTTCAATAGATACATCTTCTATAGTAGATATGATTGGATTTAATGCAAATGCAGTGTTAAAATCAAGAAAATTTGATATAGATTCATATTGCAACTATAAATCTTCTTCATTGTATAAGTCATCAAATGTATTCATGAATTATTATTTCTTTGATAAAATCAAATTCAACCATATAAAATCCTTGTATTGGTGTGAGCTTCATAGGCATCAAAGGAGATGCTAATTATTTTTCTTTTAAAACATTAATCATATGTAATATACTCCTGACAAAAAATTAGTTATAATATTCCTAATATTGCTTAATATCAAAAGCTCTATATAAAGCATTACAATTGTTTTTTGGTAAATTGTAACTTATCCTTGATTTCTTGCCTAAGATCTTTAATGAAATAAATAATAATAACAAAATAGGCTCAAAACTATATATATATATATAGATCTTTAAAGCTTAAAATATTCAAACACATCATAATTAAAATATTTATATACAATATTAAATTAATCATATAAGTAGTTTCATATTCAATGGATAGCAAATATTATTTTAAGTTTGTTTTTCAAACCAAACAATGTTAATTTAGCAATAACACTTCTTCAATAATATTCAGCAATCCTATTAATTCTGTTTTACTAATACATAACTCTCTGAAAATTTGGTATATTATAAACTTCGAAGAAATATTTCAAGTTGTAGATCTAAATTGAAATCTTTTTAAGATCACAACTCGTATCAAATGCCAGAATATAATTGCAAACCTCAAAATATTCACCTTGTAGTAGTTTAGAATTATAGCTTGCCAATTTTTATTTAAATTGTATTATATTATTCTTTACTTGACTCAATTATTATTTCCTCTAGTTAACATAATGATGTAACTTTAAACTTGAAATTGAATCTCATACATCATGTTTTAGGGACTTAAAACTCAAAGATTTTCTAATACCAACCTAAAATGAAATGCAAATTATAATTTACAACCTTCTAATTTTGATAATTATTCAGCTATTTAAAATTAAAATTAGAAATAAAACATCAACATTAGGTAACAATGTAACCTTTGTCCAATTAAACCTAGCAAAGAAACTAGTGGTCATAAGAGGATCACAAATTCAACCAAACTCACAAATAGAAAATTCAGATTATACTATACTTGATAATGATAACAATGTAACTTTTGTCCAATTAAACCTAGCAAAGAAACTAGGGGTCATAAGAGGATCACACATATTCAACCAAACTCACAAATAGAAAATTCAGATTATACTATAATTGATAATGATTAATCATGCAATTAGACCAGTAATTAGAATTCGAGAATAAGAACACAAAATAATAAAGATACAAAATAGAATAACAATGTCTCACGCAGTAAAAGTAGATGACTTCTTTTGAAATTTTACAAGGCCGGAAAACAATTGAATCTGACTAGAAATTCATGTCATCAAAGTTTAAAAAATCGGGGAAAATATTTTGACATGCCTCAAAGGCCCATATTACAATCACATAAATTCACCCTAATTTTACTAAAAAAAAGCCAAAAGTAGGGTCAGCAGTGATCCTTAGCTGAGAAACTCTTTAGGACCAGATATTCAAGAGTAGCTAAGGATCAGTAAAAGTCAAGGAAGCATCAAGTAACAGGCCCAGAATCAGCGAGTCACATGTATCATGGTAGCCAAAGAACCGAATAATAGCGGAGTTTCAAATCATGCAAAGAAGAATTCCGGTAAAAGAGTATTGATGAAGAGACGAAGACCAGAGCAGCCACAGGTAGCGAACAAAGAAGGGAAGATGAAAACGGGAAAGTCTCTTAATAGAAGGGTCCACACAACCATCTACAGAAATTACTTAAATGGAAACTAAAAGGCTACTGAATGGCTAAAAATAGCCTTTTTACAAAGCAATGAAGCAAACATCTGCAACTCCATTCTATCGGGTCTTTTATGGAACCATTCTAACGCAAAACAAGCACAGCTGAAATTGTATATTTCTCAATTGTTTAATTTTTTCATGAAACTAGTTAACTAGCATGCCAGAACGTAATGCATCATTCCATAAGTTTATTAGCACTGAGTAATGCCTCTGAATTTAAGATCCTTTCTTTGTGGGATCATTATTGAAGTGTCTACTGAAATTTATCATAAGATCTAGCGATAAGTAGGAGTGTGCATTTGGTTTGTTTGGATGGTTTGGATGATGAATTTTAAGAACAACTGGTTTTGGATTCTCAAAAAATTAGACCAAACCGATCAAACAGAATACAAAACCAAACAAACCAAAGAACAATTTGGTTCAATTATTTTGGTTTGATTTTGGATAAACTGAAGTTTACTATATTTAAAAATTTTTTGAAATTTATATTCAATAAGTATTTATTTTGTATAATGCACAAATAATAAGCAAAATTATATATATATATATATATTTGAATATAATAATTAGTTAATTTCATGCATTAAAAATATTCAAAATTTCATGATGGTTGAAAAACTTTTATCAAGTAATGAATAAATTTAGTTTATTTGATTCCATTCAAAATTTTATTTAATAAACCAATCCAAAAATCGATAACCAAAGTTTTTATTAATTAAAATCAAAATCTAAATGACTAAATTCAAAACCGAACCAAATTGCTCAAAAATATTAGTTCAATTTGATTTTTAGCTAAAACTAAATAATGCACACCCCTAACGATAAAATATTTGCAACCAAACAATACAAGCCTCTTCATGCAAATGATACAAGCTTTCTGCTTCAAACTTTGACATCAAAATCAACCTCCTCAACAACTCTGCGACTCATTATTTGGCCCCTCAAATCTACAAGTTAGGTAAAACCTAAACCAAACTTCTCAACAATTGCATTAACCAAGAACTGAAATTAAGAAAATAAAACCTAGACAGGTTAAACTAAAATCTTTTCCATACCAACTTTTAAGTTCCTGAAGTAAGGGCATGTAAAATTCTGAATGATGCTTGCAAGCTACTGCATTCTTCCACTACAAAACATTATAAGTTAAGAGAAATGATTTGCACAATTTGGAAGGTTCAAAGAAAGCGAGGATGGCTGGTCAAGAGAATGTTCCAATTTACAGCTCTTCTATGAACGGTTTACAAAGAACAACATTTCTAGATCAACATGTTGAACTTTGATAGAAAAATGATACCAAAAGAGAGTTTGATGGTTTCTAACATGAATAAAGAAACAGTGATCCTATTTTAAAAATATTAGCCTCTTGTATGCCATAAGTGAATGTAGAAAAGCTACAGAAGTATAATTTATTGTAATTATCAGTAAGAAGACGGCATGAATAAAAAATAATATTTCAAGCAAATAGAAACCAGGAAGTTAATATACCTTCTGACATGCTATCTATGAAACTTTTAGAACCTCCAGTATGTTTGCTATTTGTTTCTACCAAGCTTATCATCTTCAGAATCCGAATCTGAAGAATCATCAGATGATGTAGATACATCTTCTTTCCAAGAGGCCAGTCTTTTCATCTGTAATGATCCTGATGCATACGCAAAATCTTTTAATACGGATACCTAATCCTGAAGAATAAATACAAAAAGGGCACATAATTAGGATGTCTGACGTCACTGTATTCAAAATGCTAAAAAGTGGATAGATAAGAGGACAGAACATGCTATGAACTAGTTTATTAGTTTCAAATACTCATTTAGTATTACTAAATGGTCAATAAAAATTATGAAAGGCCCTCTGCACGAGTTCAATTACACACCTTGTAATCCATTTTCATTTTTGTCAAAGCATGAAATTCATTTGTTCATTCACACAACTGTATTCAACCTTAATGATGAGGCATTAAACTATGAGATAAAATTTACTAGTGTTAAAGGCTGCAAACAAATCTAGTTGAACCAAGTAAGGGCTATTTGAGCTCAAATTGTTTATCAAATATCTATTCAAGCTCAACTCAAGTCCGATTGGAGCTTCTGGAATATTATTCAAATTCATTTTTATTTGTGTTTGATTTATTTTATGATTACAGAGCTTTAAGCAAGTAACTCATTTAGCTTTATTGAACCGAATTTGTTGAGTTTAAAAAATAAATTTTAATTTAACATAAATTTTGATTTTTTTTAACATTACTTTAGTCTTACTAAATATTTTAAAAAATATTAAATATTTTTGAAAGTTAAACAAGCAGAGAATCTGCGGTTCCCAAAAGACTATAGGTTCACATAACAAAGATTAATTGAGAATCTGCTTTGAAATGAATCGAGGGATAGGTTTTGAATTAAAAACACCAAAAGTCATAGATATATGAAAAGTCAGAAAACACTCAAAGTTCATAACAAAACATAATCTTAATTCATGAAAAACACATTAGAAGAATACAAACTTCGAAAAACCAAAAAAAAGTTCATTCTTAATAAAAACTATTAAAAAAAATTCATAATGAATATATTTTGCAGACATTTTGTAGAATTTGACATTTGACCTCATTTATGTTTAATGAATCTTTACAAACTTCCACTAACCTTTGTTGCATTACCAACATAAATAACAATATCTTCATTATTATTAGATCAAATAGCATTTTCTTCTTCTCATTCCTCATCTTAATTAACCACCAATTCATCATTTGAAGGAAACTAATCATGAATTAGAAAATCATCATCCTCATTGCGTGAAGTTAACTAGAGGTGTCTATCATTTAATTTTTTTATTATATGTGACATAAATTAATTTGTTCATCCTATCAACAACAACAACAAGCCTTTATCCCACTATGTGGGTTGGCTACATGAATCCTTCTTCTCCATTGGGTCCTATTAAGTGTCAAATTCTCATTTAATTCTAATAAACTAAGATCATTTTTTATACATCCTAACCAAGTATCTTTAGGTCTAATTCTACACGAATCTAATACATCTACTCTCCTAATTGCATCATCGGATGGTCGACGCTTTATATAACCAAACCATCTAGGCGACTCTCTCTAATCTTATCTGTCACTGGAGCTACTCCAACCTTTTCACGAATATATTCATTTTGCATTTTATCTCTAAGAGTAAAGCCACTCATCCACCTAAGCATCCTCATATCTATAACATTTAACTTAATTTTATGCTTCTCTTTTACTGGTCAACATTCTACACCATTAATCATTGCAAGTCTTACCACCATCTTATAAAATTTTCCTGAAGTCTAAGCGGCACTTTTCTATCACATAACAGGCCAAATGCATTCCTCTACTCCAACCATCCAACTTGAATTCTACGAATAACACCCCCATCTATTTCACCATCATTTTGAACAATAGACCTAAGATATTTGAAGCATTCACTCTTTTTAATGACTTGATCACCCAATGTCATAACCCCATCACTAGAACTTCTACAACTAAAATTACACTCCATATATCCAATTTTAGATCTACTCAAACAAAAACCTTTATATTCTAAGGTTGAAAGCTAAAAAAAAGAAGAAATTATGCACTTGGTTGAATGCACATGCAATAGAACACACATTAGACAGGAATCTCATCGTAAATGCTTTTAACTATGATATTCTATCTCTAAAATGCAAGGAACAACACTTTAAATCACAAGTTAGAATAGTATTAATTACATATTTATCAAACTCAATCATACGTTTACTATTAAGTATTGTTGATAGACACCAAACTGGATGAACCTGTTTTGCATGATAATTTGGTAGCTCTTGCATTTTTTTTAGTGATTCTTCAAAGTTTCTATCAACCTTCTTAAATGATTTGATGACCTTAACATTCTCTCCATACATTTATACAAATCTTAACCTCCTTGCATTCAAAAAAGCTACAAAAAGATGAAATAAAGGATTGAGAAAAAATGTATAGCCAAATATTAATCATGACGTAATTGGTTGTCTCATTTCTGATCAATAATTTCTCAATTTTTTTTATAAAATGATTCTTCTCCACCAAAGTTATTTGCTATTTGTTATTCTATCTTATCTATAGCACCATAGATAAGCTCCTTATAAGACACTTTTGACCATCAACCATTCACAACACTTCAACTAATGCTTGTGGTTTTAAAAGTGCATATCACACTTTTCCAAAAATTACTCTCTTAAGATATTTTTTACTTGTTTTCCTTCTTAAATTTTTGGCCCATACACTATCATTCCATTCTTAAGAAGGCCTCTAATTGATTCCCCACTAGATGCATGCTTTGTAAAGTTAAATAAACAATAGAAAATTTTGTAATAGATAGTCTAACAAGATCTTTAATACTAAATTGTCTCATTAAACTAAATAGTCAATTATGATTGTAAATGAAATTGCCTATTTTGAAATTGCCTATTTTTACTTTAATAAAAGCATTTTGATGCTGTAGCAAGTCTCCAAGCTTTTCTATCAATAAAATCAAGACAGTAGATAGCCAAAAAATCCAATATAGATCTTTTCTTTTTTCCATTAACATCCTCCCTACAATCTTATATGCAATTACATTATATCTATTACTATTTGCACAACAAGATGCTCTCCAACTTCTTCGTAATATCATCAAATAGCATAAATAATAATGGTGCATTGCTAATAAACATAGGTGTGTTAATACATTTCAAAAATATCATTCCATTGAAATTGTTCACAAGAAAATTCATTAAGATTCGGCCTCTTATGTCCCATCAACCATTTGATAATATTGACTCCTGTTTATGCCCATGCATTCTTTATTTATTAAACTATCTTCTCATTAACAGTGGCATCTTCTTTCAATATCCATGTTCGAAGTTCATTCAAGCTGGAGGTTTTAATCCTCAGCCATATTCACAATGGAGCATGGCACACTGAGAACTGATGGACTCCTCATAGCATAAAAATAAATCATATTTATAAAAAAATCTTTAAATATCTATAAAACTTGACTTTGATGTTCTTTAGAGGACAAAGGCAGGCAATTGACTTTGATCGTTACCTGCAAAATCCAAATCTTAGATAAATCAGTTCATAAGCTCTAATGAAAATAAAGGAACTATCAGTACCACTAGAAGGACCACAAATAAAACTTGCAAAAAGAACAAAAGCTTTAGAACTTGAAGAGCCAAAAAATGATTCATCAACAATCATTTCTTCTATATTTTATTGGTGTTCAGCTGTAATTGTAAAGTATTCAAATAATTCAATATCTCTCAATTAACATCATTTGAAACTTCCTCACATAATCTCACATTCTTTTAAGTTTGAGAAAAATGATTCTTTAGTTTTTAACACCTCTTTTCTTTGCCTTCTCTGCAGCTAATTCAACTTCAATCATGCACTTCCAAGCAATATCTTTTCTCTTAATACCAGCTTTCACCACTGCAATTGACAGAGGGCTAATAGAACATCTAAAAATTCAAAATTAATTATGAAATCTTCAAATAAAACTCTAACAAAAAAAATTATAAACAATAACTTATTGAATGGCATATAAATGCAACCTCGAATTTTTTTATTGTCTATGATGTCAATCATCATGCATTTCAATGTCAAATAATAGAGAAAAATAAACCAATTAATTTGGCTAACTATCATGACAGCTATAATGCACTACGAGATCAAATCACATGTCATGCCAAAATTTTGAATAATGACAATCTTAAAATATTTAGAAAAAAAATCAAATTTTGAAACAAGCTTTATGGAAAAGAAAGTCACTAAATAAAATAACCTTCTCAGAAGAAATAAAAAATGAGTTAATAAAAATGACCTCAGTTTATGTCCATCTTTGCCTACATCTAGACTATGAAAAGTAAAATATCAACAGTTGCTGCGATAAATTACGGCTACTACAATGTGAGAGAGATATCAAAAAGAGATTATCAAGAAGGGGAGAGGTTGCGAAGGAGAGATCTGAGTAAGATAGAGTTGTAGCGATTTTGTATTAATCCATAATTTGAATGAACAACTATGATTGAATGTAGGGCTTTACTTAACAACCTGAAATTATGTTTAAAAAAATATTTAAAAATTAGGTTTTAATAATAATATTTTAAAAACACCATAATATTTACAAATCAAAACCCATGCCTTAAGGGGCTTCGAAGCCTTAAGTTTTAAAACCCACGCCTCATTTAATTGAGAAGTAGGTTTTACAAGATGGGGGGAATATTGGTTTTGAAACTTTTTGCTAATGCCTCAGAACAAAGCAAATTTTGGGGCATAGGTTTTGAAAGTTTGTTAAAATAAAGACAATGAGGGATCGGGGGTTTTCTTCTTGCTTTTCTTGCTCTGTCCAATCAATCGAGTCTAAGTAATATGATTATATGAATTAATTACATAAACAATATTTTAGAAAATATATAAACAATGTGAATTAAATAAACAATATATAAACTTCAAGCAGGAAGTGTACATATTTTTAACTTATTAATTTTATTGATCATGAATTTGAGCGTGAATTGAGTTTATTTTTATCACAAAACTTAAAAGGTAATCTTACATATCAAAACTAGAATTAACTATCCAGTAAGGCAGCACAAATACTAGACAAAAATAATTATAAAAATAATATATATAGCACAAAGTCATACTTTATATCAAGTATTATTTCAAACCTTAATAGAGCTTTGTATCAAATTATAATCAGCTTCTTAAAAAGTTCATTCGCAAGCTTTAAATGATAATATTCATGAACATAAATGAGTTGAACAATAATCTATTCAAGTTCATTCATTTAACAACTACATATTCATAAAAGTGTTCAAACTTGATTGATTAGTTAATTAAATGATAAAAATGAGCTCTAATCAAGTTGAGCCAAGAGAGGCTTGTTTAACGCATAGTTTGTTTGTAGCCCTATTTGTAGCCCTATTGGTGTTAATCTATAAATCATGTCAATATTACTTTCAAGATAGCTGTCATGGTTCTATTTTGCTACAATATTCAAGTTGCTTTATGAATTTTTTTATGATATGAAGCAATTTTTACACTCAAAATTGTTAGGGTATTGTCATTATAAGAGAGCTATTATCTAATTTACCCAAAAAGAAAAATTTTATAATACCTGCAATAGTTTTTAACAAATCTTTTGCCTTAAAATATTTCTACAATTAATTGTATAAACAACTAAAAAATGGACCCTCAAGCTCTATTGGTTAACCATGTAATGGTTCCTCTCTATACTAAAATGCTCATCCCCCTCTTTCTTTAATTAAGTCCACTCTTTCTTACTCTCTCTCTACCCAAATGATGAAGGCTAGAAATTATTTTCTTAAGCCAAGAATGGTTGAGGAACACGAGAATTAAAAGAATAAGATGGTGGAAGAATCCAAGAGGAGACAAGGAAGGAGGAGCCACACAAAAAAGTATACTCTCCAGTTAATCTAAAGTTTAATCTAAATTACCTCTTTTAATCTCATCTCTTACCAAAGCATCTCAACTCTACCCAAACCAAGTGTTGACCATAAATTCATGAAAGCCCTCTTTTTAATTCCATCAATCCAAATTCATAAAGTCCACTTATCTATGAATTATTCAACATAATTATCTTAAAAATTCAACAATTAAATTAAGACTTTTGACATTATATACAATCAAGATTTAATAGAGCTTACTTTCAAAATGACAATTATGCATATAGAATAAACTAAAACTTAATTTGATTATAACGATGAAAAATTAAAAATAATAATAACAAATAAAATGGAAAAGATGAGAATATGGATAGAGTTAATTAAAAAAGATTGATAAAGATAATAAGATAAATCAATCCCACATTTGAATATAGAAATTGTGTCGCTTGTAAGGCTTTTAGCTCTCATATCTAATCAAAGATAAAAATCTCATAATAATGAAGAAGGGGGTGGGTTTTTACATCTATAAAAAATTATTCATTTCAAAAAATTACCTTACATATTTCAAAAAAATTTAAATTATAAATTAAAGGAGTAATAGATATAGCAAACTATTAATAAATTGATAATTAATTTTTGATAAATTTCTATCAAACTACTAATAAAATACTAACTAAAGATAAGCAAACTACTAGAAAACTTAAATAACCCTTACAAAAAGCAAGAAAATAATCAAATATACATGATGAAAAGAAGTTTAGAATTTTTTTTACCTTTATTACCATTCATGTGCATCTATGCTTGTGCGTACATGCATGCCCACTCAATAAGATCTCTCTTTCAAAGAGGAGAATCAATATTATCCTCCAATTCAAATAATTTTTTATGTTGCTTTTAATTTCAATAAAACATACCCATTCAATTTTATGTCTATTGTCGACAAAATTATCCACCATTTTCAACACCATTAAAGCTACATTATAGATGATTTACTATATCATTATGATTGTTTAATCATTCATTAAAAGCATCAAAATTTCATAATGAATGAGTTGAATTGTGAAATAAACATTCATTGATTTCGCAACATAGATTCTTGCAAATCACTTAAAATTTAGTATGTCATTTTTAGAAATATATATATATATATATATATATATATATATTGATATATATATATACATGGTATATATAATGAAAATAAGGTCTTGAGATTCACGCATCCTCTCTCTCATTTTTAAATATAATCAATAAACAATTAGCATATTATAAAAATTTTATACAAATCTATTAATTATTTACATGCCGCTGATAAATAAAATTTTCTAGTCTTATTTTTCTTACTAAAAAATTATTAAACTTAAAAAAATATAAATTAAGACCAATGATCTTCACCTTGACTGATGAAGCAAACTATAGACCAACTTAAAAATATTGTTTGTTTATAAATGAATTATATTTAACACATCAATGAATGGCCCAACTAACGAGATAAATAAAATTTGTTTATGCACAAAATATCATCAAATGTCATCATCATTAGCCTTATCCAACTATTTAGGATTAGCATTATCAAATCTCATTCACCAATCACTTTTATTACAATTTTGTTTGGCTTCTACATTGCAAAAGGTAGAGTTGCTTGAATGAAAAAATAAGACAACTTTCTCCCTTCTTTTCCACAAACTTTGCATTTAAAAATGGCTTTGGGCATAAAAGAAATCATGGCTTAGAAAGTAACTTTAAAAAGCATTAACAACAAAAGCAAAAAATAATAAGCCAAATGCTAAACCAATTTTGCACAATTTTTTTATATGTATCTCCATTTTGCCTTTGATTTATCCTTACCCTTCATAATCTTTGAAATAATTTTTTACCCAACTTATTAATGCATCTCATTATTTAAAAATGTGTTTGAGGCGTACATCTTGAGGCACACCTTGAATTGAGGTGCATAAAAAATGCCTCAAGGCTTAAGCCTCACTTGAGCAAGTGAGCCGTATAATGCCTCAAGGTGTTTTCAGCTAGTGTCTTACTTTATTTTTGATAAATAATAATTATAACTAACTTATTATAATATTAATTTATTTTATAAATCATTACACCTATTTATCTATTTATGTCAACATCTCAACGAGTTAAAGTTCTTAATTTTGAGTAATTTGTCTCTCCTAAATCATGCAAATCAATATTACTTTTCTTCTCCTAGCAGCACGAGTCAAAGTCTTTGGGTAGAGACACATCTTAAATATGCACGAGTAAATTAATGCCTCTATCTTCCATCATATTACTAATCTATATTTTATTTAAAATTATATTAAATATGATGAGACATATTTTTAACTTCTATAAGGAATAAGAAGAAAGTTGAAGAAAATTTTAAATACAATGAGACATATTTTGAGGATAATAGTTATTATATATAATAAGTTTTCTAAAAATAATGAAGTGATGATGATGTCACTGTAGATCTTGATCTTCACGGTGCATGTAAATTTTAAGCAAGTATTTACATGAAATCTCATTCCAATTTTATATTTTATATTAATATTTGATATTATGATTTGTGATTTGTGTCTTTCAGATAATGTACTAAGTGAATATGTTGACAATTTATCATAAATATAAATTATTTATAATTTTATTAGTTTTAGTTTTTTCTTTTTAAGCCTTAAGCTTCGATCTACCTCGAGGCTTACACCTCACCTCTCTATGGCAACACCTCAATTCCTAATTTTGTTTTTTAAACATTAATGCATCTTTTACCTTCATTATATGCAAAATAACCTAACTATATTTAGCACTACCTTTGCCGGTCCCAAGTCCGGATGTGAAAAGTGGGGGGTTGCGATAGGTAGTTGATAGCCAGCGTAAAACTTGTCGAAACAATTATGACAATAATCCTTTAAATCATTGTGTTAATCTTGGGGCATCCCACAGGCGGCGCCTTGTATGGCGAATAGTGAAAAAATATCAGAGGCATCGCCTAGTGCGATGTTAAATAGCAAGGGTTCCTCATTATGGACGGATGCGGGTAAAGAAGTTAGTCCATGAAATTAGAATTATGTTAGAACTTGGAATATTGGTACTCTTATAGGTAAATTAATGGAATTAATAGTTATTATAGTTCATATAAAGATACATATTTTATGTGTTCAAGAAAACAAATGGGTTGGGAGAAGGCCCAGGAGATTGATAGTTTAAGCTTTAAACTTTGGTATTCAGGTAGAAGTCGAACTAGAAATGATGTAGGTGTGATTATAGATAAAAATTTGAAGGATAATGTTATAAATATTAATAGATGTGGAGATAGAATTATAACTTTAAAGATTATTGTTGATACTAAATTATCATATTGTAAGTGTTTATATCCTAGTAGGTTTGGATGTAAGCTCAAAAAATTTTGGAATGAATTAGGAGGATTAATACAAAATATACCTTGAAGAAAAAATATATTGGAGAAAATTTAAAATACGTGTTGGTAGAGTGATAGAAGATTTTAAAATTATTCTGATTATGGATTTGGGTTTAATAAAGATTATATTAGATTTTATTTTACATGATTTTTGTAGTTCTTTATTTTATTTAAAAGATCATATTATTATTTATATAAATGATCTAATAAAACACTGATTATTTTTCATAAAATAAATTATTTAGATGTAAGATTGTAGGTTATTCCAAAGTGAAAGTTTAAGCTCAACATCGATTAGTTTTAGATTTTAAGATGAAAGATTTGAAAAATAAATCAAATTATTATCCTGATTAGATGATACTTAAAACACAAATAAAAATATTTTAAAAGATAATGGATGTGAGTACGCAATTCTTAAAAATTGAGAATCAAAAGAAAAATCTTCTTTAATAAAAAATAATTGGTGGTGGAGTCGAGATAAGATAAGCAGATAAAACTTAAATGTAAATGATTGAAAAAGATATAAAGTGGTCAGATTCTAGGGTTTGGTAAAAGGGTGTAATGTAATTTAAATACACTTAATTTTTCGTTTGGTATGTGGTAAATTAATTACTGTAAAGTTTTATGGTATTTAAAATTCCTTCCTAAGCTATTCTCTGTAAATGGAATAATCGAGAATTAGAAGTCGGTTGACAACCGCGATATGACTCTTCGTCTCCGTGATAATCTTCCCACCACTCTGCGAACCGATAACCACTGCCGTGAGAGTGGGATCGCCGACAGACGATGGCTCCTCGCGTGTGCTGCCACCGCGAGAGCTCGCCATCCCATGAGTCAAGATCGTATTAGGGTTTCAGGGAGTTTCTCTCCTTGTCTTCATCCTTCTTGAGATTGCCCTATTCAATCTTCGTTTTTTTTTCCTGCTTCTTTTTCCACGCTGATTCTCCTCTAGATTCACTCATTATCCGCCTCCATAACCAGAGATTATCTTAAAAGAGGTGCCCTTGTCCTCCCTTTCTCCATTTATTTGTTTTCATTCTCCTTCTCCCTCGGTCTCATTATATCTTTCCCACCCACCCATCGATGGCATCTTCTCTATGGATCCGCTTGGCGAGATGCCTTTGAGCATTTCGCCTTCATCCGCTTTTACCACTAAAGCGTGGTCTTTCTGCACCTCATTTTCGATTTTCCTATCTCATTTCTCACAATGGCTTCGATTCCGTCAGACTGTGTCGATTTTATATACGGTATCATTCCCTGGGTCACGTTTCTCGTCTTGGTTGACTCGATCTTTACCCCTCCTATCTTTCCTTCATTCGTTGATCTTGGTTGAGTGATTTGTCTTCCATATTATTAATTATAATTTTAAGTCTTGCGGTTAGTAGTTGGTTGTATCGTTAAGAGTATAATAACTATGGAAAGATGGGGTGAGAAGTTAGAATTGGCAAGGATATATTAATAGAGATCTTCCATTGAGTGTGCGTCATTTTCTTCTTTGTTGGAGTTATGCTTTTTATTTCTTGCGTGAAGAAGAACAATCTTTTGTAATAAAGTGAAATTTCTTATTATCATCCATTCTTATTTTGTGCCTGCAATATTGTTCATTTTTCCACCTCAACAATTTGTTCTAAAAGTAAGGAGTTAGCTTAAAGGATAACACATATTCTTTACCTAACACAGCATCTTTAGTTACCTTATAAATTATGTTAGTACTTTATACAATTATAACCAAGCATATTATTCTAGCTCCTTAATCTAATCTATATCTTCATATTACTCCCCTTACCAAGTTTCCAACATTTACTCAATTTTGTTTTGTTTTGCTAAGTAATCCTTTCTAAGCTACCTTATTTTTTCAATCATACACATTTGATTAAAAAAATCTCATAACCTAGTCATACCTTATTTTTTTTACTTCTTGCATTGTAGGCTTTTCCAAAAGATGTTGGCTTTTTAAATATTTCAATTGTAAGTTATAATGAATTGGAGAAAGTTTGTGGTGAAGGTCATGCCAGAGAATGGGCAAAGTCAAGAAATCTTCCTTTGGTACTCAACATAGTTTAGATGATGACAAGTCTCCAAGTTTGATGGAGACATATAGATGCCTCCCAACCCATTGAGTCTCCAGATGTGGACCTTACACTAGACTCTACAGAGAAGACAAAAATATCAATACCTTCATCTTCGAAAAGATTTACTAAACGCAAGAAGGCTAAAAAGAATGAAAGTGATCAATCTCTGCATGATTATATTATCATGGTTGATAGTGTAGTTCTGAAATCAATTGAGTTCAATCAAGAGATTTTAAGAAGAATGAAATGTTGATCAATGGTAGCTTTCTAATATTCCGCGCTTTTCATGAAAGATGACACAATTTATAAGAACTTATCAAAGAATCGATGATTCAATCTTTTTTTTTCAAGACCTATAGTCAAAGATAGATGCACGAGTTAGAAAGATGATTATGTATTTTGAGATTATGTAATTATCGCTCAAATCTTATGTTAACCACTATCCCATGCAACGACTTTATTGTAAACTTAAATTTACTTTTGTTGAATATGACCCAAGTGATGGTTAATGATGTTTAGATGTGATACATGATATTTTGTTGAATATACAAACTTTGGATGTATATTTTTTTCTATAGTTCTTTAAATTATGAACAATTTATTGTGATATGTTTAGTGTGTTGTAATGTACTTTCATTTGGTTGGCGTCGAGTCTTTTCGATATACGTGAAATTATATTTGCGACTTATTTTTCCTAATCGGATGATGATTAAACTATGTGAGAAGTTATTTGCGACTCTGATCAAGGTGTTTATTTTAACTTCGATTTGCATGATGTCGCGCTTAATTTTCACCAATTTCTTTATGTATGCGCTTAATTTTAACCAATTTAGGGTTTGTTTGATAATACTTATCTTATTCATTTTAAAATATTTGAGATATTAAAAATTCTAGTTGTGGGAAACATGCTAATTAAACTCTTACAATGAATTTGCATTCCCTCAATGGCTTCGTTATTATAGGCTTTCTTTGAGAATAGTATGAACTTTATTTCATGCAACTAAGCACAATGAATTATCTATTAGATTCTAGAACCTTCAAATGAAAGTGTTTACTTTGAAAATAATATAAAGTTAGTTTAGAAATTTAATCTTATTATTATTCCCTTAGTGTTGTTTCATCCTATTTTGAATTTTTTTTTTTTTGTATTTTTATTTATTGGCATGATTAGTTTTGTTTATGCACCTTATCAAAGTAAATCTAGCTAAAATTTTCTCTAAATGTTTTTGTAATTTTTTTTCTTTTGTCCCTAGAATTTTCTATGGCATAAGTTTCACATAAATATGGGATGTTTCTCATATTATATCCGACAAGAGGCAGGCATGTTGTAGTTCCAAGTCTAAAGCATGTCGTGAGAAAATGAGACGGAGACATTAAATGATAGGTACTTCTCATGTTTAACAATTGTTTTCTTTTGTTTAGTTGCCTCGAGAAGAATGTTTGATCATTACCACACTTGCTTGTGATACTTATTCATAATACTTTTTTTTATGATACTTTTTTTTCAAGTTTTTGGAATTGAGTTCTGTCCTTGATCCTGGTAGACTTCCAAAGTCTGATAAGGTAAGCATTTTAAGTGATGCAGTTCGCATATTGGCACAATTAAGGAGTGAAGCTGAACAATTTAAAGAGGCAAATGAGAAGCTTCAGTAGACTATTAAGCAACTCAAGGTTTGGAGTAACAACAGGTTTTATTTTTCTGAATAGTATAATGACGTAATCAAGCAGAGAAACCGAAATCAAATTCTGAAAATTTTTTCTTAAACAATCAGATATTCTTTTAATTCTCGGGTTAAGTTTATCATGGAGACTAGGCGGTTGGCATTCATATTAACAAGTATTTATTAGTGTACTGCATGTAGAGAAGAATGAGCTTCGAGAAGAGAAGTTGGGGTTAAAATTGGACAAGGAGAAACTGGAGCAGCAGTTGAAGGCCACTACTATTCCTCCAGCAGGATTTATGCCACCTCCAATTGCACTCCATCCTGCTGCCAGCCCCGCAATTTATGCTGCTCATGGTCAAGCCCCTGCAAAAAATGCAGCTCCCTTCACTACATTGCCTGGTTTGGCCATGTGGCAATGGCTACCTCCTGCTTCTCTCGACACAACTCAAGATCCAAAGCTATGGTCTCCACATGCTTAACCTCTTGAATGCTCTGCTGCAACTATTATTTTCTACCTAATTTCCTGATTCCAAATTCTGCCCTTGCTTATTAATGTGAAAGGAAACTTATATTGATCCAGCTATCATCGTGGTGGCTGAAGTTATCACATTTTATGCATTTCAAGTGGCATCAATTGTGAACCCACATGTTAGGCACATTCGGATCAGATAGATACCATTTCAAGTGCCCTCTGTTTTGGCTTTTTTTGAAGTGGAAGCCGAAGCATGTTTCATAACACAAGGATGTATTATGTTCATATAAAATGATTTGTTTTGTGCATTCATATTAGTGATGAATATTAATTTGAATCAAGTTAACCAATGCTGAATTAGTTTGTTTGAATCACTTGGAGTTAGGAACTCGCCTAGAGGTTGCATGTAGGTTCATTTAACAAGTTATCCACTCGTTGGGACTCTTTCCATGAAGCACTCATCAATATTTAAAAACTCATTATAAGTTCTTACTGGTTGATTGGCTCACTAGGAGATCCCATCCAAAGTTGTTTCTAAGGGTACTTGATATAGAGAATTTCTTGAAGAGTGTAATATGTGAGTCACAGTTATCATGAACTTAAAAAAGTTTGAAGTGTCTTTTATTTTTATGTAATTTTTTTATCTGGATTCATATTGGTTCAAATCTTCAACCTCTTTCACGAGAGAAGAAATTTTCCTCGAAAGTCATATATCAAACAAGTTGTACCTCTTAAGTTTGAAAACACAACCAATATGAGATTAAACCTTAAAGAAGAAAGAGTGTTGAATGAATATAATATATATATATATATATATATAATCTTTAATATCACTTAAAAATATTATCATTATTTTTTTTTAAAGTAAAATGTACATTTTCAAACATACAAAAATATTAGAAAAGTATTAGAAGAGTACAATTTTTTATAGATCATATAATTAATTAATTAGTATTAAAAAAGAATAATTTAATTTAACCCCTTTTATATCATTATATATTATTTTGTGAGAAAAATAATAAGACTTGAAATCACTTTAAAAATCTATCAATACGATTCAATTAATTCATTAATATTAACTCAAATGATATAATTTTATTTAAATGATAAAATAAATGTGATTTATCTATTTTAGTGTTCAAGTTATAAAGTTAATCAACATATCAAAAATAATACTTTTATGTAATTTTTAATATATATATATATTGAGCTTCCTATGAAAGTAAATAAAAAAATATTTTAAATTATATAACAAGATTCAAATCATTAAAATAAATTTATTTATCATTGTTCATGAGATCCTCCAGTATTCGCTTTTCCACTTTTAAAATAAATATATCATAATCTTTTTTTAACCAAGTAGTAAATTTTTATTTATAATATATTTATATTTTAATATATATTTAATTTATTAATTTAATATTTCAATTAATGAAAAAATTCCACTAATTACTCTACATACAACAAGATTCGTAATATGTATTTACTTTACTTTACATATGCCAAACAAAATATAGTTTTTTCGTGTATTTACTTTTTCATACAAAAACAAGAAAGTATTCATAATTCATTGTATTCACTTTCTCTTAAGATTCCATTCGTTCCTTTTACAGAACCAATAAGAAAGATATATGATCTGAAAATTTAATTTTAGTGATTTATCTGATAGATTATACCAGAAGGTGAAATATGTATGTATAAGTTAAAACAAAGAGATGGGAGAAGTAAAGGCACAGTTGAGGTGTGTAAGGATAAAAATAATAAAGTGTTTTTCTTAGAAAGGATATTGAAAATAATGGATGAGATATTTTGATAAACTTTTGAAGGATCGAAAGATGATTGATTTAGTACCTTAATACCCTAAACAAAAATAGAGAATATTATTTTATCGTTATATTATTAGTAAATCGAAGTTGAGAAGCTTTAAAGAAAATGAAATGTGAAAAAATAGTAAGACGATGATATTCCAATAGAAGTGTGAAATGTTTAGAGATCAGGAATTTCTGGCATAAATCTTTTAATGTTATTTTAAAGACTAAAAGATGTGATGAGTGGAGGAAGAGTTTGTTGGTTCTATATTTAAGAATAAAGGTGATGCACAAGAGTGTGCAAATTATAAAGAATTAAGTTAATGTGTCATATATTAAAATTATGGGAGAGAGTAATTGAGCATAAGTTGATGTGATACAAAGTTTCTCATGTCGGTTTGGTTTCATGCCGTAGATCTATTATGGATGTTATACATTTGTTAAGAGGTTTGATGGAAAAGTATAGAGAAAGTAAGGAGGATCTACATATAATATTGATTTAGAGAAAGCTTATGATAAAGTTTCAAAAGATGTTCTTTGAAGAGTTCTAGAAACGAGAAAGGAGTTAATATTGGTTATATTCAAGTCATTAAGGATATGTATACTTAGAGTTGTGTCAAAAACAAGGAGGATTGACAAAATATTTTCCTATTTCAATTGGATTACATCAAAGATCGACTTTAAGCCATCTTTTGCTTTAGTTATGGATGTTCTTACTTAGGCATTTACGGGAAGATGTACCTTGGTGTATGCTTTTGTTGATGACATTCTTCTTATTAATAAGACTAGAGAGGAGTCCAAGAAAAAAATTATGGAGGTCAACATTAGAGTCTAAAGGTTTTCATTTTAAGTAGATCTAAAACTGAATATATGGAGTATAATTTTAGTTGTAGAAGTTCCACTGATAGTGTTGTGACATTAGGTGAACAAGTCATTAATAAGAGTGAATGATTCAGATATTTAGGCTCTATTGTTCAAAATGATGGTGAAATAGATGGAGTTGTTATTAGTAGAATTCAAGTTGGATGGTTGAAGTGGAGGAATGCATCGGCTGTGATAGAAAAGTTACACTTAAACTTAAGGGAAAATTTTATAATATGGTGGTAAGACCTACAATGACTTATGATGCAGAATGTTGGCCAATAAAAGAGAAGCATAAGGATAAGTTATGTGTTATAGAGATGAGGATGCTCAGGTGGATGAGTAGCTTTACTCTTAGAGATAAAATGTGAAATGAGTATGTTCGGGAAAAAGTTGGAGTAACTCCAGTGGCAGATAAGATTAGAGAGTGCCTTAGATGGTTTGGCCACATAAAAGCGTCGGCCGTCTGATGACCGTTAGGAGAGTAGATGCATTAGATTTGTCTTATGTTAAGAAAGGTAGAGGTAGACCTAAAAAGACTTGGTTAAGATGTATAAAAAATGAGTACTTGAATTAAATGAGAATTTGACACATAATAAGACCGATAAGATTCATAAATGACCACTTGGGATAAAGGCTTGTTGTTGTTGTTGTTGTTGATGTTGTTATATTCAATAGATGTTATTCCCACTCTCTCTATAAATAATTTTTCCTTGATTTTTAATTTTGCTATACAATCATCTTAATATTCTCCTTTTCACCATGCTTAACTTGGCTATCATTGTCATATTAATCACAAGCACTCAAATCCATACAATAGATTCAACTAAATTGCAATTAATATAAAATCCATCTCTTAGGTCTTCATTATAGTACCTTATTGCATAATATTTTAAAGGCACATCTCCATTTCTAACCATCTAGCTTTGACTCCAAAAAATTATATCCTCATATATACCATTATTCTTTAGCATAATAGATCAAAGCCATAAAACTTATTGTTGTGCCACACATAAATATTACTTTATCTTCTAATATTATAGATTAATGAATATTATATATCATCACTAAAATATAATTATGTTTGATTTTTACAATCTTTAAATCATTTACCTTATAAACATATTCTCCATAGTACCAACTTTTTATTTGTTTCAATAAATGACCCGTCCATTAGAATTGTCCCATTAGCAAAAAGAATGAACAAAGGTACCTCAATTTATATATAATTCATAAGCATTTAATAAACAATATAGCAAGATACTAACAAAGTGTTGATCCTCGATGTAATCATACATTGACTGAAAACTCTTTGATCACTTCACAACTACTTATAATGCTAACTATTATTTCATCATGTATATCCTTAACCTCATATACTTTCGCTACACACCTTCTTCTTTTAGCATGCAAAAAATTAATTCCCCATAGCAATTGATAATAAGAAAGATCCATAAAAATTACCTCAATGGTGATTAGTGGATTTTCTCGCATAAAATCCAATCACACCAATGCCGAAATAATTTTTCAACACTATTTTTCATTACTCTCTTCAATAAATCCATTGGATGACTCATGACTCATAAGTTTAATTCTCCTTTAATTATCACAATTCTAAGCATCTTCTTTTTTATTAAATATTCATGCCAATAAACTTGTTTTCCATTAATTTGACATTCATATATAGTCTTCAAGATTCCATTGAGAGTTAAACAATTAACTTCAATAACAACATAACTCTTTAAATTTCAATAGGTATCTCATATGGATCTAAAGTTAAAACTTTTACCTATTTAAATCATTTATATAGCAAACTTGACTTACTTTTTTTAACAAATATAATAACCCCATTATCATGTGTATTAAGCTCTCTCAAAAACATTTCTTCCTTAAACACATATACAATATTTTTTCAGAGTGAAATCAATCTTCCCATGAAGTCCTTATCTTTAACTATAAATCTCTTACTATCTAGCCTTTTAATGTAACTAATTTGATCAAAGCTTCTAAATTTGTAATCAATTGCCTAAACTATTTTAAATATTTCCTTTGGATAATATATAAATCATCAAAAGGTATAACTTCTTATTTTAATTACTACCATTTTTGCAAGAGTTTGGACTTCCTTATAACCATGTTAAGGCTCAATAATAATTACTCTTTCTAACTCATATTTCTTTTGAAAATATCTTTTGCAAAAATATTTTTCTTTCCTTCAAGTAAAAGAGACTATTTGTGATTTAGTGGCACTTTTAAAAGTAACTACCTGTTCTTGTTTCTTAAAGTATGTGTTGGCTATTACAGAACATGATGTATTGTGAAATTAAATATAGCTTCTATCATCATATTGCTATCCCCTATTTTAATATCCATCATAAATCTTCTTCTTCAAATCTATCCTACTAGAATATTTATGAAAATTTTACTCACCCCTAATATGTATGACTTTTTCCTCCTGTATAAATTGAAATAACAATAATAACTTTGTTACATAAAAATAATTCATCTATCTTTCCAAAATTGATTCTAGAAAATGTCTTCCAATCCAACTAAGGAACGCTATAGCTAATCACATTTTAATGTCCTCACTGATAATATACTTATTAGTAAGCATCTTATCAACAATCATATTCCTCACAATAATTTTATCTTTCAATTCTCTTTTCAATGTCATCTCTACCCCATTCATTGTTAATCTCTTTCCAATTCAAAATCCCCAAATTCTATGTAATGGATCTAATCTTAGTTTTAAATAGTCAACCCTTGTCCACATTTCATTACAATTAGATTAAATTATAATGCATCGCTTGTAGGTGACATCCTAACCACTTTCCCCATTGGTTTGTCAGCTATAAGTGATATTCCAACAAATGGTTGCCACTTATTACTATAATCAGGTTATATCATCGTGTCTCACTTATGTAAAATGTCCTAAAAAAACAAGTTGCAAATTTAAATTTATTTCATAGTTATTTCATAAGTTTTACTATTGATTGTCTACCTAACATTAACATAGAATCTTTTTGATTTAAACCTGGGTCCAACAGTGGTGGCTTCTCAAGTATATGGACTATTTATCCAAATTCATAAATTAAGACAAATAATAAAGTAAGTGGTTTGTATCTATAAAACCAACTTTTTAGCATCAACACTAGTACATCATCAATTTACTCCTAAGCTCGATGAATAGTAAAATCACTGCTAATAAGTTATTAAATTTTCACCCAAGGCACTTTTAAAAAATAAAAATCAGAGATCCTGATTTTTATTTTAGAGTTTCCATTCGAAAACACAATATGTCAAAAAAAAAATTTCAAAGAGTGAACTGTGGTATATATATATATATATAAATTAAAGATTGATTTTGTTCAATGAAAATGTTGAATATGTGCATTGATGCGCACAAAATAAAGGGTTTCTCTTCCTAGCCTTCGTAAGAAAAGAAAAGTCATTCTTCTCATAATCTTTGCAACTGAAGATAAAGCCGTAGAAAAAGTAAAGGAATTTGAGCATATAGACCTAAGGATAGAAGATACATCGATAACATGGTTAGATAAAATTTACATAAGAAAATTAAGATAAAATAGGATAGACTACAAGTTATTTGGATACAAGTCATACCAAAATTTTAGCAAAAATTTGTTCAGCATCTAATGCAGCACTCAATGGAGATAAATGGAGAATTGAAACACATAAAGCCAACCCAAAACAGTTTGCAAAAGGCTAAATGCTATCACAACATTTGACCATGGATGTCGATAGATCTTATCCAGTTTTCATAGCTAGAGCCATATTACATCAATTGTACATAGAAATATCAAAATTATAGATTTTCAACATTCCTATTTACATATAAGTAAATATGTTTAACATGATAGTAAAAAAAAAAGACTATCAAACAGTAAATGCAAGTAATGGTATGATCTAAACCAAATACGATGAGTTCAACCACCGGAAAGGTAAAAAAAAGTTTACAATAATCTAGATGAGCAGGAAAACTAAACTTCAGGAAGCAAGGAGAAAGAGTAGCCAGATTTTAACATAAAAATAAGAAATCAGTATCGATACGAAGTTCAAAAATGAATACCAACGAGACGAAACCCTAATATGGAATGATCACCAGATCGCCAAATGCCCCACGAAAACACTGCAGCCCCGTTTTCCCCCGATTCCTTCTACTTTGATTAGTGAGGTTGAAGACGAATGCGAGCTCTCGAGAACAATTTCTCTCCCTTTCTCCGTTCGTCGCTCGGACGCCCGTTCTGATTACTAAGCAAGCGCCTACACGGTCAGTTGGCACGCACCACGCACGTGACGATTAAATTTGTGGGTTTTTTTTCTGAATTTTTTAAAACTTATTTTAAAACGAGTTTATTTATATTTATTTTAAAATAAATTAAAAAATTAGATAGATTTTTTTTAATAATTTAGGCTGCATTTAGTAGAGTGAGGTGAAAAAAATATAATATTGTGCAGTTTGTTAACTGTGTTTAGACTATATTTTAAAAAAGAAAAATTGTATTTTTAATAATATTGACTTTGCAATGTGAGCGTTATACTTTGATTTTATAAAATAAGAAAAATTTATATAAATCACCACTATTTCTTCTCATAGATTCTTCTACATCAACATCAACTTTCATATAATTATAAATATTTCAAATAGATCCATTTATCTAAATAACTTCAACTAAATTTATTCAAATGCTGAGAGTAAATCCATTGAATTCAGACTTGAAATTGTCTAAAAGGATTTATTGAATTTTTTTTAAAATGAATTGCAAATAAAATTATTTATGTTTTAGATAAAAATCCCTTTAATTACTAGACACTCTATTCAAAGTCGAGCTAATTTGGTCTATTTATGAAGAAGAATAATACATAGATTAGTTTTATTAATATTATGCAAACATTGTTAAATTTTCATGATTAAATGAACTACTTAGAGTTGTATCACTCCTAATAGATTCATCAATTTTATATTATGCATTAATAATGTTACTAAAATTTTGCAAATTATTTTATAAATTGACATTATTATAATTAGATTTATGATAATAATGTGCATAATATTTTTATAACTATTTTATTTATTAAATGTGTTAAATACATCCAATGGCCTTCATGCATGTTTATCGAATTGCCAGACAACCTCAAGTGGCTTAGGAAACTACATTTTCATCTCCAAGAGAGGTTTTTAAGTGGAGGCTTCTATGAACTCTGCCTACTTAGACCTGACTGCATGGTAGGGGCCTTTGTTGATTCTCTTCGTTGCCTATGGGGTTGCACCCAAGTTGAGGATATCTCTCATGTCATTGAGAATTTTCAACACTTTTAGCCTTCGGGGATATGCTTGCCTAAAGACTAGGACTTCCACGATCTCATGCAAGTGCTCATTCTTCCACCAAGTCCAAGGATGTTTGTGGTATGCATTTACTGCAATGCAATGTATCAAATTTGAAGGGAAAAAATGTTGGAAATATATGAAGATAGAATAAATTTATTTTTTCTAGATCTCATGTCAAATCATCAAGAAGATTTAATCGAAGCATCAATCCACTGAAAGTGCTATTCAGAATTTTGGACTTCCACTTCTAAAAGCATTCTTGAGAGAGAGAGAGAGAGAGAGAGAGAGAGAGAGAGAAATGAAACTTTATAGAAAAATAAGCAACAAGAGAATGAGGATCATTATATTTACTGAATGCTTTACTTTGGATAATAATTAAAATAAAATAAAACATCGGTCTCTTGATAATTTCATACAAAATTAATAAGATGCCTCAAAAGCCTTAATTCTTTATTTGATCACAAAATTAATAGGCTTATAAAATCTAATGTATAATTAAATTTATGTGACCTTAAAATTTCAATAAAATATACAACAACAAAAAAACACAATAAATCATATGGGACTCTCACTATTATGGCAACTTAGTCTTAGAATCCCTCACCCATTCACATACTTATCTAGTCATGGAGCACTTGTACCAAGTAACAATCCTGGTTGTCTTACCAACACTCTTGTCTTGACAAATTAGATCAAGATTAATGTGGATGTAGCTTTCTGCTCATTTTTGAAACTATTATTAGAGATGACAAATGAAACTTTATAAAGCAACAAGAAAGTAGCTTATTTACTAAGACAATACTTGGGTAGAGTTGAGGTCACCCTACACATAAGAGATCCGATTGAGCCTTGGATGACTGAGAAGAAGAGAGTTATAGTGGAGGGGGATAATAAAGCCTTCATTAGCTACTTATTATTGTCTTTTTATATTTTTTTGTTTAATTTTTTGATTCATGTTAGCATATTTTTATGCATCATTTACTTAGTGATTTTAAAAATGAATATAAATTCTTATTTTTTTTTTTTTTGGTCTTTTATAAAATAATAATATATATAATTTCATATTTATATTATTTATTTTTTAATATATTAATGGAAAATGCATATTTCAAAATAAGAACAAGAATAGAGAACTAATCACAATAAAATAATTATCAGAGTTGTATTGCTCTATTTAAACAATATGAAATTTTGATTCAAAATGAAATATGTCTAGTAATGATAATTATTTTTTAAAATACTCAAAATATCTAAATTTTATTTTAAATATTTTTAAAAATAATATTCTTTATGTATAAAAAATTTTAAAAATTATATATATATATATATATATATATATATATATATATATATATATATATATATATATATATATATATATATATATATATAATTTATTTATTATTTATAATAACATAAAAATAAAAATATAAAATACAAAATAAAATTGATCCCAAATAAGCCTTAAGGGGCTATTTAGGCTCACTTTTATTTTTATTTTATGTTTTTTTTATTTCATTTTGTTTATATTTTGATTTGATGGTGATAATTATTTTTTGAAAATACTCAAACATCTAAAAATTATTTTGAGTATTGTTAAAGATAAAATGATATATTTTCAAGAGATATAAAAACACTTTAAAATATACTAAACAAATACATATTTAAAAAAAACACAAAATAAAAGTGAAAAAGTAAAATAAAATTGATCAAAAGCATGCCTTAAAAGCTAAAAAACTTCCTTTTTCATAAATAGGCTAAATAGCATAGAGTAATATACAAAATTCTCAAAATCATTATGATTAATTTGATATATATAATAGGAAATGATTGACCAAATTACTTAAGTCTGATTTGATTGGTAGAAGATCACATTACAATTTTAATTTTGTAAAATAGTTATGGTCAAGATGTAAATTTGATATAAATGATATTCAAATTTAAAACTTTAATAATAAATTTTAAGATTTTCATCAATTAAATTAGTGAGCACCCACCAATTATTATTTTTTAAAAGATAATAATCAAATTATTTGTAATTTTTTATAAGAAAAATTATTGACCAATGAATAAATTTTTCTAGAAATTTCTTGACTATAACAATAAAATCATGAAGATATTTCAAAATAGAAGAAATTAATTAGAAATCCATATATGGAACTATCTATTTTATTCACTCCTTTAACTTTTTTTTACTACTATATAGCAAACAATCAATACTCCTTATGATGATGGACATGATGTTAAAAATGATGGATAGTGAAGGATATATAGAGATGGTGCAAGCAAAGAATAGATGATCGATCTTACAATGGGCATAGCAAAGGGCTCAATTGAGAAGAAAATGGTAAACTTTTAGTTAATAGATCGTCAACACTTTTAAGACCATGCAATGAGGTCATTCAAGTGTAAATAATAAATACAATAGAATACCTTTTAATAAATTTATTTGGGTTTAGTTTAGCTAAGCTTTTTTTGGTTCGCAAAATGGTTTTAAAGTATTCGCAAAAAAACTATTGTCTTTTGCTTTTTTGAAAGCTAAACAGTTTAATGAAATGGAGCTAAATCTTTCAAAAATCACACTATTCATGAGTATCAAATCAATTCATTCCATGCAAACGACTAAAAAAATCCCAAAGCGAAGCCTTAGTCTAATCCTCACAAGGCAGCTGCCAATGTAAAGCTTTTTCAACCGAAGACAAAGAAAGGGGAGGCTTATCACACCATAGGATATTTTCCCCCCTGAAGATTATCACATCCAAAATAACTTTATAAATTATGGCATCAAAAAGAGAATTGTTTTGTGCAATTACTGATGACCTTACATAACATAGATTATACAGATGAGCTTGTAGGCAAGTTAAAGACATAGTAACTCATAGTACTATATCCTTCCAATAAAGTGCTACAATTAAGCCAATGCTCAATAAAAAACTTGATTTGAGATCATCTCCTACGTTAAATTTAATTCACTTTCCCTTAAAGTTGACCACAAGGATAAGTTTATGCCAATGGAGAGAGTTATTCGGTGAAAGACACTCCTATATTAAGTATAAGAAAAGTTCCACCAAGTACTACAGTAGTATATTGAGAAAAACCTCGAGACAATTTCATCTTGCAATTAGTATTTACTGTTTTGATAAGAAAAGACTGCCAATACCCGTATTTGTCTTCTGGGAATACAATTTCATGGCAAATAATACAGTGAATTTTCTTAAACAGGCCATAAAAAAGTTCGAAAATATCAACTAAGTGATTTACAATGCACATTAAGTGTAGTTTATCTGACAAGAAAAAAAAAAAGATCAGTGTGAATATTTTAAACATTAACACCACAACACATTCCCGACATCTCCAGTTCATTAAAGTTTTACTGAAAAAGAAAAAAATACATATAATCCTACTAAGTACTATCAAGCTTTTGAAGGTCTTCTCTGAAACTGCAGCTTGTCAGTGCGACTTATAAAAGTGCATGTAGTTATATATCTTCGTAAAGAAACTAATTAAATATCATGATCTTGTGAACTAGCTTATAACATGAATGTTTGAAGTGACGTGAAAAGAGTTAAAGAAGGTACCTATGTTGATTTTGTTCGCCATAGTTTTGAAGGAAGAGCGCGAATACATTCATGGCTTTTTTTTACTGAAGAAAGAGATGATTTCGGTTTTTCAGCTGAAAATGCTGCTTTGAAGCTAGTAGTTTCTAAAGATAGGTAGGTAGCTATAGGGATGTGTTTCTTTAGTTGTGAGTAATTATTAATATTTGAATCTCAAATTTTTATGAAAATCCTATTAAAGTATTGATATTAATTAATTGATTTATTTTTATATTTTTTGTATTTATTTAGACTATGTTAATTTTTTTAATCCACACTTATATTAATTATATTATTTTTTATTATTATAAAAGAAATTCATTGCCATTTTGAAAATTAATTTTCAAAAATAACAATTGAGTTTATCCATTTTTATCAGATAAATGCTAGTTATTTCAAAGAAATTAAGATATAATTGTTGTGTAAATAATATTTAAAGCAAAATAAATTTGACCAGCTGTAGATGTGCAAATTGTAGCTTTGTTTAATAAACCGAAGTGGAAATTAGTATTTAAAAGATTTTTGTCAAAATTTTATTTTATTTAAAGTAAAATAAAATAAAATTCATTTCAAAAACTCATTTGTCATCTTTTGAAAGAGAAAGAGAGAGCGGGAGTTCATCTAAAGCTTAAATTAAATTGAATTAATTTTAAGTAATTATTAAATGAGTTTTAAATTTCATTAAAAATTTATTAATTTTATCTTTATATTTCAAAAAAAGGTACATAAAAATTTAATTAAGAACAATTTTATTTTTTTATTTGTGTCGGTTGAGTATAAAATGAGGCAATTGATCTGATCTATTTTATTAATTCTTTCATCACAAGACACCATCATCGCTACCACTAGCCACTACCTATTGCCAGTGCCTCCACCCTTGTTGACCAATTGCCACAGCTTGTCTCTACCTGCCACTATGCCCACCTGTAATTTTCTCTTACTTTGCATTGCTAAGCCAAATAAAAAAATAGACTCATGCATTTATAGAATTTTCAACAAAATAGCTATTAGTATTTCAAATATATTACGTTTATTTTACATGACATTTTATTTATACCACATCTCTACTTCAACTAACTAAACAACCACCTAAATTCTCCTATCATACATTTTTTTAATCAATAATGCATTATGTTGTATTATTTTTAAAATTGAGAAAATTGAATGTTGTTCATAGTACTTAGTCATGCTTTGAGCATATAATTAATAAAAAATGATTTGATAGTCTACGTTAAGAATGAAGTCATGACTTCAAATTATTAAAAAAATAATTTAAGATTGCAATAATCAATAATCCTAAGTTTTTTATGAATATTAGTTTCCAAAATATTTTAACTTAAATAATATTTTTAGATAAAAATTTAAATTTTACCCCTCCTTTGATCATTTGATTAAAAAAGATAAGTTAGCCTTCAATTTTTAGGGCTATATAAGATGTTGTAATGATTTAATAGTAAGATATCATTTTAACATATGCTTACTCATAAATAAGAGTTTTTGACATAAATATTGATAAAGGTGTTTCATAGTTCTTGGGATATGATAATGCTAAAGAGAATAATAATAATAATAATGATAAGAGAAGAATTTAGGGGTGTGTGTTTGGTTGATTTGGATGGATTGGATGATAAATTTTTAAAACCGATTGGTTTTAGATTCCTAAAAATATTGAACCAAACCGACCAAATAAAATGCAAAATCAAACAAACCGAATAATAATTTGGTTCGGTTATTTTGGTTTGGTTTTGGATAAATCGAAGTTGGCTACATTTAAAAATTATTTGCATAATTTTTTATTGTATAATAATGAGCAATGAAAACAACATAAATATAATCAAAAATATAATTAACTACTTCATGCACTAAAAATATTTAAAACTAATTTTTACTTACCCGAATGATGTTTTGAACTTAGAAGTTGATGAAATCATATTACCAAATTATAAGACCAAAATATTTTAGAAAATTGGATAATGGTCCTCCAAAAAAGCACCTATCAAGTATTCAAAAATAAATAAAAATAAATATATAATAGATAAGCCTATTATACATAAATTAATAATACCGTATTACATATAATTATTTTAGTTTATTTGGTTCCATCCAAAATTTTATTTAACAAATTGATCCAAAAATCAAAAACTAAAATTTTCATTAATTAAAACTAAAATCCAAATTACTAAATTCAAAACCGAACCAAATTACTCAAAAACTTTGGTTCGGTTTGATTTTTTTGTTAAAACCAAATAATGCACACCCCTAGAAGAGTTTGTTCCAAGAAGAAAGCTAAAGATAATGACATCATCCCATTTCAATATTTATTAATAGGATTAAGGATGGGGAAAAATATGTGATGAAGTTGATGGTGGCAAGTTTGGTGATATCATGATAGGTTTGTGATGAGTTAATGATTTGGTTGTATGTGATTTGGAAAAAGAGTGTGGGATGTGTTTGAGTTAGAGTTGTCCTAAGAAGTCATTTGCTAGGAGAGAATAGTACATGGTCATTATTTATTAAGGGCAACAATAAGTGGAGAGAATATTTTGAATGGAAGCTTTATAGAGCCTTACTATGAAGAAAATTTGTAGGGCCCAAGCAACAACTTTAAGAATGTTTGGAATAATGACTCAATCTTCTTATTAAGTTATTTAGAATATATATAATTATACAATACTATAAAAAGAAAAATTTTAGATTTTAAATATATGATGGAAACTTTGATAAGAAACAAAATAAATACCTCGGAGACAAGTAAAAATGCTAAACAATTGCAACAATGATCTATTTTATCTAATTATAGGTTAAAGTTTCATAATTAGGTTTTAATTTGTATTGGTGATTTTTATCAGAACTTCTTATTATGATCACACTTTTTACAAACTATGATTAAATATTAAGTTTAATCACAAGTTATTAAAAAAAATTGATATGAATAGTATATTTTGTCTTGTCATTTACATTATATAATCATATTTTTTTGAAAAAAATATGACTATTAAATGGCATGACTTAAAATTTTTTATCACATCATTTCTCAAAAGACAAGGGCCATGAGGCCATGCTATTTGTCATTTTTAGCCACAAAAATTATAACACATATAGTTCCATTCATAAAAAAATATGATTAAATTTATAGAAGCATGGCTAAAAGACTCCTTTATTCACATTTTCTTTTTAAAAATATGATTACGAATATGATCATTAGGGTCAATATTTAATATAGTTAAATAGGTAACAATCTTTATAGTGATTAGTTTTGTTATTTGTACAAAATGATTTCTTTTTGGGAAAATAATTATTTATGGATATAAGATATAAAAAAATGGTTTGTGCAATATGATTGACTATTTTTATGCATATTTCATATATATATATATATATATATATAAATGTGTGATTTTTTCTAGTCACTTGAGCTAATTTAATGACAAATTCGCAAACACAACACATATGTAATAAGCTTTGAATCCTAGACCTCTTGGTTGAAAGCCTAAGATCTTAATCAGTAGGTTAAGATTACTTGCATAAATGTATAAATGTTGTAGATGCTAAAAATATTCAACCAGATATTATGGGCACATACAAGTGTGGGTATATGGGAGCTCACAATGACTTGTCATGGCATGCTTGGTTTGTGGAAAATAGGAATCAATGAGCACTACTAATAATGAACTACTTCATTATTGAACAAGAAGTTTGCACATGCCACCCATATGGGTTGAATAATGAAATTTAATAGCCATATTTATATTTAAGAAAATTGTACATAAGTGTGACTAAGCAAAATGAATTTGGACTATTTAAATAAGATCCAAATCATTATCAATGCTAGATATAACATCACTTTTGGGTGGATTTTGTCAAGAATTAATATCTATAATTGAGCCAATAATAAAATAAAAATGATTTCTTATAATTTTATAGGTCGGGTTAATTCAATCTTATTAGAATAAATCTCTAATTTGAGATTGTATCCCCAACCTACTTATTGAGTTGAATTAAGCTTAAACAAACATCATTAGAATTTTTTGATCGATAATACATCACATTTTTCATGCAATCAAAAGTCTATGACTAGAGAACCAGTCTTATGTATGTCGTTATATGGCTTTTTTTGTTGTTCGATGAGTACTCGAACGCAACAATTAAGACCCTATACATTATTTCCAACCAATATAAGTATGAGTTCAAGCACACCATTAAATGACTCATTGCAATCTACTTTTATAATTAGTTGCATATAATGTCACAATATTTGGAAGGCGTAACAACATGATATACAACTATTGATTAACTATCACTTACGGTCACTAAATTTTATATAGAGGTTTATTTGTGACCAGCATCCAATGGCAAGCAGATCACAAATGATTTAATAGTAGGCACGATTCTTTCCTTCTACCAAAATGCAGAACTCAAACATTTAGCCAAAATATATATATATATATATATATATATATATATCATCAACATACAAACAATAAAAGAAGCAAGCAAGTAATAAGGTTATTGAAAAACTCAATCCCATCAATGTTACAAATAGAGCCATCCAACATCACACTTCAATTAAAATTTAAACTTTTGAAAATATCATACTAAGATCATGTATAGTTGTTATAATTCAAACAATAAAACCATTTTAAAAGGTTATGGAGGGGGGGAAACTCTTATGTTTTTCACCACATTTAATTTATTATTTAACTTCACGTGATGATCTGCAAAAAATTCAACTAACTATTAAAAAAAGAAAAATCAAATCTAGATCATGAATGATCTGTCATCTCAACGGGAATAAACTAAAGACGTTCTATCAAAGAACACAGTGAAGTGCAGTAGTGGTCCTCATAGCTTGAAGACAGATGAAAAGTTGGAAAAATATTCTGATCAGAGAAGTGATCAGAATGAGCCATGCATGAAAAGAAGAAAGTATACGGGCTTATGACCGGTAGAGTTAGAAAATATACTAAGTTCATACCTGTAAACAATGGTAGATACCCAAAGGTACTTTGGAGACAGGTACATATGGATTCAAATTTCGATGTGAAGAGGTCTCAAAGAAGACAATGACGTGGGAGAAAAGGCCACTTGTGGGGAAAAAGCAGCAGTGGTATGCAGCGCCCCCCCTGCTCTCGTTATCCTCCCTAACTATGCCGGCAAAGCTGTTAAAAGACTCAAAGCTAAGATTGCCACCATGAGGTTTCAAAGCTGAAAAGCAAAAGCAAGATAAGCTGTGAGGGAGGAGAGAGAGCTGTAGAGAGAGAAACAGAAAGGGAGAGAGAGAGAGGAGATTTGCTCGATGCACTGAACAAAGATTTCAGCTTTGACTGCCCATCCTTTCATGATTTGCTCACCTTGATTTAAGTCCTCGAGGCTTGATAATTGGTTATGCATTATAGGATGATTAGAATATATTATTGAAATACTGATTCTCATGCATGCATAATGAGTTCTGATTAGTGCGGTAACAGTGCCCCAGTCTCATGGATTTTTAAATTTGAGAAAAATTATTATGTGCAGAGTTTAGATATATAGTTATACATCTACACTTTAATAGCATAATATCATATGATATTTAATCAATACACCGCTTCATTACTAACACGTATTATTATTATATATCATGCACAAAAATATGTATTAATATGTAGCTAATATTATATCAACGCATAAGAGTTTAAGGCCAATATAAAGTAATTATGTATTAATGAGCATCACATATTATCATCAAATCAATATAAAGTTATACCGAACTCATAAGTAATTTCTCTAAATTTGAGATATAAATCATTCAAAATGAATGAAATTGTATAGTTTCATTGTAGGTGTCACAAGTTTAAACCAAATATATATATTGAAAATATTTTCATTAAAATTAATGCTAAATATTAAATTTTAGTTATATTTAAAAAAAATGACTATAACACAAAAATATCCTTATTTAAATATCATTTTTAATAGTATATTTTTATATTATAATATCACTTTTTAAAAAAAGCATGACTAAACTTAAATTTTGCATAATGATTTTCATAAAAATGATTAAATAATTATCTCTAATAATAAAAATCATATATTTTTTTAAACATATCATTAATAATTAATCATATTTTAGAAAACATGATTAAAAATTTCCAAAAAAATAGCTAAAAATATTTTGATCATCTTTTTTTAAAATATATCAAAAATGTGATAACTATTTCTATTATCTATAAAAATATAATGATTGTTATTGAATTTTTATAATGGTTTGCGCATTTTAATGATTCGTACGTTCTTTTAAGGAAAGAATATTATTTGATTACTTTTAATGCTTATTATGGCATAATTAGATTAGGTTTATCAAGAGAATCTTCATCTAATTACTATTAGTCTTATGTAAATATAAGATAAGCCTTTATTTGGGTAATTGGAGTTGCACGCTTGGTACAGTTATCTATGCAACATGTGTTCCAATGACGTCATTAGGGTTTTGTCCTTTTCTTATTTTATTTATTTATTTTGGATTTTTTTTTTTCATTTTTTTATTTTTATAATTTTATCTTATATAAAAAAAAGCATATTTGCATGTGGGGCGGCACTGTATTAAAATCAATTGGATAGGGAGGAGCCATCCCCCCATCTAAGGATAAAGGTGTAAACAAGTAGAGTATAAAGTAGTTTAAGACTTGAAGAGTACTCTTAATGAGTATAGGATAACTTAAATTTTATTTGAGATAATGGATTGCATTGAGATGTAGCAAATAAAGATGATTGTTTGATCTCAAATAAGTTCTTTAGAGAGTAGGACTATGTCAAACATAGGGCTGCAAACTAATCGAGCGTTCAACAAGTTAATGACTTACTCAATTGTGCTTATGTTTGTTCATTTAATTAATCGACGAGAACACTTTGTAAATACTGATTGTTAAACAATGTTCAATAAGTTTATTGTCAATGTCACGAACGATCATTTAAAGTTTAAAAGTTTCGTAAGGAAATAATGGCTTCGATTAAGGCTCGATTAAGATGGCTTGTTCATAAACGATATTATATAAGGCCGACAAGGCTCGATAATGGCTCGATTAAGGCTCGCTTGTCATAAATAATATAAGACTCGATTAAGGCCGATTAAGGCTTGATTAAGGCTCATTAAGGCTCATTTATTTCATTCATTTTGCGTTAATAGTCGATAAGCCAATCCGAACCGAGCTTGAACAAACTGAGCCGAGCTCAATTTTTTTTAAACGAGCTCGAGCTCAACACCATCCTAAAGCTCAAGCCGAAGCTCGAAGCTCACTAGCGAGCTTGAACTCAATTCGGTTGGGTTCTATTTGCTTGCCTAGTCAAACACGATCGAAGCCGTTAAACTAGATATGGCAAGTGAGATTGAGCTTAGAGAAAATTGATTTATAAGTAAAGAGAAAAATCTAATAGAAGAAAATGAACATAAATTTTATATTTCAAATATGTGATTCTCTTATTTGGAACCTAACCCTTAGTCATAGACTAGAGATAGATGTAATGGGATTGGGCACTAATGGAATAGCCCATATTAAACAATCAGTATGTGTATACGTGTGCTAATCAATCAGTGTGCGTGTAAAGCTAATCAAACAATCTGTGCACATAGATGTGACAGCTGATTGTGAAATTTGGTGGAATATATATATATATAACAAATAAAACTTTAATAAATTATAATTAACTAAATAAAGTTAAAAAAAATATAAATAAATATACTTTGAATTAAGTGAATAGAAGAATTTAATGAATATAAAATCAAGACTTATATCTAAATAAATAAACATTAAAATAAGTTAAATTTTTGATTAATTTTAAATTTAGTTGAGGTGATCATTGGGTCATGAATTAGCCTTGAAAATTCTCTTATAGTACTTAAATTTAATTAAAGGATTAATTAAATTCAAATGACTCTTTAATTGAAAATCAATTGAATAAAAGAATTAAATTATTAAAATGCATTCATATGAATTTAAGCTTTTTTTTTGAATTATTCTTAGAGTTGTTCCTTACTCTAAGATCAATTTTCTTATAAATTGAAATTAATTTGTTGATTAAATTAAAGAATATTTTAAATTCTTAACTAAGTAGTTACTTTCATTAACCTAGAATTTTAAAAACACTAATAATTAAAATTAAAAAATTTATAAAAATCTATACTAAAATTTTACAAAATGCTTAGAAAAAGTAAAATCAGAGAAAATTAAATTCAACCAATTTTAAAGTAGAAAAAACCAAATTCTAAATATTAATAAAAACATGTGACATTAAATCATTCAGATATAATTAATTATTAATTTAATAAATGTTCTATAGAAGATTTTTTCCACACAACTCTTAATATTTTTTTTTGTATAAAATTTGGCTCCTGTCAACATTGGCTCCGGCAAGAGGGAATGGCCTGTCATGTGGATCCATATGAGAAGCAACATTCCTCATTTAATTTTGTAGTGCCATGGATATGGATGGAAGCATTTATTACATTTGGTTGTGAAGTAGTGTCACTCTTCACCCTCTTTCTATCATATTATGACATGTTAGTATAACTACTTAACCAAATCAACCCTATTTTTATTTTATTTACATGAAGGACTTGTCTTATGAATTGGAGGTAAGATATGTGGGGGCATATATGTGATAAATAATTGATATTTGTTTTTAACAAAGTAACATGTAGGTCCAACGTATATGATGATTGTGCAATCTATCTATCATACTATTAATGAAATGATCTTAAAAGTAGCATATAATTTATTTTGAGTCATTCGATCAATCATATCATGGTTAAGAATTAAATGAAGTTGGGCAATAAAGTTTAGATTAGGGTTGTAATTGCATTACGTTGACTCATGAGTTGATTTAAATTTAGCTAAGCCTATGTGCTAATGAGTCAATTTTGACTTGACACGTTAGCTCGTGAGCCAACTTATTTGAAAAATATTGATGTAAAATGCACTTAAAATATATGGGAAGTGAAGATCTTAAGTTTAAAATTTTTAAATTTTTTTTTAAAAAATATGTCTCCTTTCTTTATCTCTTCTTTCTAATTTCTTATTCCTTTATCCTTTTGTCACTACTGCCTGAAATTGAAATCATGCACTTTTATTCATTATAAGTTAACCAACAAGGCATAGAGCTGAGCTTGAGCTCGAGCTTCAACACAAATTTGATTGATTAATCCTGCTCAAGTTCAAGTTCAGGAATAGCTTGAGCTCAACTCGACTCATTTTCACTTTTAATTTAGATATGATTTCAACAAGAAATACAAATACATATTCAACTTTAATAAAATTATTTAACTAAATAAGAATACATGGTTTTTTTAAATCTCATCACTCATGACAAGATTCAACTGATTGAAGAATTAATTCTCCCTCTCACAAATTTTATAATTTATAGAATTGTTAAATCCTATTTGAATTAAAACCTAGCTTTAATCAAACCACTTTTAACAATAAAAATGTTAGATACACTATATTTATATTTAAAACGATTGTTATTTGCGGAGTCTAGATATATCAGACTCCAATAACATAACATTATATGACTCTCAGTCAATACATAATAATTGTGTATTAATCGTAAAATGTTGTGTATTATTGTATATTGATGTAATATTAACTCTATGATAATTCACAATATATATATATGAAAAATACTTCAAAGCTAATATACACTAGTTGTTTATTGACTGAGCGTTATATGACGCTATGTTATTAGAGTCTATACATAAAAACTATATTTGGACTCTAAATGTAATAATTTTTCATATATTTAAGAGAACAAATTTCTATAAATAAAAATTCAACTAGATATGAAAATAATTAAACTTCTTATGAAGATTTAAGCTCAACAAGAAATGAAAATCAGAACTATACAATTATAATAACTATACATGGATTGCAGCAAGTCAGAAATGAAAATAAAATGCAAAATGCATGCACGTTAACTGTAGTGATGTATGAAATACTTACGCTTGTTTTTTGCATGATCCAAAATGCTAATCACGTAGAAGGATAAAGGGAAATGACTACAAGTATGAAATAAATATATCATAAATTATATAAATTTATTTTTTTATAATGATTTTATTAATGCATAAAAACACTATGGTGATATTGCTATGGTCAAATATACATTCACTCGCCCCATTTAGAAAGTGCCTACTTATAGATATGGTGATATTGCAATGGCTCAAAATTTTGATAAACAGATCGATTAGAATTGTTAGGGAAAGACCACTACTTTTAGATCTTTAAGGGTAGATAATAATGTCTTTCTATGTTTAATTTGATCAACTCCTTTTTCAATGAGAATTGTAATGAATGAGTGGAGGAGGTGCAATAATTAAAAGAACTCTTGATTTTTAAAGAAGAATACATATTAATGAACACATAACGTTACATTTAAAATTAGTATGCTTTTTATTAATTAGTGATAGCTCTAGGTGAGTAACATAGGTGTCCCCCTTTTTAGCTATTATAAATTTATTGGAGTGATGTTTCTTTTTTTATTCCTACTTTTTTGTCTACTATAATTTTTTATAATTTTTTTTGATTAATATAGAATATATAACTAATACTTTTGATTGGATGTATCTTCATTTAAAAGAAAAATTAGAGGTTGTTTGATAGATGATTTATTAATTGTGTGAAAAAGATCATTAATTTTTATTCTCATAAAAAAAATATAACAATAAAAAAGATACAACATGAATGGAAGTGATAATAAAGATGTTCATACAAATAATGGTAACTTAGGGGTTGTTTGGTTTGATTAATTTTGATTGTAAAGTAAATGCAACAGATTTAACTTTTTTTTGTGTTTGGTATGGTGCACAACATCAAAGTAAAGTGATGTACTTAGAATACTTTGGAAGGGTGAATTTTGTTACCGGTAAAGTATTGTCGCCACCCAGGTCATCGCTGTTCCATTTGCCCATCGTAGTCGGCCCCCAACCCCACTACTAGGCACCCACCATTGGCCGCCACCAATCACCCATAACCCCAAAAATACTTTACATTATATTCATTATATCAAACAGAACAAATCAAACTATATTTGTAGAGTTTTCAACCAACAACCCAAAGTAATCTAAATACTTTACATTCATTTTACACTGTATTCTTTTGAGGCAACTAAATAGCACCTTAGTTCATATTTATTAAAAAAAGGATTAAAAAAAAATATAAAATTTTGGTTTCCTAAGGAAAATTATTAAAAGAAATGTGCCCTTATTTTGATTTAATATCAAAAAATATACTTGAACATATTTCATATATTAATATGTCAAGAGGGAAGCATGTCATTGAAAATTATAATTTTGAAAATGAATAAACACTAAGTGAAGAATATATAAAATTTTGTACCTTAATGGCATATGCTAATAAGCCTTTTTATGAGATGGTTATGGGAAGCATTTAAAATTATTAACAATTAAGATATAAATTCATTTATTTATAGTGATAAGAGCTCAAGCTAAGGACCTTGATGTTTATTGCAAGGGGAATATTATAAGAGTATATTGAGATATAATTCAATTTACTATGAATTAATGAATATATTTGCATGATAACATTTTTTAGGTGCAATTCATTTTATTTGCATATATTGTTGGCAAACCTTTTTTAAATTTTAAAAATACTTCTTTTAAGCACCACAAGAGAAAAATAATCATTAGAGAGGCTTAGGAGAGGACTATAGTGAAACATCTTATCCAAATACTCAGTGAGACTCATAATGATGCCATTAAGAAAGTCAACACATATCACATTTGCAACACAAGGAGCCCTATTAAATGAATAGTATATGGAGGATGACTATATTTTATATTAGGCTAATAAGAATTAGCATATGATCTTGAGGGTAGGTTTTGCCAACGACCTCACTCTCAAAGAAGGGACTTTCATAAACTATTCATGATACTTAATTTTATTTATTATATATGAGTGGCATATAATATGAACTATTTTAAATATAAAATTATAAAATGGAACATCATAATGAATCATGTCTTATACATTGCAAAAGAATAATTTAAAGTGAACTCCAATAAAAATTGTGCTCTTCCAAAAGATTTATAAGAATGAATGGACCAAAGACTACTTCAATTTTTATTATTTCATGCATAATTATTTTAAGCATGAAAATAATTTTTTTATGGCCAACTTAATTACTTAAAGAATATAATATATGCAATATATTTGCGTTGATGTAAAAAATGTGAATCGTATAATATTAATGATGACCATGGTGATGATAATGATGAGAATGAAAAGTAGGAGTTATATTTATTTCATGTGAAGTTATTTTGTGTTTGAAAATAATTGTTATAATTGTTGCTTATGAACTTTGCTTTGTGTATATATATATATATAGCTCCTACTTTAAAAATATCTTTGAACATGCCTATATCTTTGGAGAGGCTTCTACTAGTACTTGTCTTAAATCCTTAATGTTTTCAAGGTGGCCACTAGCCTTAATGTTAATCATTCTAAATCTACTATCTATTTTTCAAAAGTTGTGGAGACGCCTACAATATCTCAGATTTGTAATATTTTTGACTTTCAATCTAAGCAGCTATATTGGGATTATCTTGGTATTACTATCAATTCTACTAAACTTAAGGCTACTAATTGCAGTAATATTATGCACATAATGCTCTCTTAATTAAGTGGATGGAAGCAAAGGCTTCTTTTTTTGTAGGTCGATTTCAACTTATCAAAACATCAATTTGGAGCTATCTCCATTATTAGTTTAGATTCACTATTATTCCAAAAGACTTGAGGGAAAAAAAATCTATTCATTGATCAATAACTTCTTGCATTACAATGGTGTTAATAACAAATTACATACCATTGCTTGGGGGACTACTACTAAACCTAAAAATTGTGGTAGCTTAGGTCTTCCCAATCTTGATTTGGTTAACATCATGTGCAAGTAAAAAATCACTTGGAGACTTTATAATCTTATCTTACTACTTGGTGTATTAACTTATACAGTTCATTATTGTTCAACAAAGGAAATAATGCTTCTTCTTTTTGGAATGCTCTTATGTAAATTGTTCTTAAGTTTAAGAGAAGACTTATTTTTCAAGGGAATTACACAATTATCTTTTTTTTTCTTTATTGATCCTTAGCTAGATGGCTCCTCTTTATATGAAAATTTTGACATCTCAATTTTTTTTCATGTTCTCTTACTTTATTTATGCTAAAGCATATTAAATGATTGTTAAAAATGCTTGGTCATTACCCACTAATCAATTTACTTTGGACAATTGCATTCAATTCTTCAATAGAATTTCCATCAATGACTCTCATCTTAATTGCTTATGGATGGGCAAAAACAAACTCTCTCTTTTTTGATAGTTACCTTTTCTTATGATGATCACCTTCAACTGTAATGGTGTAAATTTGTTTGGTTCAAAGACCACTGTTGATCTCACTTTTAGAGTGAGTCTTCAACCTCCTCCTTGTAGATCTAGGACTCCTATTGACACTAAGAGCTCCTCAGTCTTAAGACACTTTTAGTGATTAGGTGAACACTTAACCTAAGCCTAGAGACTTAGAAGGGTTAGCCATAGGGGTAGGTTGTGCCTTAGGGATTTAGGGAGACTTGCCCATCCTATGGCTAAAACCCAACCTATATTTACCTTCTCAAGCTAAACCTCAAATTCAAATTCAAATACCAAATTCAAATCCAAATTTCAAACCAAATGATTAAAATCCATAATCAAATCCAAAATCAGAATCCTTCATAAGCCCTATGATTTTATCCTATGGACTTATCCTTAGCCAAATTCAAATCAATATAAATTCAATTTATTTTCTCCAAGATCAATTCAATCTCTCAATCATTTATCAAATCCAAACCCAAATCCAAATTCCTAACCAAGTGATTAAAACCCAAAATCAAACCCAAGTTCCAAAATTCCTTCATAAGCCATATGACCCATTCTCATAGGCTTGGCCAATCTCCACCTAAATCAACCCAAACTCAGGTTTCTTTATAAATCAATTATTCCTTCATTTATATTCATAAATATAAATGAAATCCATACTCAAATAGCCAAAACTAAATCAAACTAAATCCAAATCCAACCAAAACCCTTCTTAAGCCATATGGACCAACCTTCATAAGCTTAACCAAATCTTAACCCAAATTAACCCAAAATCAATTGATTTCTTTATAAATCAATGATTCATTCATTTATATTCACAAATATAAATGAAACCCACCTTCCAATGGCCAAAAATAAATCAAACTAAATTGACTTCCTTCTAAGCTCTTTTGACCTACATCCATGAGCTTTCAAATTTGTTTTTAAATCACTCCAAACTCAAGTGATTTTTTATGAATCATTTATATCTTCATTTATATTCCTAAATATAAATAAAATATAAATTCAAATAGCCAAAACCAAACCCAAAATCAAACCAAAATCTAATTTATACCCTTTAAGCCAATTTCTTGGACTTAACCAAAAGCCACATAAACCAAGCCAAAATCAATGAATTTTCTCTTGAATCAATCATTCCTTCAATCATCTATCCAAATATAAATGAAACCTACAATCATCAAACCAAACTCAAGTCAACCCAAGTCAAGCCTGAGTTACCCCTTTTAGCTTGAAAACTTCAGATGAGCCAAAATCCATTGGACTCCAAATTGATTACAGTTTGATTTTTATTTCAATCCTAGGCTCATATATAAGTTCAAATAAACTTAAATCAAGCCCAAACCAAGCCAATTGACCCATTTAAGTCCACTTGACCCAAAGTGGTCTAAAGAACTTTTTTGAGCCAAGTTCTAATCCAACCCAAATTAGATTGAACAAAGCTGATCCAAGCCTCATATCATGATCAACAATCACCCCACGATGATCAATTACCTTGAATTAGGTTAACCAAGTCAACTTGGTCCTTCGACCAAGTCAACATTTAGCCAAAATGAAACCTAAACTAGCCAAAACTCACTATACACCAAATTGATTGAAACCATTGATTCACACCAACCCATAATCAATGTTTGAACATGACTTGACCCTTAATTGATCCAAACCAAACCCAATTGGCCATTTGACCCAAGTTGACCCAAATTGACCTAAAAGGCCAAAATGAGTCAAATCATATTCTAACCCAAATTGATTGCAACTAATGATTCAAGTTCATTCCAAATTGCTTATTGAACTTGACCAAAGCCATAATTGAACCCAATTTGACCAATTGGTCAACTTGACCCAACCTAGCCTAAATTGACCTAAAGTATTAAATTGGCCAAAACCTAAATTAAATATAAATTGATTCAAACCAAAGCCCACAATCAATTTTCAATTAACCAATTGAATATGAACCAGCACCTAATTCAACCCAATTTAGTCAGTTTGGTCAAATTGGTCAACTTAGCCCATTTGACCTATATGAATCCAAATGAGCCAAAATCAAATCAAGGACAAATTAATTGAAACCACTTGAACCAAAACTCTTCAAATAATCATTTGAACCTAACCCAAATATTGGTTTGACCCAATTTGACAAATTAGTCAACCCAATCTAACATGACCCAGTATTAACCTATTTGACCAAATGAAGCCAAAACCCATTATTGACCTCACTTTTGGAGTGAGTTCTCAACTTTCTCATCATAGACCTAGGACTCTTTTAGACTAAGAGGTTCTTAATCTTAAGATACTTCTAGTGATTAGGTGAACACTTAACCTTAGCCTAGAGACTTAGAAGAGTTAGCCATAGAAATAGGTTATGTCCTAGGGACTTAGAAAAATTTACCTACCCTACAGCCTAAACCCAATCCATGCTTCCCTTCTCAAACCAAACCTCAAATTCATACCAAACCAAATTTCTAGGACTTATAATCAAACTCATGATAAAATTCAAGCTCAAGATTTCTCTATAAAATCTCATGATTAAATTCAAAACCCTTCCTAAGCCCTTTGATTTCATCTTATCGACTTAGCCTTAACAAAATTCAAAATCAACCCCGATTCAACTGGTTTTTTCAAATATCAATTTAATCTCACAATCATTTACCAAATTCAAATCCAAATTCCAAACCAAACAAATCAAACTAAATCAAAGCAAGCCAAAATCCCTTCTTAAGCCTATGGACCTACCGCCATAGGCTTAATCAAATCTTAACTCGAATCAACCCAAAACTGATTGATTCCTTTATAAATCAATTACTCCTTCATTTATATTCATAAATATAAATAAAATCCATACCCAAATAGCCAAAACCAAATCAATCTCAAATCAAATCCAAGATCAAATTTCCCTCTTAAGCCCTATGGACCTACCTCCATAGGCTTAATCAAATCTTAACTTGAATCAACCCAAAACTGATTGATTCATTTATAAATCAATTAATCCTTCATTTATATTCACAAATATAAATAAAATCCATACCCAAATAGCCAAAACCAAATCAATCTCAAATCAAATCCAAGATCAAATTTCACTCTTAAGCCCTATGGACCTACCTCCATAGGCTTAATCAAATCTTAACCCGAATCAACCCAAAATTGATTTATTTCTTGATGAATCAATTATTTATTCATTTATATTTACAAATAGAAATGAATCCCACCCTTCGATGACCAAAAATAAATCAAACTAAATCAATTCCCTACTTAAGCTCTTTTGACCTACATCCATAAGCTTGGTCAAATTTGCTTCAAAAATGCTCCAAACTCAAGTGATTTTCTCATAACCCATTTATATCTACATTTATATTCCCAAATATAAATGAAATATAAATTCAAATAGCCAAAATTAAATCTGAAATTAAACAAAAATCCAATTCAAGCCTTTTTAGCCAATTTTTTGAACTTGGCCAAATCATATCTAAATTAAGCCAAAACTAATGGATTTTTTTTATGAATCAATTATTCTTTCAATCACTTAGCCAAATATTAACATAAACTATAATTATCAAACCAAACTCAAGTCAACCTAAGTCAAACCCAAGTTAGCCTTTTTGACTTGAAAAGTTCAAATGAGCCAAAATCTATTAGACTCTAAATTAATTGTAGTTGGATTATATTTCAATCATAGGCTCATATATGAGTTCAACTAAACTTGAATCAAGTCAAAACCAAATCAATTGACCCATTTAGGTCCACTTGACCTAAAGTGACCTAAAAGACTCTTTTGAGCCAAGTTCTAATCCAACCCAAATTGATTAAACTAAGCCCATCCAAACATCATATCATGATCAACAATGATCCTAGGGTGATCAACTATCTTGAATTGGGTCAAACCAAGTCAACTTGGTCCTTTGACCAAGCCAACCTTTAGCCCAAATGAAACCTAAACTAGTTAAAACCCACCATATACCAAATTGATTGAAACCATTGATTCAAACCAATTCATAATTAATGATTGAACATGATTAAACCATCAATTGAGTCAAACCAAGTCCAATTGATCATTTGACATAAGTTGACCCAAATTGACCTAAAAAGCCAAAATGGGTCAAATCATGATTTAACACAAATTGATTGCAACCAAGTTCATTCCAAATCAATTGACCAAAGCCATAGCCAAATTTGACCAACTGATCAACTTGACCCAACCTAGCCCAAATTGACCTAAAAGGTCAAATCGGCCAAAATCCAAATTAAATCCAAATTAAATTAAACCAAAGCCTACAATCATTTTCAATTAATCAATTGAACATGAACTAACACCTAACCCAACCCAATTTGATCAAATTGGTCAAATTGGTCAACTTAGCCCTTTTGGCTTGTATGAATCCAAGTGGGACCCACATAAAGGGGATTAGCCATTGGACAAATCTCTTCACATAGGATTCTTCCCCCATTTGGAAAAGTCCACTCTCCCATCACTTGGGCAGCTATCCACTTGCCAAATGGAGTATGTCTAGCATTCCTAGCCCACTCTAAACACACTAGGATCAGCCATAAACCAAAGGAAACCCACTCTCTTCTTCCTCACTCCAAACTGAGCACCCCATGAACAATGGAAACAAAATCTCCCCCATATCAGACCTTGAGCCACCTCCCAAACCTTCCTCCACTCCTGGCGAGCCACATGGACCTAATGGAGATAAGTCTCATGACTGGCCGTAGGAAAAGAGATTGAATCCCATTCATCCATTACAGGGGATATACCCCTCAAATTGAATTGGCATTCTACTTTATTTGAGCCATAGAGACTAAAAATGAAACTCCTCAGCTATTTTCCCAAGCTATTCCATTCTTCCCTCTCTTTATTTTACATCAAGCTGAAATAGGGGAGGCCAATTCGAAGTCCCATTTGCTCAATACTCCACCAAACTTCAATCAGCTTTACACACACACTCCACACACAATATCAAAGCCAAACAAATCATTTCTCAAGCTCCAAAGCCATCAGAAGGAGGAGTTCAATCAAGACCAAATGCCAAATAAGATGATCTTGGTCTCCAAGGAAAGCTACCCCAAATTGAGGTCCAAGCTTCTCAATAGGGCTTTGCCTCAACTAGGCGAAGATACCTCCATCGATCCCACCGACGAACTTGAGCTTTGGCAAGGTAATTCCTCAAAATTGTAGCTTTAGAAAAAATGGTTGGTCTTTTTTGAAGAGAACTTGTATGTTATGTGATTTTGACCGTCGGATGTGTTCCTCTCCTTCTCTTGATGGTGTGAGATCATTTTGGAAGAAATCTGTGCTCTGGTGAGCTAGGATCGAACAATGAAAGACAGACGACATCCATCTTTTGTCGCTCGCAAAGAGGAAAGATCACGGGTCATCCGTTCCACGTGATCGGAATGGACGGCCGTGATTAGATCACACATAGATCCCTGATTTTTCCTTCTAAATCGCAGGATTAATCATGGTCGTCCGATCTTAGATCGAACGGTCCACGAGAAAGCATGTCTGTCGCTAGATAACTTAGTAGCGTGATGTGATAACTTAAATAACCTACCCGCCACGTGGAAACGCTCGGAGCCACAGATTGGGGCTTAATTAGGGCTGTTGAATTAATTTTTAAGGCTGAAACTTCTAAATTTCATAACTAATTATAAAAAAATCTAAAAAATGTAAATAATGACTCATTTTAAAGGTATTTCAGAGAGGAATCCATTAAAATTATTATTAATTAATATTGAATAGTAATTTAAGCTTAATTAAGATTTAATTAAAAATTTAATTAGTCTAATTTCTCTCTGATTAATTATCCAATTAATCCCAAACTTTCAAAAGTTATTTAGGAGGATGACTCTACCTCTCCTATTTTTCTTGAAATTTATTGGTTAATTAATTAGGGAAATTGATTGATTAAGCCTTAATTTCTCTCTTAGCTTAATTAATGATAATTAATCAATTGAACAGTGATTTGATCATTTAATTGAGTTAATTAGCCTCTATTAACAGTGAGAAAACTTAGAGAAATGGATTGAGACTCCTCTTCCAATCTTTTCCCTAATCCTTTTTCATTCCTGTGTTAAAATTCATTAATTAAAATTCATTAATTAATTAATCAAAACTCAAATCATATCAAAATTTAAACAACTATTTGAAAAGATTTAGGGATTGAGACTGAGGCTTCCTTCTTTGTCTCTTTCCCTAAGTCCATTTCATATTATTGATTAAGGATAATTAGGATTTAATTAGATAATTGATGAACTTTATTAACTTAATTAAATCTGATTTCCACATTTAAACATTGGGTAGCTCTTTGGGTGTTCACTAACTTAAAGAGAGAGCTAATGAAATTATGGTTAACTCACATGTGTGAGAGAACTATAAAAATAATTAAATAGTTTCTTAAGTTTAATTATTAAATGATCATGAGCTAATTGCATTAGGCCCCTTTCATTTCATAGGAGCATTGCCATTTACTTTTCAATGTATTTGCATATCATATTAGCTCATAATTGTTTAATTAATTATCTTATGGTAACTTAGGTAAGGGTTAATTAATTGACTCAATTCATAAAAATCATCTAAGTGCTTCTTATTGAATCAAATTAACCTACACATTTTGGGAATGGGACTAGGATTAGCAAACCTTTACCACATCTAAAAAATCAATTCAAACATAAAAACAAAAAAATAACATTAAGAAGCTTTGAACTTTTTAAATAAACTTGTTTAATGTGATTGTCCTTAGGAATTAATTGGATTGAATGAAATTGCATGCTTGTGTTTCTTTATTTTTTTTTTCAATCATGGTAAAGTCTTATATGCCACTTATAGTCATGCATTCATTTCTTTCAAAAATTAATTAAATGAAAATGATTTCCTTTATGTCAAATTTCATGTGTTGACTTAAATTAAAAATATATGTGGCTATTATCACTATTAAATCTCAAATGTATTTTCAAAAGTTTATTAATGAATAATAATGTATGTTATGACATTAGTTATATATACATAGGAGGTGTATGTGAATATAAGCTTAGTGCATGAAGTGAAGTTTTTTTCTTTCATTCAAATATTGATTTGCATAAGTAAGAATGTTAATGAGTATATTAATCTGGACATTCTGGGGACACATGACTTTAAGTAGCCCCAAAGAAGTTCTTACCTCACTCCCCTGATGTAGAATAATGGCGACATACCCGTTTGATTTCATTCTTATGCATTCTGATATTAGAATTTGGATAGAGCTTCAATTCATTCACACAAATAAAATCAAATGAATCAAATTCTACTTTTTCATGGTTTTTTATTCTTATAATTGCTTATAAATTCATATGTATTTAAGAATAGTGAGTATATTAGTCTGGACATTCTGGAGATGGACAACTTTAAGTAGCCCCAAGGAGGTTCCTACCTCATTCCCCTGGTGCAAAATAATAGTGACGTGCTTGCTTAAAACTTTCATACATTTGAATGTGTATTTAGCTAATGAATGAAAATCCTTTTTTCTATAAAACTCATTTTTATGCATCGTACATTTAAGTGTGCCAAAATATATTGTATGTATAGATATGTTTAAGACTTAATCATATGCATGTTATACATGATAAAAAGAAATAAATAGACATGTGTTATGTGATAGTAGTTAATTCCATTAAATCTTAAGTTACCTTTCTTATTGAATGAGTCTATTTAAAGTGAACCCAAACTTAGGACTAACTAAAAATGTATAATAAGTCATTCATTAAAGAGAATTGATTAATTAATGTACTTTAGATGTGGCTTAAGGTAGGGATAAAAGAGAGTAATCATCTCTTTTCTTCTCTTTATAATACATAGTCGTTAACTATAGGTTAAATAAACTAAAAGAAAACACCAAGTAAAATTCTTAAATCAACTAAATCACTTAAAATGAATTCAAACCCTTTATAATTAAATATTCTTCATACTTAGAAAATTACAATAAAGCCTAGCTAAGGCATACCACACAAGCTTTAATACACACATACTTTAGATTAAGTCACCATTTTTAGCTTTATGTTAGGGTGGCGTATGGTTTGATGATGTATTATTATAGACTGCATGTTATGGTGTATATTTCGTAGAATGAATGTTAGGCCCTGATTAGCCTAATCATATTTTTTACAGGAGATTGTGCTTAAGGGGCACTTAAAATAAATATAAATGCTCTCTTTTGTAGGTCTTAGATTAGACAGTGGACTTGGTTACCCATGTGTAGGGTGCTAAGTCCAAATTATATATATATAATGGTTTAGGTTGTATGGTGTGTTTGGCTAACACTTGTCTTATAGGTAAAAGTTAGATTTACTTTTCCTATTTTTGATGCAATCTTTCATTAGAAATTAGGATTAGTGTTATGGGGGATTAAGATGAGTGCAGGCTAGGAGGCTTTGTCCTGGGAGGCCCTGTGATGCCTTCAAAGCAAGCAAATCAAAGGAAGAGATATGAAGATATGAAGATATGAAAACCCCCACAACATTTATTCATTTGTTATTATAATTATTTTTTCATATACTATGTTGTATAAGGGGTAGAGCTCGACTACCCATTTCTCTTTTCGGGTTGTACGGCAGTACCCGATTGCACCGACCTAGTATTCTTTTACATCGAGTTTATAAATTATTTTATTCTTTGTTTATAATTATGAAATATAAATGGCATGTATTTTCCTAGTTTCTTTATGTATGGTGATTTAATGTGTGGCCTCGATCCGGTTAGGCTCTTAGGTAAAAAATAAATTTTCTACCCAAACTACAAATGATAACTAGTTTTTTAAACAACTCATAATCTCATTTAAAGGCTAGGTATCAAATCAAGACAACTACAAGATTTAGCAACCCCTTAGCTGGATGTTGTATGTTTAATATCATGTATATCATTTTGTTTCACTTTAGCTAAGAGAGGGTTTCCATCCTTGCACGATAAGGGAATACTTGACCTTTAAGGGTCTCCCTTGTGATAGAAAACACATTTTTCTCACTGATTTAGCCAATAATCTCAGTTCATCATGCATTTAGACATATAAAAATCCTATGGCCTGTGTCAAAATAAAGAGTCAAAATTAAATAAAAATTGAAAAGATTTGCATTAGACTAAGTCATTATGCTCACGCTATGCTCTTAGAGAGTGTGTTTAAGGACTTTAGTTTCTTTCTAAATAATAACATCTTAATTATCTTGCAAAATATATGACTTGACCACATAGTTTTAAAATGTAGGAGGAGTTAGCTGGCTGCCACTTTAGGCGGTTATAACTCAAACAGTGGGGGGTTTACCCTCTCTTGTGGAGGTAAACAATATACCCATTTTTCATTTTAGATTTAGGACGCACTTTGGCCCTCGCTAAAGCTCCATAGATTTAGAATCAAAGGTTGCTATTTTCCCTCAGGCTACAAGCATATATCTTCACCTTTTAGGTATTTTTCATAATTTTGTATTGTGGAATTATAAGTCCTAGCTTTCTAATAAATTTCAACTCAAATATATAATTCTCTTCAATTTTAAATATATAAAACCCAACCATAAGATAGATTGAAATGCACACTATGTTTTCTAGTATCATGAGAATTCCCTACCCATCTCCTTTGGCTTCGATAAATAAGTCTCTCCTTTTGATCTATCCCACCTGATTTCTAAATATAACTAATTTATTGAGTCTTATCTTTAAAATCTTTGGAGATAATAATTGTCTACTTTAATCAAGAGTATTCCTATGGAACTTACCTTCTTTAGGATGTAATTAATTATGGGGGATTTCCCACATAGGGAACATTAGAACCCAGTTTAAATAAACCTTATTTTATTCATCCATGTAAAGTAGGGAAAAAAAAATCTTTGGAACATTCGAAGACCCATCATGCCTTAAGAGTCCTTATTAGGTGATTAGGTCCATTGTAGGGTAGTGATTTCTATCTTTCGAAATAGTGCACTATGCCTTAATGTCGTACATGATCATCTCAATAAGTACTCCCATAGATCTACGTGGTGTCCCACATATACATAAATCGAAAACAAACACCACATCCATGAAACCAACCCATGACCCATTGGAGGATGACCAAACCCGACCTAAACCCTTCTTGGGTCAACCTAAAATCAGCCCAAACCCATTTGGAGCCAAGTCCAATGCAAATCCTCCATGGGTCCTCTCCCACATTGGATTCTTTCCTCATATTTTCAAAGTCCACTCTCCTCTCATCATTTCCAGCCATCAAACTTCCAAATGGACCATCCCTGAACTTCCTAGCCCACCCTAAAGTAGGACTTTCCATGGACCAGAGGGCCCTTACAAACTGAGCAACCAAAGGATCCAAGCCAAGAGATCAGGCAAGATCAAGCCTTGAGCCACCTCCCACTCCTTCCTCCAATAAAATCGAGCCATGAGGACTCAATGGCGACCACTCCAACACTCTGGCGGTGACTGGCCGGTCAAAAAATTAGAATCATTCCCGTCCGTGTACCTCAGCAAATTGAGGGGTATACCCCTTCAATTCTCACAGGAAATCACACCATTCAATTTGTGAGAGCTTCCAAGGGAAAATCCGAGCCTCTTTACTATTTCTAGAGCGATCCCAAGCTATCCTCCTTTAGCATTTCCTATTCCCGTGTGAACCCGAAACAAGGGAGCTCAATCCTAATTCCAACTCCTCCATTTCTCAACCAAACTTCAGTTCCTCTTACACACACCTTCCACATACCTCGTCGAAGCTACCCAAGCCATTTTCTAAGCTCCAAAGCCACCAGAGGAGGGATTTTGATCAAGATCGATGCTCCAAAGCTCGATCCTTGGCCTTCCAAGCTATCCAAGTGGAACTAATCCAATTATTGCTCAACAAGGCCTCGCCTCTACTAGATGAAGCTTCCTCAAGCGTGTGAATCACCTGTCTTAGCTCTGGTAAGGTAATTCCATAAAAATTGATCTCTAGCTTAAGTGGTGTTGGTCTTTCATGAAGGGAATTCGCATGTGAGCCTATCCTAGCTATTGGATTATTGTGGATCCCTCGCGTGAAGGTGTCGGTTGATTTTGGAATGAATACGAGCTCGGGTGAGCTCGGATCGATTGATTTATGGAGGACAGTCTTTGTCGTTCATCGCTCATGAGAAGGAGGATCACAGACCATCCATTCCACATGATTAGAATAGATGGCTTTAATCAGATCACACTAGATCTATCTATTTTTTCCCTTTAGTCTGCGGGATTGATTTGCACCGTACGATCCAAGATCGAATGGTGGAGATCAATACCGTCGCCCGCCTAACTTGGGACACGACTTAAAATATCTAACCCGTGCCACGTGAAAACGTCGGCCGCCATTTGGCCACGGGATTAGGTTTACATAAGGCTAATTAAGTGGTTTTTAAAGCTGAAACTTTCATAATTCATAACTAATTATAGAAAATTCTATAAAACACAAATAATGGCTCATTTTAAAGGTATTTTAGAGGGAAATCTATTAAAATTATCCTTAATTAAATTTGAATAGTAATTTTTGCTTAATTAGGGTTTATTTAAAAATTTAATTAGTCTAATTACCCCATAATTAAATAACTAATCAATTTCAAACTTTCTAAGAATGTTTAGGAGATAACCTCTGCCTCCCCTATTTTTCTTGGAATTTATTAGTTAATTAATTGGAAAAATTGATTGCATAAGGTCTAATTACCTTCTTAACTTAATTAAGTGATAATTAATCATGTGAATAATTAATCAATAAATTGGACCCCTTAATCACTACTGAATAGTAGGGAGACTTAGGGAATTGGATTGGAACCTCCCTCTTAATCTTTCCCCTAAGTTTTCTTTTCTTCTTCAACCAAAATGCTAATTAAAAATTAATTAACTAATTACTAACTTAAATAGTTAAATTGAAATCCAAATCATACCAAATCATGTTTAATTGAATGAGAGAGCTTATGGAATTAGGTTAGGACCTCTTTCCCAACCTTTTTCCTCTTTAGCCCATTTTATTTCAAAGGATAATAAATTAAAAATAGTAATTAAGTGAAGAGGAATGGATTAATGTATTAATAACTTGACTAACCTAATTAAAAGGGTAATTACATCTTTTTTCCCTCAATTGATTCATGGGTAGAGCTTTAGGTGTTCAATAACCTAAAGAGAGCTAATGAAATTATGGTTAGCTCACATATGTGAGAAAATCATAAAAGTAATTAAGTTAGTTCCTTAAGCTTAATTAATTAGTGACTGTGAGTTAATTATATTAGGTCCTTTTCATTTCATAGGACCATTGCCATTTACTTTTCAATTCATTTGCATATTTCATTGGCTCATAATCATTTAATTAATTACCTTAAAGTAACATAGGTAAGGGTTTAATTAATTGATTTAATTCATGCCTTAACCTAATTAATCCATAAAATCAATCTAATTACCTCTCATTAAATCAAATTAACTCACACATGGGGAATGAGACTATGATTAGAAAACTTTATCTCATATTTCTTAAATCAAATCAAACATTAAATTGAAATTGACATTAAGAAATTTTGTTTTATTTTAAATAAGCTTATTTGGCATGATTGTCCTTAAGAATTAATTGGATTGAATGAAATTATGTACTTATGTCTCTTCATTTTTTTCCAATCATGTTAAATATTATTTGTCAATTGTAGTCATGCATACATCTCTTGCAAAATCAATTAAATGAAATGATTTCCTTTATGTCAAGCTTGCATGTGTTGATTTAAATTAAAATATGTGTGGCTATTATCATTATTAATTTAAAAATTATTTTCAAAAGTATATAAATCAACTATAACATGTGGAATGATGACAATTATAAGTATTCATAAGCTTGCATGTGCCTATAACTTAGAACATGTGATATGGAATTCTCTTTCTTTAATCTTCATGGATCTACACAAAAATATGAATATTAATAAGTGCATAGTTTATTTGAAGATGACACAACACTTGTTTGGATTCATTCTTATGTACATCCATGTTAGAATTTAGATAGAACTTTAGCTCACAATTATAAATAATTTAAACAAATCAAAACACAGTTCTTGCATGATTTTAATTCTTGTAGTTATTTGTACATTCATATTTATCTAAGAATAATAGGTATATCTAGTCTGGGCATTCAAGGAATGCATGACTTTAAGTAGCCCCAAGGAGGTTTTTACCTCACTCCCCTGGTTAATAATAGAGAAGTAATTACTTATAACTTGTATACACTTGCATGTGCATTTGGCTAATGAATGAAAGTCTTCACTTTTCGACTTTATTCCATATGCATAAATATTTCAAAAATGCAACTTTAGCATGGTTTTCCACTATTATAGTTATTTGTACATCCATGTGTATCTAAGAATAGCAGGTATATCTAATCTGGACATTCCAAGGATGTACGACTTTAAGTAGCCCCAAGGAGATTTTTACCTCACTCCCTTAGTTAACAATGGTGAAGTACTTGCTTAAAACGGTTATACATTTGAATGTGTATTTAGCTAATAAATGAAAATCTCATTTTCTATAAAATTCATTTATGCATCTTTCATTTAAGTGTGCTAAAAATATATTGCATGTGTAGGTATACTTAAGATTTAATATCATATGCATGCTACATATGATGGAAAGAAATGAATGCACATGTGTCATTTGATAGCAATTCATTCTAATTAATCTTAAGATGCCTCTATTATTGAATATGATTATTTAAAGTGAACCTAAACCTAGGATTAATTTAAAACATATGATAAGCCATTCACTAAAGAGAAGTAATAAATTAAAATGCTTTAGAAATGACTTAGGGTAGAGATGAAAGAGAGTAATCCTCTCTTTTTCTTCTTTTTATAACACTTAGTTGCTAAGTGTTAATCAAATAAAACAAAATAAAATATTAAGTAAAATTCTCAAATTATTTAAACCACTTAAACTGAAATCAATCTCTTATGATTAAATGCCTTTTCACACTTAGAAAATACAACTCTAATGCTTAGTTAGGACATACAACATAAGCCTTAATATACACATTAGGGTGGTGTTTAGTTTTATGATGCATTATTTTAAACTGGATGTTAGGGTGTATGCTTCATAGATTGGATAATAGGCTATGATTAGCCCAATCATATTTTTTGCAGGGGATTATGCTTAAGGGGTCGCTTAAAAATAATTATAAATGCTCTCTTTGCAGGTTGCTTAAGCCCCTAAGCATAATCTAAGTTAGGACAGGTGGGCTTAGTTACCCATGTGCAGGATGCTAAGTCCAAATTATAAATACAACTGCTTGGGTTGTATGTACATTTAGCTAACCTCTATTTTATAGCTATAGTTTGATTTACTTTTCCTATTTTTAATGTAATTTTGCATTAGGAATTAGGATTAGTGCTATAGGGGTTTAGGATGAGAATTGGCCAGAAGGCTTTGTCATGGGGCTCCATGTGATGTCTCGAAGCCTACCAAATCAAAGGGAGCAAAGACATAAACACACGAAGACTTGAAGACCCCCCCATAGCATTTATAAAATATAAATTATTCTTTTATATTTTGGGTTGCAGAGCTTAGCTACCCATTTTTCTTTTCAGGTTGTACGACATCACTCGACCACACCGACTTTTTATTCTTTTGCGGTAGCTATAAAATATTTGATGTTATGTTTAGCTTGTGTATTAGAAATTACATGCCGCTTCATAGTTTCTTTATGATTGGTGTTCGTTGTATGGCCTAGATATGATTATGTTCTTAGGAAAAAATAAATCTTTTAACCAACTACAACTCATAAATAAAGTTTTAAATAATTCATAATCTCATAATAAAAGTCTAGGTATTAAATAAGGTAATTAAAAGATTTAGCAACCCCTTAGCTGAATGTTATATGTTTCACATCATGCATGCATATTCTTTCTCTTTTGAAAATAAGTGATTTCCATCCTTGCATGATAGGGGAATGCTTGACTTGTCAGGGCATCCCTTGTAGTGAAAAACACCCATTTCTCATTGATTTAGCCAATAATCTAATTTCATACATATAGGCATACAAAATCCCAAAGCTTTTGTCAAAATGAAGCGTCAAAAATTAAATAAAATTTAAAAAGATTTGCATTTGTAGATTAAGTCATTACTCATACCACTCATGCTCTAGTCTTTTACGAAGTGGGTTTAAGGATTTTAGTCTCATTCTAAATAACAAGAACCTAACTATCTTGTAAAATCATATGACTTGCCTACATGGTTTTAAAGCATAAGAGGAGTGTGGTGTTTAATTTTGAATTTCATTTCATTGAGGGTGGAGAGGGGGGGGGACACCATGCAAATCTGAGGGTGTACTTATTGAGATGATCGGGTATGACATTGAGGAATAGTATACTATCTCAAAAAATAGAAGTCACTACCCTACAATGGACCTAATCACTTAATAAGGACTTCTAAGGCATGGCGGGTCTTTGAATATACCAGAGATTTTTCTTCTACTTTACATGGATGAATAAAGTAGGGTTTATTTAGTTTAGGTTCTAAAGTTCATTATGGGGGAAGCCTCCATAGTTAATTACATCTTAAGAAAAATGAATCCCATAAGAATACTCTCGATTAAAGTAGGCGATTATTCTCTCCAAAGAATTCAAAGATAGGACTATCAATAAATTGATTTTGTTTTAGAAAATCAAATAGGTGGATCAAAACAGAAGAGTTATTATTGAAAGTAAAGAAGATGAGTAGGGAGTGCTCGTGATACTAGGAAGCCTAGTGAGCACTCTAATCTATCATATTGTTGAGCTTTATATATTTAAAATTGAGAAGATTTATTTATTTGAGTTAAAATTTTATTAGAAATCTAGGACTTATAATTTTATAATATAATATTATGAAAATGCCTATGAGGTGAGAATTTATGCTTGTATTCCCAAAGGAAAATAACAATCTCAGATCCTAAATCTAGAGAGCTTTGGCGAGGGGACAAAGAACAACCTAAATCTAAAGTGAAAGTGGATATACGGTTTACCTCCATAAGAGAGGATAAATCACCCGACTGCTAGACTTATAATTGTATAGAGTGGCAGCCAGCTAACTCCTCCTATGCTTTAATTCCATGTAGGCAAGACTTATGCTTTTTCAAGATGGCTAGGTTGTTATTATTTAGAAAAGAAACTATGTTCTTAAGCCCACTCCCTAAGATACTAGAGCATGAGGGGTATCAATAATGACTTAAATATAATGCAAATTTTTATCAAACTTTATTCAATTTTGGACATTTTATTTTGATAGAGGCTATGGGATTTTATATGCCTAAATGCACGAGAAGTTAATTATGAGCCAAATTAAAATAGAAAGATGTGTTCTTCTATCATAGGCTCTTAAAGGTTAAGCCCATTCTATCTGGTACAAATGAAAGCCCTCTCAAATCATGAGTGAAATAATATGGCATGCATGTTATTAAACATACAATATTCAGCTAGGGGGTTGCTAAATATTTTATTATCTTGAGTTAATTCCTAAGCTTTGGGTGAGGTTATGAGTTATTTTAAAAGTTTGGTTATGAGTTTGTTAGTGGGATAGAAACTTTATTTTTATCCTAAGAGCCTAATCACATCCAGGCCATACAACAATCACAAAAAAGAAATGCTTTTTTATAATGCACAAGCTAAACAAAATATCAAATAATTTTATAAATCTATCACAAAAGAATAAAAGGTCGATACAATCGGGTACCACTGCACAACCCAAAAAGAAATGTGGGTAGCTGAGCCCTACCCTTATACAACCCAGATTATAAAAAAGTAATTACAAATGATGAATGCTATGGGGGTCTTCATTCTTCATTTCTTCACTTTCATTTCTTTCTTCTTTTTGGCTTGACTTGAATATGGTTGCTCCAAAGACATCACATGGCATATAAGACTTGGTCTTATAACCAATGCTCATTCTAATCCCTCATAACAATTATCCTAATCTTATTGTAAAATTATATTAAAAGAAAGAAAGTAAATCTAGCTACACCTATAAAATAACTGTTAGCTAAACACACCATACAAGATAAGCAGTTATATAAATAATTTGGACTTAGCATCCCACACATGGGCAACCAAATCCACTTGTCCTAACCTGGGTTTTGCCTAGAGGCTAAGTAACCTGCACAGCAAAAAGTAATTTATATTTTTATTTAACAACCCCTTAAGAAGAACACCCTGTAGAAAGAATAATTAGGCTAACATCGGCCTAACATCCAGACTACGCACATACACACTAACATCCAGTCTAAAAATAATACATCACAAAATAAACATACACCAAACCATACACCGCCCTAACATAAAGCTAGAAATGGTGACTTAGTTTATTGTGTGTGCATTAAAACTTGTGTGGTGTATTCTAATTAGGCTTTAGATTTATAATTTGCTAAGTGTGATGGATTGAATTCATAAGGGTTTGACTTCACTTTAAGTGATTTAATTGATTTGAATATTTTACTTACTGTTTTCCTTTTGTTTCATATGGCCTACACTTAACATCTAAGTGTTATAAAGAGAAGAAAGGGAGGGAACCTCTCTTTCATCCATACCTTAAGTCATTTCTAAGACAAGTTAATTAATCAATTTCTTTTAGTGAATGGCTTATTATATGTTTTACTTAGTCTTAAGTTTAAGTTCATTCTAAATGACCTTATTCAATAAGAAAGACATCTTAAGATTAATTAGAATGAATTACTATCACATAACACATGTTCATTTATTTCTTTCCATCATGTATATCATGCATATGAATAATCCTAAGCATACCTATACATGCAATGTAAATCTTAGCACACTTTAATGATGAACACAAAGAAGTATGCTTGGAATTCAAATATTTCATTTAATTGGATTATGAATGCATGCCTTTTCGATAAAAACATGGGTTTTTCATCCATTAGCTAAACACACATTCACATGTATAAAAGTTTTAAGTGAGTACGTCACCATTATTTTCTGCACTAGGCGCATAAAGAACAAGACCTACTTAGGGCTACTTAAAGCCTTGCGGCCCCGGGGTGTCCAGGCTAATATACCACTTTCTTAGATACATGTAGATGTTTGAGAAACCATAAGGATAGGAAAACCCATACAAAAGTTGTGTTTCATTTATTTTATCTATGATTCTTATTCGTTGACCACATCATACATGCAGATATATAAGAGTTTTAAGTGAGTACGATGCATTACTTTCTGCACTAGGGGCGTTAGGTACAAGGCTTACTTAGGGCTCTTTAAAGCCGTGCAGCCTCAAGATGTCCAGAATAATATACCACTTTTCTCAAATACATATGAATGTACAAAAGAAACACAATAATAAGAGATCATGCAAGAAATTATGTTTGATTTGATTATATGATTTAAGATTCGTATTTATTGGCCACATCACACATACACATGTATAAGAGTTTTAAGTGAGTACGACACCATTATTTTCTACACTAGGGGCATAAGATACATGACCTACTTAGGGCTACTTAAAGCCTTGCAGCATCAGGGTGTCTAGACTAATATACCACTTCTCTCAAATACATATGAATGTACAAAAATAGAACCACAAGAATAAGAAATCATGCAAAAAATTATGTTTGATTTGATTATGTGATTTACAACCGTGATATGAAATTCTTCCTAAGTCTTAACATGGAAATACATAGGAACTGATTTAGGCAAATGATTATTCTTTTCAAATGGACTATACATTTGTGAATCCTATATGAATCCATGCAAGGTAAGGGAAGAGAACTTCATATTGCTTATATAATCAACACATGCAAGCTTATAGCTATTTGTAATTAACATCACTTCATTTATAATAATTGATTTATTGGCTTTTGAAAATAACATTTAATTTTGTAGTGATAATAGCCACACATATTTAATTTAAATCAACATACAATTTGACATAAAAGAAACTATTTCATTTATTTAATTTTAAAATAAATAAATGCATGATTACATATGACAATAAATATTTAACATGGATGAAAAGAAATAAAATAACACAAGCATGTGATTTCATTCAAATCCAACTAAATCTTAAAGACAATCATACTAAATAAAGCCACTTAAAATAAATCAAAGTTTTTTTAATGTCATTTCATTTTGAGTTTGATTTGAGTTAAGGGAATTGAAATAAGTTTACTGGTCCTAATCCTATTCTTCATGTGTGAGTTAATTTTGGTTCAAGGAAGAAGTAATTAAGTTAATTTTATGATTTAATTAGGTTAAGATATGAATTAAATGGACTAATAAACCCTTGCCTCCATCACCTTAAATTAATTAACTAATTAATAATGAGCCAACATGATATGCAACCACATGGAAAGTAAAATTTCAATGCTCCTAAGAAATGAAAAAAGGCTAATGTAATTGGCACATGATTAATAGTTAATTAATCTTAAGGGATCTCACTTAACTACTTTTATAGTATTCTCACACATGTGAGCTAACCATAATTTCATTATCTCCCCCTTTGGGTTATTTAACACCAAAATAGCTACTCAAGATTAAATTAGAGAAGTAGATTCAATTGGATTGATTAAGTTCATTAATTAATTAATTAAACCTTAATTAAACTTAACCAATAAAAATAAAATAGGCTTAGAGAAAGAGGCAAAGAAGAGAGCCTAAGTCTTAATCCCTCCTTTCAATTAATTGATTAAGGTTCAAGTATGATTTGGATTTTGATTAATTTTTTTGATTAATTAATTAAGGGGGGGGGGGGGGGGGTTAATTAATTACTTAAGAGGGATTAGAGAAGACTTAAAGAAAAGATTGGAAGAGGGAGCTCTAATCTATTTCATTAGACTTTATCATCATTAACAGAGGTTAATGAGCTTGATTGATTGATTAATTTACTGTTCATTTGCTTAATTATCATTAATTACATTAAGAAAGTGATTAAGGCTTAATCCATTGATTTCTTTAATTAAGAAATCAATAAAATCTCAAAAAATAAGGGAGGCAGAAATCATCCCCCTAAATATGCATAGAAAGTTTGAGATTAATTAGATGATTAATTAAAGAGTAATTAGGCTAATTATATTTCCAATTAAACCTTAATTAAGCCAAATTCACTATCAAAATCAAATAATAATACTTTTTCTAGATTATACTCTAAAATATCTTTAAAATAAATCTAAGTTTGTATTTTTTTGATTTTTCTAGAATTAGTTATGAATTTAGGAAATTTCAGGATTAAAATAAATTAATTAACCCTATTTAGAGCCTTAATCCCGTCAGACCATGTGGTGGCTGACGTGTCGTACTTTCCATGTGGCACGATGAGATTTATTATTTAAGTTATCACATCCGAGTACTGACTCGGATGGCAGCACACAGTATCTTCGTGGATCGTCTGATCTAAGATCATACGACCACGATCAAACCCGCAATTTTGAAGGATTAATCAGAGGCGCCAAGCATGATCTAATCAGAACTATCCATCCCAATCACCTGGGATGGACAATCCATGATCTATCTCCTCTCAAGCAATGAAGGATGGCTACCGTCCATCAATGGCCGCTTGATCCAAGCTCACCTGAGCTCGGATGGAGATGAAAGTGATCCCACACCTTCGGGGAAGCATGACAATCAAATCCAACAATGGAAAATGCATGAAGTGGAAATTTCGTTCACAAAAGACCAACCTATTTTCATTCAAGGATCGATTTCAATGGCATACCTCACCAGAGCTTGTGACCGACGGTTCCAATGATTGAGGAGGCTTCGTTTGGTAGAAATGAAGCTCTGTTGAGCCGTACGAGCTTTGATTTGGTGTAGTTTGCTCGAAAAACCAAGGTGCTAGATGTAGGTGGTTGGGCTTGATCGAACTCTACCCTCTAACTATCTGGAAGCTTGGGAAAGGATTCGTTCTTGCTCGTTTTACTCCAAGGAAGGTGTGTGCAAAGTTAATTACACTTTGGTTGCAAAATGGAGAAATAGGAATCACTGGTTTGCTCCCCTATTTCGGTTTCACACAAAACCAAAAATGATGATTTTGGGGAGCTTAGAAAACCTTGGAAATGGCTCTTGGATTCTTCTCTCTGGCTGCTAGGGTTTAATCAAGTGTGAGTGTGTGAGTTTGAGTGAGAATGAGGGTGGTATACCCCCTCATTCTTTGGATCGAACGGTCATGACTATTTTGGAATTTTTGATCAAGGGGTCACCATGGGAGCTCGATTTGTGCAGTGAATCATGTTAGTTGGCTTCCCTTGAGTGGAAGAGGGTGTGAGAGTGGCTACCAAGGGAAGAAGTGCTTCTCCTTGGCGATTTGGAAAGCTCCAATAGGGATGAGGAGGTGATTTCACCTCCCCATGGATCATGGCCGACCCAACCACTATTGGGTCAGGTCAGCCATGGTCCAAGGTGCCTAGGTGGACTTCTTGTTGGGTGCTAAGTTGCTAGGAGGATAAAATGACACAATGGGTATGTGTTTTATCACATATGATGCCTTAAACTCAAGGGAAAAATGGTCATTTGGCTATGAGTTTGATTTTAACAGATTTGAAATGGGTTAAAAGTGTTAGCCCAAATTTCAAGTAGTTTGGAGTTTGTTTGATTTGATTTGGCTTGATTTCACCTATTTAGGTCAAATTGGGTTGGGTCAAGTTGAATTAATTTGGGTCAAACTAAGGTTGGGTCAAGTTCACATGACCAATTGAAGTGTATTGGTGTCATTGGCTTGGTTCAATTTGCTTTGGATTTGATTATGGTTCATTTGGATTCATATAGGTCAAATGGGTCAAGTTGACCAATTTGACCAATTTTACCAAATTGGGTTGGGTTAGGTGTTGAGTCAAGTTCAATTAGCTAATTAAAAATGATTGTAGATTTTGGTTTATTTTAATTTGGATTCAATTTAGATTTTGGCTAATTTGACCCTTTAGGTCTATTTAGGCTAGGTTGGGTCAAGTTGACCAATTGGTCGACTTGGGCTCAATTATGACTTTGGTCAAGTTCAACAAGTAATTTGGAATGAACTTGAGCCATTGGTTGCAATCAATTTGGGTTAAATCATGATTTGGCCCATTTTGGCCTTTTAAGCTAATTTGGGTCAACTTGGATCAAATGGCCAATTAGGCTTGGTTTGGCTCAAGTGAAGGTCTGGTCATATTCAAGCATTGGTTATGAGTTGGCTTGAATCAATGGTTTCAATCAATTTGGCTTATGGTGGATTTTGGCTAGTTTGAGTTTCATTTGGGTTAAGTGTTGACTTGGTTAATAGGCTAGCTTGACTTAGTTTGACCCAACTCAAGAGAATTGATTAACCTAGGATGATTGTTGATCATGTTGTGAGGATTGGATGGGCTTAGTTCAATCTAATTTGGGTTGGATTAGAACTTGGCTCAAAAAGGTCTTTTAGGTCACTTTGGGTTAAGTGATCCTAAATAGTTTAGTTGGCTCGATCATGGCTTGATTAAGTTTAATTGAACTCACACATGAGCCTAGGGTTGAAATACAAATCAAATTGTAAGTGGTTTGAAGCCAAATGGGTTTTTATTCATATGATAATTTCAAGTCAAAAGGGTAAACTTGGTTTTGATTTGGGTTAGCATAGATTTGGTTTGATAATTGTGGTTTTGTGTTTATATTTAGGTCAATGATTGGAGGAATGATTGAATCATGAAGGAATCTATGAGTTTTGAATTGGTTTGGGTATCATTTTGCCAAGTTGAAGGATTTGGCTAAAAGGGCTAAAATTGAGAATTTGAATTGATTTGGGTTTCAATCATTTGGAGTTTGGAATTATTTATGAATTAAAATTTGATTTAAGATTGAATTTGATAATTGATAAAATTAGTTAGATTGAGGTTTGTTTGAATTTGTTTAAGGCTAAGTTCATAAGGTAAAATCAAGATTTGTAGTTTGAATTTAATCATGGGTTTCAATCATGTGATAGTTGGATTTGATTTTGGAATTGATTTGAATTTGAGGTTTAGTTTCAAAGAAGGAAGCAAAGATTGGGTTTAGGTTATAGGGTAGGCAAGTCCTCCAAAATCCTTAAGGCACAAACTATTCCTATGACTAACTCTTATAAGACTCTAAGGTTAGGTTAGGTCAAGTGTTCACCTAATCACTATAAGTGTCTTAAGACTAAGAAACTCTTAGTGTCTATAAGAGTCCTAGATCTATGATGAGGAAGTTAAGAGCTCACTCCAAAAGTGAGGTCAACAAAGGGCTCCTAATGGGTGTGGTGTGATTGACAAGGCACACCGCACATATTGGTGTTGACCGAGATGATCAATAACATATGAAGGATCACAAACACTAACATAAATGATCTATCCATAAACCTGAGATGTAGAAGGAATCAAGATCTTAGTGCAATGCAACTCAACTTATACCAAGGGCATAAGAGAGGAAGAAATGATTCACTGGGGGATCAAACACGCGAACCTTCCACTTGGGAAGCAAGTTTAGGTTATCCACTAGGGATAAGGGTTTGGATTTGAATGCAAGATATGATTTGGGTAGAGTATCCGCTGAGGATTAGAATGTATAACCCATCGGGAATAAATGTTTGATTTGATTTGCATCTCACTGGGGAGAAGTTTGATTTGAGTTGATTGATGGGGCATCCACTGGGGGATGAAAGTTTGATTTGATTTGTTGATTTATGATTTGAAGCTCCATTGGGGAGAGAATGATTTGGTTTTGAGCACAAATCTACTGGAGATATGAGCTCAAATCCACTGGGGATAAGGTGAATGAACCTTCCACTAGGAAAATAGGTTTAGAGTATCCACGGGGAGGATGAGAATTTGGCTTTGAGCATGCACCTACAGGGGATGTGAGCTCGAATCCATTGGGGATAAGATAGATTTAATTCGGACTCCGTTAGAGGGAGGATGATGAATTTGATGAGGCGACCGGTGTGCGATGGATCCAATAAGGGAAATGTAATAGCTAGACTTATCTTTACAAATCCAAAGGGATAGTTTTTATAGTAGGGCTAACCAACTTAATGGGTCACCTTTAAATGTGCAATGGTCAAGTTAGGAAGAAAGTACGTGGACTCACATATTCCTACATAAGGAACCACTGGGGTGATCGATTTCTTGCGCAATAAATCAAACCCGACTTAAGGCGACTAGTGAGTGAGTGCCGATGGGGGACTTATATCGACTCAGGAGTAATCAAGATAATATCATTTGATTGAATTGCATTTATTTTAATTTTTTTTATTTTAATTTGATGGATCTTATTAGTGTGCGATGGATTCACTAAGAAGGGGCAAATATCAGCCTAGATCTATCTTAAATTTACAAATCCAAAGAAATAGTCTATCGGTCATGGGGTAGAGCAAACTAACCTAGGGAGTGCCTTTCGGTGTGCAATGGTCAAGTTAGGAAGAAAGCGCGGGGACTTACATCTTCCTAAATAAAGAACCATTGGGGTGATCAGTTGCTAGTACAATAAATCAAACTTGACCTAGGAAAACTGTTGTGAGAGTACCAACCTGGGGATTTATCTCAACTCAAAAATAGTCAAGAAATTCCTATAGGGAGTTTTGCTGACACTACCCTAAAGATAGGATGCCTGCTTGGGAAAAGGGCTACTGGGGGCTTGAATTCCTAATACACAAGTGAAGATATATTTTGTTTGTTTGTTATCAAGGACCATGTTGGTTTGTGAGGGACCACACTGAGAAGGAGCTCATATCAGCTTAGTCTTATCTTAGATTTACAGGACCAAGGGAGAATCTGCACATCCGCAAGACAAATTCTCTAATCACAGGGGTGGCTACTAGGAAAGAGAGATTGTCTAATCCAAAAGTAACTCAGGTAGTGTCTAAATGGGGTCGCTAAGGACATGATGCAAATAGAGTGCCTACAAGGGAGGTGCCACTAGGGGTGTTATCCAAAATCCTGTAAGAGAAAGCCTATAGGTATACGGTGGCCAACTCGAGGAGAAAGTGCATGGACTTACATCTGCCAAGAGTAGGTATCCACCGGGTGGGTCACCATCAATATGGCGATAACAAATCAACCTAAAGTGCCCGTCAGTTTGTGACATTCAGTGTAGAAAGAAGGCGTGTAGGCTTACATCTCTCTAAAGTGGAACTAATCACCGGGATAATCTGTCTTCGGCTCGACAGGGGCTATCCGACCTAGGGTGACTACTAAGCCAGGAGTCATGTGTAAGGACTAAACCCAAGCTTGAAATAGTCCAAAGAAAAAGAGCCTCTTGAGGACTTACCCTAAACCTCAAATATACCGACCTAATGACGCGCTAATCTAAGAAGCATGTAGCTTACATCCTCTTAAACAAAGTCTTGTATCTGGGTAGTGCAGTGCCTACCGATAATATGCTCGTTGGTTTGTAATGGTCAAGTCAGAAAGAAAGCGCGGGGACTCACATCCGCCAGACAAGTGACCACTGGGGTGACACACTAACAAGATAGCATATCAGCCCGACCTAGAGCAGTTAATGAGTGAGTGCCATGTGGGCTTGCTATTACATCAAAATAGCTCAAGACAAAAGATATGTGTTCATTTATGTTGTGAAAGAGAGAATATGATGTCACTTGGGTTCTCTTACACCTACCCTAAACACGTAGAAATAGATGAAATGGTGCCACATGGGCAGTTATGACTCCACCAAAAAAGGATATCGCTTGGGTTCTCTTACACCTAACTTTATTGTACTAGTCGAAATGGGATGCCTCTTGGGTTCTCTTACACCTAATCTAGTAGCACCGAAGGATTGTGTGTAGTTTGTCTTTGTGTTGTGGAGGGATAGGATGTCTCTTGGGTTCTCTTACACCTACCCTAAACTCATCGTGGTGGATTCACAAGCAAAAGAAATTTTTAACACATAAGAGATGGAATTTGATATGAAAATAAGTTTATTGATGATTATTTTCAAACAAGATTTTATGGATAGTATTTCGTTAAGTAGAGCTGTTGATTGGAAGCATCGGGCGCTTTCCCTTATAATTTTTAAGCTGATAAGATCCTCCTCAGTAGGCCTTTTCTATGGCGAAAGGGCCTTCCCAAGTGGGTTCAAATTTACCTCCCATCTTTCGATGAGCCATAATTGGTCTCCTTAGAACTAAAACAAGCTCTCATGCTTGAAAAGCTATAGGGAGGACTAGCTTATTATGAGCTTGAATCATTTTGACTTTGTACAACTCGAGATTCTGGCATGCCCAGAGGCATCTCTCCTCCAAACTTTCCAGCTCTTCTAACCGCAACTTGACATTCTGCTCTGTTGTAACCTTGCCACCCACAATTATCCTTAGTGACTGGAGTTGGACTTCTAGTGAATAAGCGGACCCACACTAAGGAGAAAAGATCGAGTTGGAGTTACGTATGTGTGGTAGGCCCACAAGGCTTAAGCTTTGCTCATCCCATTATCGCTTGTTGTCATCGAGTGTCTTTTTTAATATTTGGATGAGAGTCTTGTTGAATGCTTCTGCTAGATTGTTTGCCCACGGGTAAAAGATGATAGAGTATCTCAAATATATGTTGTGTCTGTGGACAAAGATGTTGATTTGAGTGCTCTTGAATGCAGTATCATTATTAGATATAATTCGTTGAGGCACCCCGAACTTATACGATATAGTTCACGAAAATTGGAGCTGACCTCTCAGGTGGGATTGCCTTACCCACTTGAAAAGTCGGTGGTAGCAAGAATGAACCGGTGAGCCTTGAAAGAAGGAGGATCAATCGGACCCACTATGTCGGTACCCCAACACTCGAATGGCCATGAAGTCAAAGTAGGATGTAGAATGTTGGGTGGTTGACGTAGGACCACACCGTGTACCTGACATTGGTGGCATCTCCTAGCTACGTTCATGCAGTCTGTGATCATCGAAGGCTAGTAGTATCCTAGTCTTTTGATCTTATCTTTCATCTTCAAACTAGATTGATGCGCTCCACATAAAACTGAGTGTACCTTGGTGACAATCTTATGAGCTTCATATTTTTCTAAGCAACGTAACCACATATGATCGAAAGACAGCCGATACAAAGTGCCATCCACGAGAGCGTAGGAAAAGGATCTCTGCTTCACCTGATGTTCTAGTGATTTCTCTTGAGGTAGTTTACCTATATTTAGATAATCCATGAATGGTTTCCTCCAATCTGACTCCTCATCCTTTTTGGCAACGGCAACCTCCCCTTCAAGAGAGAGTCTCTTGATGAGTTTAGCATCAATAAGGGATAAGACTTGTCTATTTTGGACCATTATTAGAATGGATTCATCTTCCGGATATGCAAACTCTTTGGCAAGCTTGGCTAATGCATCTGCTACTGTGTTATCCTCAAGAAATTTTATAGATAGTGACATATGAGATTTGGGCCAATAACTCCATGGTATACTTGTCTTAATTATGGAGCTTAAGCTTTAGAACTTTGTAGGACCCAGCAATCTGGTTGATGATGAGCTAAGAATTCCCGAAGATGTTGATACTCTAGATACATAGTATAATGATTAACTCTAGACCGATAATTAGAGCCTCATATTCAATTTCATTATGGGTGCATGGATTGAACAGATGATATGAGTATCTCATCATATCATGGCCCAGAGTTAGGAGAACTATTCCTACCCCTACCTTTCCTGGAAGAATAGATCGTGGTTCTTCTCCTTTTTGAAAGGAAGCCACACCATCAAAATATATATCCCAGTGGTAAGTGCTAGTGTCCCCTAAGTTCATGATTTGTTCATCAGGGAGGTCATCACTAAGCAGGGAATCAATAGAAAGTGAGTGTGCTGCTAAGAAATCCGCTAGTGCCTTTCCTTTCTTCATAAGGAGGGGTACGATTATGATGACAAACTGTGATAAAATTATAGATCAACGTGCCAACCGTCTAGATAGCTTCGATCGTGTCATGAGATATTGTAGTGGATTGATTCCTGGATATCAGATTCCCTTTATGAGAAAGCATGTAGTGCTATAGCTTTTGGGATGCAAAGATTAAAGCTAGGCAGTACTTTTCAATAGGTGGGTAGTTTACCTCAGCAGGGATTAGACGATGACTGAGATAGTAGATAACATTTTCTTTCTCTTCATCGTTGGTTTGAGCTAATAAAGTTCTAAAGGAGTCATTTAAGAGTGTGGTATGATGGGTGTTGTCATCAGGTAGTGCTTGATGTATTTGAAGGCATGTTGACACTTGTCATCCCACTTAAGCTTAGCATTCTTTCTGATAAGTGCTGAGAATGGTTGGCATCTTCTTGATAGGTTGGAAATGAAGCATCTTAGATATGCCAACCACCCTTAGAATGATCTGAGTTGAGTAGAATTTTAGGGGGTGTCATTTCTAAGATGGCCTTGATCTTCTCCAGATCAATTTCTATTTCCCAGTGTTGGACAACAAACCCAAGGAATTTTCCTGAAGCTACTCTGAATGTACACTTCAGAGGATTCATTTTGAGGTTAAATTATCTTAACCATTTAAAAACTACTCTCAAGTCGAAGAGATGGTCTTCTTTTTCTTTGCTTTTGACTACTAGATCATCAACATAGCATTCAACTTGATGATGAATGAGTTCGTTGAAGATCCGAGTCATGGCCCTCTAGTACGTAGCACCGGCATTTTAAGGCCGAAAAGCATTACCCTATAATAATAGATTTTGATCAAGGTTCAAAAAGTAGTATTTCTTTCATCCTCAGGGGCCATCTTGATTTGGTTGTAGCGAGATGAGCCATCCATGAAAGAGAATACTACATGAGATGAGGTAATGTCCACCATTAATTCTAGTATAGGAAGTGGAAATTCATTCTTAAGACATGCCTTATTTAGATCTCTAAAATCAACGCATAGATGAATTTGACCATTCTTTTTCTTAATTGGGATGACACTGGCCAACCAGGTAGAATATTTGTCTTCCCTGATAAAGCGAGCATCGATCAGTTTCTTGATTTTAGAAGTGACATGTTGTTCAATGTCTAATCGCATTCATCTAGGAGCTTGCTTGATAGGGTTAGCATTAAGTTCTATTGCTAGTTTATGGACTGCTACGTCAAGAGATAAACCAGACATTTCTTTATAACTCCATTCGAAGCAGTCCTTAAACTCAACCAATAACCTAACTAGGTTATTGGTTTCTTCTTCATTCAACAAGGAGCTGATGTATGTCGAACGTGGATTGTCTTCGGTTCCCAAGTTGACTTCTTTGAGCTCGTCGATGGTTGATCTGATCTCTTCTTCAAACTCTGGTGGTGCTTCTTTGACTTCAAGCTCATTTAGGTCATCTGAAGGTTGTAAACATACCTTCTCATAAGAGTTAGCATGATTTGAGAAGAACCTATCAGACCCTAAATGAGTGGTGATGATTAGGAAATGGTTATCGTCATCGACTGGACCCACTGTACCAAATCCTAGTCCTTGTATTGATTGAGAATGTCTGCTTTGGTTGACCTATAACCTTTCAAAGTAATCCGAGTTGTGTTTAAACCAAGTATGTGGGATTAATCCCTTCTTTGCTAAGTTAAGAACACAAGGTGAATACTAATCAAAAGAAAATTGTATTAAATCTTTATATGAATCATCCTCAAGTTTGACATCGACTTCTTGATGTGAGGATGATGCTCCCAACAAAAATCTCTTTGGCTTGACATCTATGGATAATTTAGGGGCCTTTTTAATCATTAAGCCTTCAACTTTCTGGAAAGAAAGTGAGGTTAGAGCTAAGGTTCCCAACTACTGCCTGACTGTTCTACATAATAGTGATTCAGATACATTCATGCTTTGCTTTGATGCCTGGTCTTCATCGTTGTCTTGCTAGAATGTTACCTCTAAAGGGACTCACTGAGAAGGGTTGGTTGGCGTGCTAACCATATGAGACTCATCCTCTAAACTGGATTCTAAGTCTATGTGGATAGCGGGAGTACTCCTGTGAGTCAGAACATAGCTCTTATTGGGTGGACAATAGAGAGGAAGTCTTCCACCTCACAGGCTCTCGGATGCCTTGTCTCACGATGGGGTCGAGTCATCGCCCATGTGTTGAAGGAGCAGCGTGGGTGGAATCCAATATCTGGCTCTACTTCTTCCTCGGTGTCTGATTCTCGCTCACTTATATTTTCTTTTTCTTTTTCTTTTTTCTTTTCTTTTTCTTTTTCTTTTTTTTCTTTTATTTTGTTTCATTTTCTTTTGTTTCTTTTTCTTTTATTTTTGAAGTTTCACTAAGTTTGCAAGAATATACCTTTTGATTTGGAGGAAGATAATAGGTTGCATCATCATATATCTCGACCTCTCTAACTGAAAATGGCTTCAAGTCTCCTTTGACATAATACTTGATTCCACCTCTTCAGAATTTGATGCACTGATGTAAAGAGAATGGAATCATGTTATTTCCATTTATCCAAGGCCTACCGAGAAAAATAGTGAAAGATGTATCTGAATCGATTATCTAAAACTTGGCTTCTATTTTCCAGTCATTTATCTCTAATGGTAACACTATAAAGCCTAAAGCCCTCTCACCTTGTTCATTGAATCCTCTTAACATAATCTGATCTCCTTAGAGTTCAAAGATGTCAATTCTTAAGCAGACAAGTGTCTTTAGACTCATAATGCTCACTGATGCACCTGGATCAACTAACACCCTAAAGAGTCTGAATCTTCCCATATCCACTGTGATGTAGAGGGGACAATTATGCTCTATTATCCCCAAAAGAAGGTCTTCATCGGTGAATGTAACTCCATGGGCTTCTCTTGAATAACATGCATTTTCTCCAATAGTGATCAGTTGAGCTAACCATATTTCAGAATCAAGAAGGGCTTTGATCAATGACCCCCTCATTTCTTTGCATAAGACAAGGGCATCATATATGCTTAGTTTAACTGACAACTTTCTTAGGTGAGTGAGGACATTGTAGTCAACTCTAGGCTGGTCCTCCACAAGAATATCCGTAAGCGGAGAATCCTGTGGAGGGGCTTCTTGATCACTAGAATGAATGACTTATTCACCTTTATCCTAAGGTGCTACCCTAGGAGGTAGAACTTTGCCACTGCGGAGGTTGACTTCTGTGACTTCATGAGATGATTTAGTGGAAAGTTTTACCTGCTTATCAAGTTCACCTACAGCTTCTCCTATGGGATCTTCTGAGTTAGATGACTCCAAATCAATCTCAATGGGTGAACCAGAATGATTTAGGAATGAAAAATCCATTTTTTAATCAAAAGATGAATGATTAGAACTTGAGTTATCATTATTATTTTGTAGACTTGGAGAGTTTTTGAGATGAATAAAATCTAGAGTATCAGAAGTAGACAAGATATAAGGGAAAGATTTCTTCATTGATTTCTTTTTAGGTGGAGGTACATGATAGAAATCTAATAAAGTAAGTGGGGTAAGATATTTAATGCCCTTGTCTGCTAACACAATGCTCCTACTAGAGAAGGAGCTAAAGAAGTAGTAGCAGAATGGTGGATGGAGTGCTGATTGACTGCTACCATTATATCTGGTAAGTAAGGTGGACTTCTTGCTTCACTTTCAAGTTATCCTTAACAACTTCCAAACCTTCCATAGAGTTGGAAGTTTGAGCTGCATCAGGCACCTGCAAAGGTAATTTTCTGATCTTAGATATGATTTTCTTGGAGGTTCGGGATAACGAGATATCCCAACCTTCCTCTATCTTTAGAAGATTGCTTGTATCCCCAAGGATTACATTAACAAAACTAGAGGGTTGTTCTAGTAGATATTCCTTAGGGATGATAATGGCACCTGACTTGTAGCTACGCTCAAGCCAGTCCTTAAAGGTAAAGCAATCTTTTAAGATATGTCCTAGCATGCAGTGGTAGGGGCATTAGTTTGGATCATGTCTGCCCACTCCTCCGGCCTCCCAGTTCTGGAAATCGCTTCTTTAAGAGATTCTTAAAGATCTTCCTGACTACCTCCCTCTTAAATGAATATAGTTTATTCAATTTATCGATAAGAGTAGATAAATGGTAGCTACCTGGTGGCAGGTAGCTATACTGCTGTTGGTGATGCTGATGAGGATATTGCTGAACATACTGCAGAGGAGGCGATGCTGGAGGCCACTGTGGTAATTGAGGTGATCGGTATGACGGCCGAGGAGGTGGTAGAGGAGACTGCTGAGTTCGAGGTCTGTCTGACTGAACCCTGGCTGGCTGCTTCCCTTTATCAACTGCTATGGCTGCCCTTAGCTTCTTCTCAAATGCCTTCTGGGATCTAGGCTTGGATGACTGATCTTGGAAAGGTAACTATTTGACCTCCCCTTGTAGATTAGCCGCCTTGTCGATTAATTTCTCGAATGTCTTAATGGTAAACCCTTTAAGCATGTAGGCCACCAGGCCATGGATATTCTTGAGTAGAATTTCAATGGCAAGCTGTTCAGACAGCTGTGGTTCACATTTCATACTTAAATTATACCATCTAAGAATGTAATCAATAAGGGACTCACCGGGGTATTTTTGAGCTACAACGAGATCACCCATAGTTACCCTTTACTAAGCTCTAGCAAATCTCTTAATAAAGAGCTGCTCCAACTCAACAAATGTCTTCACTGAACCATTGGGTAGTTCAACATACCAATCAAATGCGATGATTATCAAGCTACTGATGAAGAGGTGGAATAAGAGTGCATCGCTACCACAAGAATTGCAACATCAAACCTTGAAATATGCTATGTGTTGTCGGGAGTTCTCACTGCCATAAAATATTTTGAAGGAAGGAGGCACAAAACCCTTAGGATATTGGACAACATCAAATTATTTCAGGTAGGGCCTACCCTTTATAATGGATGAGCCACCTTGAGCTTGCGCCAATGCATCCCTCACTTGTTGTTCCGTCATGCTTTTGATGTCTTTCTCTTGCATGGAGGTGTTGTCCACCACCTTTCTATGCAAAGCTACCATTGTCCTGATCTGGAAGAGAAGTGCTCTTGGGCTGATCTAGAATATGTGCTAACTCAGGATGATCTACCTCTATCGATACATGCTGTGGGATTGAGGTCCGAGAGTGCATGGAGGCGCTAACAAGTCTTCCATCCTCTTCTCCATTGGTCAATAATCATCCTTTGTTTAAGCCGGAGAGGTGTTGGGTTGAATGGGGTCCATCTTCCTCAACCACAACACCTTCGACTATGGATCTCAAGAGGCTCTAGTCAACCATGTGAACTCGGTCAATCCTCAAGATCATCTTCATCGGGATCAAATGCTATCCGCTCATCCTCATAATATGTATGATCACTACCTAAGAGTTCCCTCTACTCAGCAAAGTAATCGGCTACGATCTCATTCAAAGAACGATCTAAATGTGCTGGCATAAATACTCAGGGCTGACCCGTGGAGAGATTGTGGTCACTGACCGAAATACACCTTATCTACCGTCCAGTGCAAGCTCTAGGAGGTCATGCTCTAAAGATATGCTCATGATCGCTTGGGAGTGGTGTCCGGGAGATCGAAATTGTAAGATCACCCTCCTCCTCTCACTACCGCGATACTAGCTCTAAAGGTGGTGGTGGTGGTGCGACTATGACATTGTGGGGTTTCTACTCCTACCGAACCATAGTTGAGGTAAAGGGTCAAGCAGGGGAGCTTGATCTCACGTCAATAGGTGGGATGGAGGGAGCAGGATCTCGGGGTCATAACCAGATCACCAAAGGAGAAGGTCTTTCCCAGGATGGGGCTTTCTGGATCATGGTGGGACTGGTGGATGCTGGGAGCTACACGGGTGATGGTGGATGATGAGAGGAGAGGTGTGAAGGCAACACTGACTGTCCCTCAATGGGAGATCTCTGCCTTCGATGAGTAGTGCTGGTAAGAACAATCTTGTCTAAATGATCGACCCTGACGGGGGGACAATTAGGAAAATCTATCAGAGTGGGTGCTGATGACTGTCTGACATATCTCCACCACTCTCTCCTATTTGCATGAGTAGATGCTTGAGCCTCTACTGCTCTCTCCTTATGGATTTGACCCCTAACAATTCTAGAGATCAATGATAGTAGATCAAATAAGGTACCAAACTCCGAGCGTCCGTGTGCTCTCTATTGGGTGTCTCATAGTATACTGCTAGTGGAGGAGAAGCAGCAATCCTCATGTAATTTTCCTCTCCATCTAATGTTGAGAGGGAATGGAACTTATTACTGGTTGGAAGTGGAGAGACCTCTCGGGGAGAACCCTCCTCGGCTATGTGAGATGCAACCTCAAGCTCTCTGCCGCCGGCTCGTGCTCCCGCTTAATCTTGTAATTTTATTGTGGCATTGAGTACGAGTGAACAAGGCAGAATGGGAGCTAGTACCTACCTCGTAAGTGGAGGAGACTATCTTAGAAGCTAAGATAGCCTTCCCCTTTGGGGTAACCAAAGACGAGGTAGTAGTTCTCGCTTGAGCAATGGTATGGACAGCTAGATGGACAGATGATAAAACTATCTCAGAATGGGGCGTGGGAACAACTGCAGCCTTTCTGTTTAATGGAGGATACTCATAATCGGAGGGAATGTCAATACGGATGACTGGTTTTCGCCCAGCCACCTCGTCCCGACTGACGGTAGTGAGGGTTGCCCCCTCACAAGTAACACGAGGTCTCTTGAATCCTCGACCAAAGAAGACCAGATGGGTGGAGTCGATCTCCAGAAGGCTGGCCAATCTAAGGCCAAGTCCATCCCAAAAGGGAAAGTGAAAATAAACTTTTGCGAGGCCCTCTATACTGACAGGAAAGACTATACTAACTGATCTGAGTTGTATCTCTGCAAGTGTTGAAATGTAATCTATGTTAGATTTCTACTTAAATATTCATCCTAGAAGAATAATATAGATTTGGAGCCCTGAACCCACACTTAAATAATTCAAATATGTTAAGTGGGGTTCAAGGGAGAGATTTTGATGTTTAGGAGAGTCTTTGCCATTTGATTTTTGATTTTAGAACCCATACTCAACCAATTTAGGTAGGTTGGGTGGGGTTTAAAAATTTGAGGAGAGATTTTCTCAGATATATTTGCATTTTGTGTATCTTGCTTGAAAATATTGATGATTTGAAAGAACTTTCACTTACCAAATTTGAGTATGCAAAGTAGAGATTGTGATTGTGTGTTTAGAAATTTTTGTAGAATGTCTTTGCTTGTGATATGTGAAATGTTGATTTTGAAAATGGGACTTCTTACATAACAAATTTGATATGTTAAGTAGAGATCACATGTGTTTGATTTTGTGTTTATAAATAAGACTTCCACTTAACAATTTGGTATGTTAAATGAAAGCTAAATGTGATTGATGCATGTTTTGATTTTTCTTTGAAAATGGGACTCTCACTTAGCAAATTTGGCATGTTAAGTGAAAGTTTAAATGTGATTGATTTAAGTTTTACTTTTTTTTTTTTGAAAATGGGACTCTCACTTAACAAATTTGGTATGCTAAGTAAAAGCCCAAATGCATGTGATTGATTTGTGTTTTGAAAATGGGGCTCACTTAACAAATTTGGTATGCTAAGTGAAAGTCCAATTGTGATTGATGGAAAATAAGGCCATCACTTAAAAAATTGGATATGTTAAGTGAAAGTAAAATTTATGTTTTGAAAATAAGACCCTCACTTAACAAATTGAATATGTTAAGTGGAGGTCAAATTCATGTTTTGAAATGAGACCCTCACCTAACAAATTGAATATGTTAAGTGGAGGTCAAATTCATGTTTTGAAAATGAGACCCTCACTTAACAACTTGAATATGTTAAGTGGAGGTCAAATTTATGTTTTGAAAATGAGACCTCACTTAACAACTTGAATATGTTAAGTGTAGGTAAAATTTATGTTTGTTTTAAAAGAGAGATTCTCACTTAACAATTGGATATGTTAAGTGTAATCAACTGCTCATGAAAATGAGATTCTCACTTAACAACTTTGACATGTTAAGTGGGAATCGAATGCACATGAAAAATGGGATTCTTACTTAAAAACTTTGACATGTTAAGTGGGACTCAAATGCACATGAAAATGGGATTCTCACTTAACAACTTTGACATGTTAAGTGCAATCAAATGCTCATGAAAATAAGATTCTCACTTAACAACTTTGACATGCTAAGTGGGAATCAAATGCACATGAAAATGGGATTCTCACTTAATAACTTTAACATGTTAAGTGTAATCAAATGCTCATGGAAATGAGATTCTCACTTAACAACTTTCACATGTTAAGTGAGAATCACATGTGTTTGATGTGCTCTCTTTCTTTTTGGAAAGAGAGGGGAGATCTTTGTTTGACAAATATGGTATGTCAAATAAGATTCCAAAATAGAAGTGAAATTTATTTAACAAATCTTAAGTATGTCAAATAGATTTCAATGATATGTTTTGATGCCATGTATGTGATTTTTAATTTTGAAAAGATAGAAACTTCCACTCTAGCATATGTGAAATATGTTGAGTGGAATATTAATTTTTATGTTTATGATTTGAAACTAGAATCTTCATTCAACACATTTGAGTATGTTGAATGAAGGTAGCTATTTTCAAAAAGGGTGCTTTTAAAAAATGTCAATTTGTGAAAGAATTTATTTTCTTAAATTTTAGTTGAACCTTCCCTTGCCAAGCTAGTGGTAAAGAGATTCTGAATTTTTATTATCTCTCGCTTCATTGATAAGTTTTATTTTTCACATATTGGAGAGCCCAACAGGGGTTTCAAGACCTACATGGAGTGAGGTCCTAAAACTTAAAGAATGTTGGCTAACTTTGCTAAAGAATGAAATAAGCTAACTGCCAACGGAAGGAAAGATAGTCTCAAAATCACATAAAATGCAAGTCCACTATCGATGCTTGGAGACAACAATCATCTACTAGAGATGGAGAGAGGAGCCATCCCCAGCGAAGTTGCCAGAAAAATCTATGGTGTTTATTTTTGAATTCATTGGGGTGGGGGACAATGCATCTGGGGAGTATTAAGATAATTAGGCATGACATTGAGGAATAGTATACTATCTCGAAAGATAGAAGTCACTACCCTATAATGGACCTAATCATCTAATAAGGACTCCTGAGACATGATGGGTCTTTGAATATACCATAAATTTTTCCCCTACTTTACATAGATGAATAAAGTAGGGTTTATTTAGACTAGGTTCTAAAGTTCCCTATAGGGGAAAATACCCATAATTAATTACATCTTAAGGAAAATGAATCCCTTAAGAATACTCTCGATTAAAGTAGGTGTTTATTGTCTCCAAAGAATTCAAAGATAGGACTATCAATAAATTGGTTTTGTTTTAGAAAATCAAGTGGGGTGGATCAAAAGGGAAGAGTTATTATCGAAATCAAAGGAGATGAGTAGGGAGTGCTCATGATACTATGAAGCCTAGTAAGCACTCTAATCTATCCAATGGTTGGGCTTTATATATTTGAAATTAAGGAGATTTATTTATTTGAGTTAAAATTTTATTAGAAATCTAAGACTTATAATTCCACAATATAATATTATAGAAATGCTTAAAAGGTGAGGATTTATGCTTCCAGCCCCAAAGAGAAACAATAATCTCATATCCTAAATCTAGGGAGCTTTGGCGAGGGCTAAAACATGACCTAAATCTAAGATGAAAGTGGGTATACAGTTTACCTCTACAAAGAAGAATAAATCACTTGACTGCTGAACTTATAACTGCTTAGAGTGGCAGCCACCTAACTCCTCCTATACTTTAAATCTATGTAGGCAAGTCTTATGCTTTTGCAAGATGGCTAGGTTTTTATTATTTAGAAAAGAAACTAAGTTCTTAAACTCACTCTCTAAGAGACTAGAGCATGAGGGGTATGAATAATGACTTAAATCTAAAACAAATTTTTATCATAATTTATTCAATTTTGGACATTTTATTTTAACACATGTTATGGGATTTTGTATGCCTAAATACATGAGAAGCTAATTGTAAGCCAAATCAAAATATAAAGAGGTGTTCTTTCATCATAGGCTCTTAAAGGTTAAGCCCATTCTATTTGACACAGATGGAAGCCCTCTCTAATCACGAGTGAAATAATATGACACGTATGCTGTTAAACATACAACATCCAGTTAAGGGGTTGATAAATATTTTATTATCTTGATTTAATTTCTAAGCTTTAGGTGAGGTTATGAGTTATTTTAAAAGTTTAGTTGTGAATTTGTTAGTGGGATAGAAAATTTATTTTTATCCTAAGAGCCTAATCGCATCCAGGCCATACAATAATCATCAATCATAAACAAACTATGAAAAGACATGCTTTTTCTAATGCACAAGCTAAACAAAATATCAAACAATTTTATAAATCTATCACAAAAAAATAATAGGTCGATCTGATCCAGACAACCCAAAAAAATAATGTAGTGAGCCCTACCCTCTTATACAACCTGATAAAAAGAATAATTACAAATGATGAATGCTATGGGGGTCTTCATTCTTCATTCTTCATTCTTCATTTCTTCACTTTCATTTGTTCATTTTTGATTTGCTTTATTTCTTTCTTCCTTTTGGCTTGACTTGAATATGGTTGCTCCAAAAGTATCACATGGTACATGAGACTTGATATTATAACCAATGCTCATCCTAATCCCCCATAACAATCATCCTAATCCTAATGTAAAATTACATTAAAAGAAGAAAAGTAAATCTAGCTACACCTACAAAATAAATGTTAGCTAAACACACCATACAACCCAAGCAATTTTATGAATAATTTAGACTTAGCATCCCACACATGGATAACCAAATCCACCTATCCTAACTTGGGTTATGCTTAGGGGCTAAGCAACCTGCATAGTAAAAAGCAATTTGTATTTTAATTTAATGACCCCTTAAGCACAACCCCCTACTTAAAGCATAATTAGGCTAACATCGGCCTAACATCGAGACTACACACATCCAGTCTAAAAATAATATATCATAAAATAAGCATACACCAAACCATACACCGCCCTAACATAAAGCTAAAAATAGTGACTTAGTCTAATATGTGTGCATTAAAGCTTTTGTGGTGTATCCTAACTAGGCTTTAGAGTTGTAATTTGCTAAGTAAGAGGAATTTAATTCATAAGGGGTTGACTTCTCTTTAAGTGATTTAATTGATTTGAAGATTTTACTAAATATTTTTCTTTTGTTTCATATGGCCTACACTTAACATCTAAGTGCCATAAAGAGAAGAAATGGAGGGAACCTCTATTTCATCTCTACCTTAAGTCATTTCTAAGGTAAGTTAATTAATCAATTTCCTTTAGTGAATGGCTTATTATATGTTTTACATAGTCCTAAGTTTAGGTTCATTCTAAATGACCTTATTCGATAAGAAAGACATCTTAAGATTAATTAGAATGAATTACTATCACATAACACATGTTCATTTATTTCTTTCCATCATTTATATAATGCATATGAATAATCCTAAGCATACCTATACATGCAATGTAAATCTTAACACATTTTAATGATGAATGCAAAGAAGTATGTTTGGAATTCAAATATTTCATTTAATTGGATTATGAATGCATGCCTTTTTGATAGAAAAGATGGGGTTTTCATCGATTATCTAAACACACATTCACATGTATAAAAGTTTTAAGTGAGTACATCGCCATTATTTTCTACACCAGGGGCGTAAGATACAAGATCTACTTAGGCTACTTAATATCTCGTAGCCCCATGGTGTCCAGACTAATGTATCACTTTCTTAGATACATGTAGATGCATGAACAACCATAATAATAGGAAAACCCATGCAAAAGTTGTGTTTAATTTATTTGATTTGTAATTCTAATTCATTGGCCACATCATACATGCATATGTATAAGAGTATTATGTGAGTACGACGCCATTATTTTCTACACCGGTATGTAAAGACCTACTTAGGCTACTTAAAGTCTCTACTTGTCTTAATATATCACTTTTCTCAAATACATATGAATGTACAAAAAGAATCACAAAAATAAGAAATCATGCAAGAAATTATGTTTGATTTGATTATATGATTTATGGTTCTTATTTATTGGCCACATTAAACATACACATGTATAAGAGTTTTAAGTGAGCACGATGCCATTATTTTCTGCACCATGGGCATAGGGTACAAAACCTACTGTGGTGAAATTTTTATAATTTTTAAAGAATAAAATTATACTTCCATCTTCACTCTATGTAGAATAAAAATGAAGATCGAAATATACTTTCTTCTTTTTATATAATTTTGACACCACGTAGATCCGCAGATGTTCTTATTGAGGATGATTGGGTATGACATTGAGGAGAGGTGTACTATCTCGTAAGATAGAAGTCACCACCCTACAATGTACGTAATCACCTCAACAAAGACTCCTAGGGACAATGAGTCTGCATGTGTACCAAAGATTATTCCCCTAGTTTACATGAAAAAGTAAAGTAATGTTTATTTTAAACTGGGCTTATTAAGTTCCCTACAAGGGCAAGCCCCTATAGTTAATTACATCCTAAGGAGTGAGATCCCTTAAGAATACTCTCAATTAAGGTTAATGATCATTGTCTCTAAAGATTTCAATATGTAGGACTATCAATTGATTAGTTTATTTTGGAAGATCAAATGGGATTGATCAAAGAGATAGATTTATTATTGAAGCCAAAGGAAGATAAGTAGGAGATGCTCACGAAGTTAGGAAAAATCCAGCGAACATCTCAAACTATCCTATACTTGGGCTTTACATTTTTAAAATTGAATTATTCATTTGAGTTGACTTTTTATTAGAAGTTTAAGGCTTATAATTCCACAATACAATGTTATGGAAATGCCTAAGAGGTGAGGATTTATGCTTATGGCTCACAGAAGGGAGAAGCAACATCAGAACCTAAATCTAAGGAGCTTTGGTGAGGGCCAAAAGCATGACCTAAATCTAAGGTGAAAATGAGTATTTGGTTTACCTCCACAAGAGAGGACAAACCACCCAACTGCTAGGACTTACAACCACCTGAGGGTGGCTTCCAACTAACTCCTACAATTTTAAATTCATGTAGGCAAGTCATATGTTTTATACAAGATAGCTAGACTGTTATTTATTTAGAAAGAGACTAAGTCCTTAAACTCAGTCCCTAAAGAGATTAGATCATGCAAGAGTATGCTTCAAATGACCTAAATCTAATGCAAATCATTTTACATGTTATTTTTATTTTTGGATAATCATTTGACTCAAACTTATAGGATTTATATGCTTAATGCATGAGAAGTAGGATTATGGGCCAAAATCAGCGAGAAGGGGGAGGTGTATTTCCACCATGGCTCTCAAAGGTCAAGACAAGTTTCTCTGGCAAAGGTGGAAGCTCTTCAATTAAGAGTGAAAATAATATGCATTTATGCATTATGTTATAAAAGGAATACTCATCCAGCTAAGGGGTTGCTAATTCTTTTATCTTGATTTTAACTTAGGCTTTAAGTGAGATTATAAGTTGTTTATTTTTAATTTTGAGTTGATTAATTTGGTAGAAAATTTATTTTCTCCTAAGAGCCTAATCGTCATCCATGCCATACATAAATTATGGAAGAACTAAGAAAATATGCCATCTTAATGCATAAGCTAAACAACTCATCATCCATTTTATAAAGCTAGCATAAAAGAATAAAAGGCCATTTGTGGTCGGGCACCACCGCACAAACCCAAAATAATTTAGGTAGTCAAGCTCTACCCTTATACAACCTGGAGTATAAATGAATAGATTTACAATTAAGTAAGGAATTCATGTTGTGGAGGTCTTCATTTATTCTTTCTTCTTTCTTCTTTCTTCCTTTAGTTCCTTCTTTTGGTTCTTTCTTTTGGATGGTTGAAATGTGGTTTCTCCAAAGGCTTCACATGATACATAAGATGTAATCTTATGACCAATGCTCATTCTAATCCCACATAACAATCATTCCAAAATCTTAACTGCAAAAATACATGAAAATAAAAAGTAAATCTAATTAACACCTGCAAAATATAGATTAGCTAAACAAACCATACAAATTCTAAACATGTATATTGGACTTAGGTCCCCACACATGGGTAACCAAGTCCACATGGCCTATTGGATTATTCTTAGGGGTATAAGCACCTGTACAACAAAAGCATTTATATTTTTATTTATTACAGCACGCCTTAAGCATAATCCCTTGAAAAAATAATGATCAGACTAAGTCATCCTACCATTCATTCTACGCACATTCACCCTAACATCCAAATTAAAATAAAACATCACAGAACAAAAGCAAACATCAATCCATGCACCGCCCTAACCTAAAGCAAGAAGTGGGGACTTAACCTAATGTGTGTACTTTAGAAGGTTTGTGTGATATGCTTAGCTACGGCATTAAGGTTTGGATTTTTGAAGTAGGAGATGTTCAACTTAGATGGGTGGTTTTATTCAAGTGTTTAGTTGATTTGGGTTGAATTTTATTTGATGTTTTGTTTAGGTTTGAGTGAATCCTACAATTAATTATTAAGTTTTAAAGAGAGGGAAAAGAGAAGAGAACTTCTCTTTTCTTCCCCACTTTAAGTAATTTCTAAAGTGGATTCTTGTTTAGTTTTATTTAGTGAATATTTTATTATGTGTTTTAATTAATCCTAAGTTTAGATAAACTCTAAACAAACCTATTCAAAAAGAAAGACATTTTAAGATTAAGTAAAGTGAATTAAGCACAAAACACACATCACTTCATTTCTTTCCCAACATGTATAACATGCATGTGAATAAATCTTAAGCATATCTATACATATAAATAGAAATGTCTAGCACACTTTATGATGAATGCTAAATGAGTTACTTAAGAAAATTTGAATATTTTATGATGTATGATTTTCATTAAGTAGAAGAGAAGTTTTCTTATCCATTTTCATATGAACACATGTATGTATGAAAGGCATAAGTGAGTACGGCGCCATTGCTAATAAGGGGTGTAAACTATAAGACCTACTTAGAACTACTTAATGCCTCGTAACCTTAGGGTTGTCCAGACTAATATACCACTTTCCTTAAATATAAGCATATGTACCGAAGAAATGAATGGAAAAGAAAATTGCAAAAGTTTTTTACTTGATTGTTTATTTTATTTATACAATTTATATGTGTAAATATAAATGTCCTTCTTAAGTAATAGCATAGGAATGAATAGAAAATAGAATTAGACAAGTGTTAGGTTCTTTTCAAATGAACTAAACACTTTACCAAATCCTATTCAAAACTATACTAAAAGAGGGGAGAAGGAAAATTACACTAAGCACATCCTTATATTTTACTCACATGCAATCGTATAAGTAAAATATAAGTAACACACTTACAGCTTTGGTAATTAATTCATATATTTTGAAAATAATTTGGATTTAATAGTAATAATAGCCACTCATATTCCAAATTTAGCCAAAACATGCAATTTGACATAAAAGAAACATTTTATTTTTAATTTGATTTTTTAAAAATATGAATGCATGAAATCCATATTGCATACACATTTAGCATGTTGGGAAGGAACTAAAATAATGAAAGCATGTAAACACATTCACCCTAATTAATTTCTAAAGACAATCTTATGAAATAAGAAAGCTTAAAGCAAATCAAATTATTTTTAAAGAATGTTTGATTTTTTTTTTGAGTTTGATTTAATTTGAGAAATGTGAGGTGAGTTTATTGTTTCTAACCCATTCCCACATATGTTGGTTATTTTAGTTTAATTTTTAGATGATTAGATAATTTTTATATGTTGCTTAGGTTACGGTATGAATTAAGCATGTTAATTACCCCTTACCTATACCACCTTAGCATAGTTAATCAAATAATTATGAGCCAATGAAATAACATAAAATATCACAAGGAATTAAACTTGTAATGCACCTAGGAAGAAAAGGGTCTAATGCAATTTGGCTCATGATTAATGATTAACTAAGCTAAGACGTTTAAGCTTAAGTACTTTCATAACCCCTCTCACACATGTGAGTTGAATTTTGATTTTTTTAATGTACTTAGGCTCTTGAATACCTACGCATCTACCCAAGACAGATTGATTGAGTTTCAAAAAAAATTAAAATTTTAGGAAATTAATTAAGGGGGTAATTAGTGAATTAATCCTTAATTAAGGATGGATTAAGGAAAAAAAGGGTTTAGGGAATATCTTAAAGAAAAGTATCCCAAAATTATTCCCTAAACCTCACACACTTAATCAAAACTTAATTGACACAATCATAGGGTTAAATCACTAATTATATCCTTAATTAAGCCTAATTATATTAAGGGAGTGATTAAGGAATGAACTAGAAATTTCCCTAATTAAGCCACCAATAAATCCCAAGAAAATTAGGGGAGGCAGGACTCATTCCACTAATTAAGTACAAAAAGTTCGGGATTAATCAGTGGTGTAATTAGAGGTTAATTAGTAAAATAACATTAAAAAAAAACCCAAATTCAGAGAAAAAATACTATTCAAAATTACTTGAAATAAATTTTAGAATATTCTATATTCAATTATCTATCTAATGCAATTTATTTCATATATTTTTTTAATTTTTCTAGGCTTAGATATGAATTTTAGAAGTTTTCATAATTAATTAGAATATTTAAATAGCTTAATTAAGTATTTAATCCCTCTGCCACGCGGATAATCACGATGCGCACATGGAGTGATATTAGGTACTTAACTTGTCACATAGTAGCGCCACATCAGCGGTGGCGCTTCACGCTTTCTCCTCAACTGTCCGATCAAGGATCGAACGACTGAGATTAAAGTCTAGTTCTAAAGGGTGAAACATGGGATGCTCATAACTGTCATCCAAAATGGAAAATGGATGGCCGAGATTCATCCCTACAATTTTTGTGGGATGATCCGCCCATTTGGCCATGATTGAGCTCAATTGAGCTGAAAGCTAAAAATTTATCAAGCCTTCATCATGCAATCTAGATCACATATAATGGCTAAGATCCCATGGGATTAAACTTTCTTTCATGAAGCTCTACACTATGGCTAGATTAAGCTCTAAAATGGTTTTACCTCAGAGGTGATCACTTGCTCGATTGAGAAGCTTCTGCCTAGTGGTGATGAAGCCAAGAGTTTGAGGTCTGAGATTGGGTTGCTTCTAGAGGCCAACTCCACCTTGAACTCTTTGTGGCTTTGATCGAACTAGCACTCCTCTTGCCTTTGGAGCTTGGGAAAGAGCTTGGACAAGTTCAATTGGGGTCCCTGAGGGAGCTTGCAAAAGGAATTGCACTAGTTTTGAGTGTGGAGTAATTGGATTGAGATAAGTGAAAATCAAGTGGGAATTTCAAACTCTCTCTAGGAAGCTTGGGAAGACTAGCTAGGCCTTGCTCTGAGTTTGTATGCTTCAATCAATTGAGGGAGAGTGAAACTTTTGTTGAATTAGGGGGAGTATATCTCCCCCTTTAGCAATCGGATGGTCGAGCAATGAATTATCATTTTGATCCAATTGACCACAAGGAGTGGTTTGTTAGGCCGTTTAGGATGTCCTTGAATTTGGTTTGTCCAGGGAGTGGAATGGTGAACTTCCCATGTGCTTGAATTGAGTGTAAGGAGGGTTCCATGTGCTCCATTTCAAGGCATGTGGTGGTTGGCTATCATTGGAACAAACCCATTAGGTTGGGTGCACCACACTCCCTAGTATTCACTTGATCCACTAATAGGGTGTCAAGTGTTTATGGAGAGGATTTAACCAAATTCTAAGTAGATTTGGCCAAAATGTACCCTATAGCCTAGGGATAAAATGGTCATTTGACCTTGATTTCAGTTTGGGCATGTTTGGTATGATGAGGAAATAGGTTTGGCTAAGTTTCATTGAATTTAGAATTGGTTTGATGTGATTTGGCTCAAGTTGACCCATTTAGGTCAAAATGGGTCAACTTGGGTCAAGTTGACCAATTGGTCAAATTAATAAACCAAGGGTTGGGTCAAGTTCATATGACCATTTGAAATATTTTGGTGGCTTTGGTTTGATTCAATTTGGTTTAGGTTTGAATTTGGTTCAATTGGTTCATTTAGGTCAAAAGGGCCAAGTTGACCAATTTGACCCATTTGACCTATTTGGGTTAGGTCATGGGTTGGTTGGTCATATGAAATGGATTGGTATCTTTATTTTCAATCAATTTTGGTTAAGTTTGAATTTCAATATTTAAGTCAAGTTGTTGCCAAAAGAATCTAGTTAGCCAATTGAGACTTTGGTCAAGTTCAACAATCATTTTGGAATGGACTTGATGCATTGGTTTCAATCAATTTGGCTTAGATCAAGTTTTGACACATTTTGACTTTTTATGTCAAGTTGGGTCAAGTGGCCAATTGGGCTAGGTTATGCTCAAATGTTGATTTAATCAAGTTCAAACATTGGTCATGAATAACCTTAGATCAATGGTTTCATGCAATTTGGCCTATGGTGGATTTTGACTGTGTTGGGTTTCATTTTGGCTAACTATTGACTTGGTCAACCCTTAGGTTTAACTTAGTTTGACCCAATTTAAGTGATTGATCATCTCATGATGATTGTTGATCATGATGAAAGGTTTATATGGGCTTAGTTCAATCCAATTTGGTTAGGATTAGAATTTGGCTCATAAGAGTACTTTAAGAGTCTTTGGGTCAAGTGAGCCTAAGTAGGTCAAATGGCTTGGTTAAAGCTTGATTTGAGTTTGGTTGAACTCACATATGGACTTATGATTGAAATATAAATCAATTTGCAAGTGGTTTGAAGTGAAATGGTTTTTGATTCATTTGGCAATTTCAAGTTCAAAGGGTGAACAAGAGTTTGACTTGGGTTTGATTTTTGAATTGAGTTTTGGCTAAGTAATTGAAGTTTTATTTATATTTGGATTCATGATTGAAGGATTGATTGAATCATGAAGAAAAATCAAGGGGTTGGCTTGATTTGAAATTGATTTGGCTAAGTTCAAGAATTTGACTTGAAAGGCTTAGGATTTTGATTGAATTTGAGTTTGATCTTTGGAGTTGGTTTTGGTTGTTTGAATTTATATTTCATTTATATATGTGAATATAAATGAGAATATAAATGGGTTATAGGAAAATTTCAAAGATTTGAAGTGATTTGAACATGATCTAGGCTAAGTCCTTAAGAGAAAATCAAAGTGACTTAGGAAAGATTTGTGATTTGAATTTGGAATTTGATTTAAATTTATATTTCATTTATATATATGAATATAAATGAGAATATAAATGGGTTGTCAAAAAATTTCATGAATTTAAGGTGGTTTGAACTTGGTTTAGGCTAGGTCCTTAAGAGGGAAATAAGGACTTAAGGAAGATTTTGAACTTAGGATTTCAATTATGGGCTTCAATCATAAGTTTCAATCATGGATTTCAATCATGTGGCATTGATTTGAGTTTGGAGAAAATCAATTAAGTTGGAATTGATTTAGGTTTGATATTGATTTGATTTGGAATTTGGACTTGAAGAAAGGAAGTGAGGAATGTGATTCAAGCTATAGGGTAGGCAAATTTTCCTAACACCCTTAAGGCATGACCTATTCCTATGGCTACCTCTTCTAAGTCTCTATGGTTTGGTTGAGTGTCTACCTAATCACTAGATGTGTCTTAAAACTAAGAAACTCTTAATGTCTAAGAGGAGTCCTATGTCCAAGATTGAGAGGTTGAAAGCTCATTCTAAAAATGAGGTCAACACCTACTTAGGGCTACTTAAAGCCACGCAGCCCCGAGATGTCCAGACTAATATACCACTTCTCTCAAATACATATGAGTGCACAAAAAAAGAACCACAAGAATAAGAAATCATGCAAGAAATTATGTTTGATTTGATTATGTGATTTACATGTGTGATATGAAATTCTTCCAAAGTCTTAACATGGAAATACATAGGAATAGATTTAGGCAAATATTGTGTTCTTTTCAATTGAACTATACATTAGTGAATCCTATATGAATCCATGCAAGGTAAGGGAAGAGAACTTCATATTACTTATATTATCAACACATGCAAGCTTATAGCTATTTGTAATTAATATCACTTCATTTATAATAATTGATTTATAGGCTTTTGAAAATAATATTTTATTTAGTAGTGATAATAGACACACCTATTTAATTTAAATCAACATGCAATTTAACATAAAAAACTATTTCATTTAATTAATTTTAAAAGAAATGAATGCATGATTACATATGGCAAGCAATATTTAACATGGATGGAAAGAAATAAAACAACATAAGCATGTGATTTCATTCAAATCCAACTAAGTCCTAAGGACAATCATACTAAATAAAGCCACTTCAAATAAATCGAAGTTTCTTTAATGTCATTTCATTTTGAGTTTGATTTGAGTTAAGGGAAGTGAAAGAAGTTTGTTGGTCCTAATCTCATTCCCCATGTGTGAGTTAATTTTGGTTCAAGGAAGAAGTAATTAAGTTGATTTTATGATTTAATTAGGTTAAGGTATGAATTAAATGGATTAATTAATTCTTACCTACATCACCTTAAATTAATTAACTAATTAATAATGAACCATCATGATATGCAATCATATGGAAAGTAAATTTGCAATGCTCCTAAGAAATGAAAAAGGCCTAATGCAATTGGCTCATGATTAATTGTTAATTAAGCTTAAGGGATCTCACTTAACTACTTTTATAGTTTTCTCACACATGTGAGCTAATCATAATTTCATTATCTCCCTCTTTGGGTTATTGAACAACCAAAGAGCTACCAAAGATTAAATTAGAGAAATATATTCAATTGGATTAATTAAGTTCATTAATTAACTAATTAAACCTTAATTAAACTTAACCAACCAAATGAAATGGGCTTAGAGAAAGAGGCAAAGAAGAGAGCCTAAGTCTCAATCCATAAATCCTTTCAATTAATTGATTAAGGTTTAGGTATGATTTGTATTTTGATTAATTTTGTTGATTAATTAATTAAGGGGGTTAATTAATTAATTTCTTAGGAGGGATTAGAGAAGACTTAAAGAGAAGATTGGAAGAGGGAGCCCCAATCCATTTCTCTAGACTTCATCATCATTAACAGAGGTTAATGAGCTTAATTGATTGATTAATTTACTGTTCATTGACTTAATTATCACTAATTACATTAAGAAAGTGATTAAGGCTTAATCCATGTATTTCCTTAATTAAGCAACCAATAAAATCTCAAAAATATAGGGGAGGTAGAAGTCATACCCCTAAATATGCACAAAAGTTTGAGATTAATTGGATGTTAATTAGGGAGTAATTAGGCAAATTGCATCTCCAATTAAATCTTAATGAAGCCAAATTCACTATTTAAAATCAATTGATAATAATTTTTCTTGATTCTACTCTGGATTATCTTTAAAATGAGCATGAGTTATATTTTTTGAAATTTTCTAGAACTAGTTATGGATTTAGAAAATTTTAGGATTAAAATTAATTAATTAACCATATTTAGAGCCTTAATCTCGTCGGGCCACATGGCGGCTGACGCGGTTTGCTTTCCACATGGCAAGACGGGATTCACTATTTTAGTTGTCGCATCCGAGTGCTGACTCGGATGGCGGTGCATGTGATATCTCCGTGGACCGTCCGATCTAAGATTGGATGGCCACGATCAAATAGTTTTGAAGGATTAATTAGAGGCGTTAAGAATGATCTGATCAGGACCGTCCTTCCCAATCATGCGGGATGGATGGTCCATGATCTACCTCCTCCTAAGCAACGAAGTATGGCTATCGTCCATCAATGGATGCTCGATCTGAGTTCACCCGAGATCGATGGAAATGGAAATGAAAATGATCCCACACCTTCAGGGAAGCATGACAATCAAATCCAACGGTGGAAAATGCACGAAGTAGAAATTTCTTTCACAAAAGACCAACCTATTTTATTCAAGGATCAGTTTCAATGAATACCTCACCGGAGCTTGTGTCCAGTGGTTTCAATGATTGAGGAAGCTTTGTTTGGTAGGAATGAAGCCCTGTTGAGCCGCACGAGCTTTGATTTGGTGTAGTTTGCTCAGAACACCAAGGTGCTAAACGTAGATGGTCGGGCTTGATCAAACTCTACCCTCTGGCCATCGGGAAGCTTGGGAAAGAATTCTTTCTTGCTCGATTTACTCCAAGGAAGGTGTGTGCAAAGTTAATTGTACTTTGGTTGCAAAATGGAGAAATGGGAATCACTGGTTTGCTCCCCTATTTCGGTTTCATGCAAAACTGAAAATGGGGATTTTGGAGAGCTTGAAAAACTTTGGAAATTACTCTGGGATTCCTCTCTCTGGCTGCTAGGGTTCAATCGAGTGTGAGTGTGTGAGTTTGTGTGAGAATGAGGGGGGTATACCCCCTCATTCCTTGGATCAATGGTCACAGCTGATTTGGAATTTTGATCAAGGGGTCACCATGGGAGCTCAATTTGTAGAGGGAATCATGTTAGTTGACTTCACTTGAGTGGAGGAGGGTGTGAGAGTGGCTTCCAAGGAGGAAGTGCTTATTCTTGGCGATTTGGAAAGCTCTAATGGGGATGGGGAGGTGATTTCACCTCCCATGGGTCATGGCCAACCCAATGACTGTTGGGTCAGGTAAGCCATGGTCCAAGGTGCCTAGGTGAACTTATGGTTAGGTGCCAAGTGGCTAGGAGAAGAAAATGACACAATGAGTATATGTTTTATCTCATAAGATGCCCAAAACCTAAGGGTAAAATGATCATTTGGCCATGAATTTGATTTGAACAAGTTTGAAATAGGTTAAAAGTAGGATAGCTCAAATTCTTAAGTGGTTTAGCAATACGTTTGATTTGGCTTGATTTGACCTATTTAGGTCAAATTGGGTTAGGTTGGGTCAAGTTGATCAATTGGTCAAATTGGGTCAAACCAAGAGTTCGGTCAAGTTCACATGAACAATTGGAGTGTATTGGTGGCATTGGCTATGTTCAATTTGCTTTGGATTTGATTATGGTTCATTTGGATTCATATAGGTCAAATGGGACAAGTTGACCAATTTGACCAAATTGGGTTGGGTTAGGTGTTGAGTCAAGTTCAATTGGCTAATTGAAAATGATTGTAGGTTTGGTTTGGTAATTTGGATTCAATATAGATTTTGGCTACTTTGACCCTTTAGGTCGATTTGGGCTAGGTTGGGTCAAGTTGACCAATTGCTTGACTTGGGCTCAATTATGGCTTTGGTCTAGTTCAACAAGTGATTCGGAATAAACTTGAGCCATTGGTTGCAATCAATTTGGATTAAATCATAATTTGACCCATTTTAGTTTTTTAAGCTAATTTGGGTTAACTTGAGTCAAATGACCAATTAAGCTTCGTCTGACTCAAGTGAAGATCTAGTCATGTTCAATCATTGATTATAAGTTGGTTTGAATTAATGGTTTCAATCAATTTGTCTTATGATGGATTTTGGCTAGTTTGGGTTTCATTTAGGCTAAGTGTTAACCTGGTCAACGGGTTGGTTTGACCCAATTCAAGACAATTGATTAACCTAGGATAATTGTTAATCATGTTGTGAGGTTTAGATGGGCTTAATTCAATTTAATTTGGGTTGGATTAGAAATTGGCTCAAAAAGGTCTTTTAGATCACTTTGGGTCAAGTGAGCTTAAATGGGTTAATTGGATCGATCATGGCTTGATTCAAGTTTAGTTGAACTCACACATGAGCCTAGGGTTGAAATATAAATCCAATTGCAAGTGGTTTAAAGCCAAATGGGTTTTGGTTCATATGACAATTTCAAGTCAAAAGGGTTAACTTGGGTTTGATTTGGGTTAGCTTGGATTTGATTTGATAATGGTGGTTTATATTTATATTTAGGTTAATGATTGCAGGAATGATTGAATCATGAAGGAATCCATGAGTTTTGAATTAGTTTGAGTATTATTTAGCCAAGTTCAAGGATTTGGCTAAAAGGGCTAAATTTGGGAATTTGAATTGATTTTGGTTTCAATCATTTGGAGTTTGGAATTGATTTATGAATTGGAATTTGATTTAAGATTGAATTTGATAATTGAGAAAATCAAATGGATTGAGGTTAGTTTGAATTTGGTTAAGGCTAAGTCCATAAGGTAAAATTAAAGGGTTTAGGAAGGGATTTGGAGTTTGAATTTAATCATGGGGTTCAATCATGTAATAGTTGGATTTGATTTTGGAATTGATTTGAATTTGTGGTTTGGTTTGAAAGAAGGAAGCAAGGATTGGGTTTAGGTTATAGGATAGATAAGTCCTCATAAATTCCTAAGGCACAAACTATTCCTATAGCTAACTCTTCTAAGTCTCTAGGGTTAGGTTAAGTATTCACCTATTCACTAGAAGTGTCTTAAGACTAAGAAACTCTTAGTGTCTATAAGAGTCTTAGATCTATGATGAGGAAGTTTAGAGCTCACTCGAAAGGTGAGGTCAACAAGGAGTTAGTTGGCTGCCACTCCAGGCAGTTATAAGTCTAGCAGTCGGGAGATTTATCCTCTATTGTGGAGGTAAATCTTATACCCATCTCCGCTTAGATTTAGTCGTGCTTTAGCTCTTACTAAAGCTCCCAAGATTTAGGATCCAAGGCAGCTATTTCCTTCGAGCTATAAGCATAAATCCTCACCTCTTAAGCATTTCCACAACCTTGTATTATTGGGATATAAGTCATAGCTTTCTAATAAAATGTCAACTTTAACTCAATCTCTTCAAATTCAAACATATAAAGCCCAACCATATGATAGATTGGAATGCTCACTAGGCTTCCTAGTATCATGAGCATTTTTTACTCATTCTATTTGGCTTTGATAATAAGTCTTCTCCTTGAACAATCCCATTTAGTTTTCTAAACAAAACTAATTTATTGATAGTCTAGCATTGAAATCTTTGGAGATAATAATTGCCTACTTAATCGAGAGTATTTCTAAGTAACTCACATTCCTTAGGATGTAATTAACTATGGGGGCTTGCCCCCATAGAGAACTTTAGAACCCGGTTTAATATAAATCCTATTTTATTCATCCATGTAAAGTAGGAAAAAAATTTCTGATATATTCAAAGACCCATCATGCCTTAGGAGTCCTTATTAGGTGATTATGTCCATTAAAATGTGATGCCTCTATTTTTTGAGATAGTACGTCATACCTCAATATCATACTCAATTATTTTAATAAGTACACCCTCAGATCTGCGTGGTGTCCCTCATATACATACCAAAAATAAACACCACAACCACTCTTTTAAGTATGTTATGACAGCTTGAAAAATCTTTATTGGAGGTAAGATTCTCTTTTAATCTATATTTTACAGGTCAACCCCTAGTGTGTATTTTTTTTCTCTCATCTTGAGACCAACTCATATATATTTTTTGAATGCCCTTCTCACTCCATTCTGAAGGATAGTATTCCTCATGGCTCTTTCTTTCATTTGGTCTGCAATTTTTCACAAGTCTTGGTTCATGCAGATACTCTAACATGCAATATAACTAAGAAAATTTTCTTGTTGTTATACACATTGTAGCACATTATATTTTATATGAATGAAATTGCAAAATTTTTAAGGGTGACATCACTCCTTTCAACATTCTTTTGAACAAAATACACTTCTCAATCAAGCAAAAAAAGCTGAAAATGAGATATATGAGATGAGATCCCTACTATTATTCACAATCTTTACTCTCGTTAAGGCTCTTCAGTTACGAGTTTTGGTTTTGTCCTACAAGTTTGATTTTTATCATAACTATTGGTTCTTCTTTGGTGACTGTTATACTTGTTTTATTGCTTTTGATGTTGTTAAGCCATGATGATATCCAAATACTGCACTTGAAACTCAACCGATTTCTAAAATATATCTTATACTTTTCTTGGGATCCTCTTACCTCTCTTAATGTTTTGACTTACATGACTGCTTTCTCCCTAATGCTCAACTTAGCTCTCTATTTTCTATGTGAAGATGTCTTTTCATGCTTGTTAGCATTGCCTCATTTACGGTTGTCTTCTCTGGTTGCCACTTCTTGAATGATTTGCTGATTTTAGCCTATATTTTTGGCTATTTCTATGATATAAGCTTCGTTATTATGGATGGAGTCCCTTTTGATATCTTAGCGCATGGATATCCTGAGCTCAATTTTTAATATTTTTTCTCTTTTAGTTTTTAACTAATTCATTTTATTTTTGTATGTTGTTGGTAAACTTTTTTTTATTATTATTTTAAGAACACTTTCTAAGCGTCAATGAGAAAATAATCATAAGAGATGCCGAGGAGAGGACTATAGTGATGCATAAGAATTGTGTGGTATGTATGTAAATCTTAACTTTAATTATTATATATGAGTGATTTTAATTGAAGATGAAAATATCACACATCAATGAAATGCTATCATTAAAAAATATTCTACAAGAATCACAAAGAATAAAAAAAAATTAAGGATAAATAAATAAAGGGGCTTTTACTTACACTATCACCCCTATTCTTACATGTCTACAAATTAACCACCCTTTAACATCAAAATTTCAAATTGACATTCAAATATTGAAATTCATAACAAAAGCCCAACCCATATTTTTCATTTTCATAAAATTCATAACGATTTGATCGTGGCATGCACAAATACACGAGTCTCATAGTTTAAAAAAATGATGAAGATAGTCAAATTATAAATGCATATGTTTTAGATGATCGATTTGTAAATATCACATAAATAAAGTCATGAATATTTCTTATAAAATTCAAATGGATGAACAAAATCATGAATATATGGATTAATTTAAGGAAAATATGTTTGAATTTAAATTAGCTTCAATCAACAACAACAACAACAAAACAACAAGCCTTAATCCCAGGGGTCATGAATCCTTAATGCCATTTGTGTCCTATTATGTGTCAAATTCTCATTTAATTGGTATACTAAGATCATTTTTTATACATCTTAACCAAGTCTTTTAGGTCTACCTCTACCTTTCTTAACATAAGGAAAATCTAATGCATCTACTCTCCTAATGTCATCTGACGACGCTTTATGTGGCCAAACCATCTAAGGCTCTCCTAATCTTATCTAAGCTACTCCAACTTTTTCCCGACATACTCATTTTGCATTCTATCTCTAAGGGTAAAACCACTCATCCACGAGCATCCTCATCTGTAACACTTAACTTAGTCTTATGTTTTATCTTTATATTCGCATAAAGTCTTTGTCTTACCATCTTATAAAATTTTCCCTTAAGTTTAAGTGGAACTTTTCTATCACATAATAGGCCAGATGCATTCCTCCATTAAATTAGCTTCAATCATATACATAAAAATACAATTTTACCCCAAACTAAAATAAGATTAGATAATTGAACAAAAGTACATAATTTGCTATCACTTCCTCAATTATTTATCTACAAAAGGCTGAGATTAGCCTAAAGATGATGCTTTTATCTAGATAATTCTTTGAGAATATAATTAATTTATTATGTATATATATATATATATATATATATATATATATATATATATATATATATATATATATATATATATATATATATATATATATATATATATATATATATATATATATAAATATAGGGAGCTTTACACAGCCCCCATGGCAGTCAAGCTAGCCTTTGAATGTACTTATATTGGAAGCCAAATCTATTAATATTATTATAATCAACTTTATAAGGTTTATCGATTTGCTAGGATAAAGTACTAATAAAAGGCTTGAAACTCGTAGGAAAGCATCATAAGTTTTTTTTAATAGGTATTAGCTAACTATTTGTTTCAATTCTAAAACACATTCCATTGATAAAAATAGAGCTGTATAAAATTGTAGGGACACAGCTTCTTCTCTTTGGCATTTCGTTTATTAAAATAGTAAAAGTAAAAGGTAGTTCAAATCAAGCTTTTTGCTGTGAGACATCGCATCCCGTCGAATGAGAGCGAAGCTCCCGAGGTGGAGTCGCGGGTTCGAGCGCATGCGGGGTGCGGGGTGGTGCATGTAATTTGCCCTTAAGTTTTTTTTGGATATTTATAAATCAATCATCTTATACATATATATTTACAATTTAACCATCCTCTCTATTTTTATAAACTATCAAACTCATGTAATTGCATGTGTCATGATCAAATCATTGAGAAGTTTACAAAAATGAAATAAATATTAAGCTTTTGTTATGAATTTTAATATTTTAAAGTCAATTTGAAAAATTAAGATTGAATGTGATTAATTTATAAATATAGAAGAATTGGATCGTTTTGTATGTAAAACCCCTTTTTTTCAATAATTTCAAAAAAAATAATTCTTTAACTTTTTTATTTTCATGTGTGATTATTTTAATTTTTTTTAATAAAAGGAGAGTTACATACATCAGCATAATTTTTATCTATTTATATATCGAGTCTTTAAATTATATAAATAGTATCTAAATTTTTAATATTATATAAAAAAAATATTACTATCAATCTATCTCTAACTTTTTTATAATAAAAAACATCTTTTCATATATGATAAAGTATTATATATGTAGATATTAAATTTTAGGTGTTAGATATGTAAATATATAAAAATTGTATTGTATATATGTAAATCTTTATTTAATAAAATGTATATTTAAATGAGAAATTATTTTATTTTCATGATATATTAATGTACTTAGAAATCAGTGTTATATTTAAGTTTACAAATATAGTAAGTTCATTACTTTATTTATAAATAAATAAGTAAATAATGCTAAAGGATTTATTGTAATTATCTCCAGCCAACTAGAATATTTATATATGCAATATAATTACTTCCAACTTAATATGTTTATTCATTTTAAGAAAAAAAAACTATAAGAATTACTGAAATTACTGCAAAATACCTAATCGATTCAAGCGGGGATGGTCAAATGCCACTTGAATAATCTTATTGATCTATTGGACCACGTCCACATGGTGAATAACTAGATATAGTTAGGAAGACTTAGGATGTGTTTGGGAGGGTGTTCTGTCTTCGGTGCAGTTCGAACTGTATCGCTCAGGAGTTTGGGGAGCAGTGGCGAAATTATGACTGTCTATGTTTTGAGGAATCTGTGATGAGATAGCTGTATTAATCAATCTGATATGACTATTTGCATTGGCGGCCAAAAAACTATGATTTGATTTTTTTTAATAAAAAAATTATATATACTCATCGTAGCGTTTTCATATAGCCTTCAGCCTTATACTTTTTTTCATACAATCGCAGTTATTCCAAATAGACCCTTAGTGGTCACTATCAATGAGGTCCACAATTCTTGATTAAATGACAACAATAATTTTTTATTTGCTTGGTTAGTGTAGATATATAGTCATGCATATATTAAACACATTTTTTAATACATTTAGAAGCTTGTGTCTCATCTAACTTGGAGATATTAATATTATTAATTAAGAATTCATTAAAAAAACATTAATGAAAGCAACTATTGACACAAACAACAAAATTAATAATTTTTTAAGACATTAAAGGCAGGCATCTTCACATCATTCTCCAAAGCTGTTTTTATACCAATGAAATGAAATTTAAAAATACCCTAAATATGTACAACAATATAATCAATTAACTTTGGTTAATTTAATTATGAAGGCACTTTCATTTGTCTTGTTGAGACAGTCCCAAGTTTCCAAGAGAGCATAAGAAAATAAAAAATGTTTTGTGAAAGAAACTGAGCCATAGGATATAAAAAGAACATGCCTATCTCCTGAATTCTAGGAGTTAGGATATAATTCTTTCTCATATCCAATGCAATGTACTTAGGGTTAAGTTAAATCATATCCTCTTCACTTTATATATTTAAATATTTCATTTGTACTTCCATTTAAATGACTAATATACACAAATAAAATAAGTGCTTAGTATGAGAGATTACAATTTTTATGTATAAAATCTAAAAAATGAAAGAATTTTATATACTCTTAGTATTAATGATATGCATCAGCCTTATTGTTATGATGCGTATCGATGTTGTTGATGATGATTGACGATAAAATCAATAAGTATTTGATGTTGAAAGCGTGTTTCATTATGTTTAAGCGATGCATATATTAGCATTATTAGTAATGATCAAGTTGGAGAATGCAGCTTTGAAAAATACTTTATCATACTATTTATGGTCAATCTCTAAATTACATTTTTTTTTGAATGTTTGAGTGATTTAATTGTATCAAAATCAAAAAATTTTAAGCTCGTTAGATTTTCCTCGTCTAGTCGCTCGATTAGACTATAGACATTTAAATTTTAGAGATTATTTGAATTTTCAGTTAATATTTAAAAATCTTTAATTATATTTTAAGTATTTATTTTAAGCCTAATAAAGATCGATTCATATCATTTATAGTATCAATGGTTTAACTCATCACAACAAATCAATTTTAGTATGAATTTATTAAAAAATTTTAATATATAAATTATGTCAAATTTTATATTTGATCAGATGAATTTTTTAATAAGATATGAATAAGAGCATTATACAAATAAATAATATATAAAGATTTCTTTAATTATTAGATAAAATGTTTTATTTTTCTTAATTTCTTTAAATATATAGCTTTATAAAAAATAGAGTTTGGTAAAAAAAAAAAGGAAATTATATCAATAGACGCTAAACACTAATAATAAAATAGATATACAACAAATTTGAAGTCCTTATCCAAACAAGCCACCCGATCTCCTTACAATGGAAAATTAAAAAGCAAAAAATAGGAGAAAAAGCCTCAAGCCGGTGCACGTATTTTCTCTCTCTCTCTCTCTCACTTTAACTTTTTTTTTTTTCCTTGCTTCGCCAATAGGAAGACCAAAAGAGAGACGCCCGAAGCAGGGTACATCCACCTGACCGCGGGCTACGGGATGCAACAGAGTGCTGGGCCCTGGCATCACCTTGGGCAACTCTTTTTTCCTTCGCCATTTCGATATTTTTTAAAAACTAATTCTCAATTGTAGTTTTTCATTCTTATATCTTTGCCCTGTTCCTCCTTGGCCTTGATTTTGGAGTCGACGTCCAGAGAGAGAGTGATGAGAAGCAAGAGAGAGAGGGAGGGCAAGTAGCTGAAGCTGAGCACTTTATTCTCTTCAAATTCGGTGCTTGCATTTGCTCCTAAAGGACAACGATTTGAAGGAGAAAGTTCTCCCAGCCATCCCACTTCAACACTATTTCTCACCACCTTCCATTGCCCTTTGCATTGCTCTCTCCCCTCTCTAAAAAAGACCCATTTTTCATTGCTCCGCGAGCTAATCTCCTCTTCCAATTCTCCCCAACTTACTTGGCTTCGATCCCTAAGCTCTTGTATCGAGAAACAGAAACCATTTAAGGCAGCAAAAAGCCTCATTTCTTCTTTATTAAAGTAGATCAGGAAGCAATCCTGTTTTTCTCCCTGTTCTTCTGATACGACAACCCATAAATCATATTTGTCGATAAGGCTATTCTCCTTGTCTTCCATAAAAAACTCTTCCTTTGGCCTTCTCTCTGTCTGTGACTCTCTTACTCCAATGTGAATGCCTCTTTCATTGCATATTAAGTAGGCCGAAGGAGTTGAAGCTTGTCCAGAGACAATGAGAGATGGGAATTCTAAGAAAAGCAAGGTTTTTAAAGGATTTATGGCTATGTTTCAATCTTTTATTTGTGTTATTGGTGAGCTTTTGTTTCCAAAGTTGCTAACTTGGTGGCTCTTGTTGAATCATCTATGGTATTAAGTTTTCTTGGTCCAAATCTCTTCTTCGGAAATGGTTCAATCTCAAGGGCAAAGCTCAGGACTTCCATGCTGATGATGTCGTCAGAAGAGGTAGGCTTCTTTCTTCTTCACGTGATTTAGTATCTATCTAAACAGGGAGTGAACAGTGGGAAGAGCTATCCCTTTCAGATTGGATAGGCAGCCTCCACTGTTCAGTATTAAAAATGGTGATGGGTATACCCCCACCTTGTTGTCTGAATAGAAGAACATATTTCTGAACCAGGACTTTTGAACCAAGAATAGTAGGCGATTCGGAAGGAACTTATTTCTTCCTCTAAAAAAATGGAAATTTGTTCGTTTTGTTTTTCTAGTTTTATCTCTTTCATTTTGCTTACTTTAAAATTCCTTCTGCTCTCTTCTTAAATTTGGTGTTTTCTGTCAGTTTCTTTCGCTGTTCTTAATCATTAGATTTTCTTGAACTGTTTTTGGTAAATAAAAGATAAAAATGTGAAAAAAGAGGAAGTTACATTCTATTGTTCAAGTTTCTGATTCACTAATGAATACATGCGAAATGAGTAATCAATAGTCCATATTGTTCTTTTTAGGAGGTAGTGGAGAATGGAGGAACAGCTTCACTGAGAGAAGCTCATCTACTGTAAGAAAAAGTAAAACAGGTCATATTAACCTTCTCTCACCTTTGAGCTGATATCAGTAGCTCATCTTATTCTCTCCGATTCTTAAATACTATATTCCTCTCTGATTAATTGAGTTACTTCATTTCTATTTCTAGAGAGACTATCCAAGATGAACTCTGATCGATTTCAGCGAGGAAAAATCGATTGTGATGTATCCGAAGTCACAGAAACTCAAGAATACAGGTTTCAAATCAAAATTTTCAACTATGTAACTTGCAACTTTTCTCTCAATCTTTAACTATATATAAAACCTACTGTATTTCTTGTTTTTGATGAAAGGATCTTTGCTGCAACATGGAATGTTGGTGGTAAATCCCCGCCAAGTCATTTGAATCTTGAGGATTGGCTCCATACATCTCCTCCTGCAGATATATATGTATTGGGGTATATTACTCACCTTTTAATTTCATTCATTGGAAGTATAATTCTCCAAATAAACATAAGAATACAATAGTATCATCTGGATACTTCACAGATTTCAGGAGATAGTTCCACTCAATGCCGGGAATGTTCTCGGTGCCGAAGACAATGGACCGGCGAAGAAATGGGTAGCCCTCATTCGAAAAACACTTAACAATCTTCCCGGCACAAGTAGCAGCAGTAGCTATCAAACACCTTCCCCGGTTCCTGATCCAATTGTGGAGCTTGACGATGATTTTGAGGGTTCATCATCATCTCATCAGAGGAATTCATCATTTTTCCATCGCCGCTCATTTCAGTCCTTGAGCCGTAGTGTAAGAATCGATGGTGATATTCTTGCTTCGCAACCGAGGCTGGAACGACGACATAGCGTATGCGAGCGTGTTATGTTTGGAAGCAGACAGAGCGATTTTGATCCCAATTTTAGATGGGGAGCTGGTTCTTCTGATGATGACAATGCCGTTGGTGATTCACCAAGTACCTCTTACTTTTCTCCAATGTCTTATGGTTATGGTGCTTCCTCATCTATGGAAGAGAGAGATGCATCAATCGGATATTCTAGGTAATTTGTAGTTCTAATGGTTCCTATGTTACTTAGATTGCTCGCTATAACTATAAAACTTGAGTTCTATGGCCTAATCTATGAACTATTTAGGTATTTTTTGGTTGCAAGTAAGCAAATGGTTGGGATTCTACTTATGGTCTGGGTTAGAAGCGAAATAAGAGATGACATGAAGAACATCAAAGTCTCTTGTGTCGGGCGAGGATTGATGGGATATCTTGGAAACAAGGTGCATTAAGTGTATGCTTAGCACTGCAAATTGCTCCATGTGTTTGTTCTTTTTGATGTTTATGATGCCAAGCTCATTTTTAAACTTTTTTTAAAGTTTTATTTTGCAATTCAATTATTATAAACTTCACATGACTAAGAATATAGGCTTAAATTTCACTAACTGTTCTTATTTACTTGATCTGTAAGACACTGAAACCAATAAACCTCTAAACTTATGTCCTCCAGGGTTCGATTGCTATTAGCATGTCTTTGCACCAAACAAGCTTCTGCTTCGTCTGTAGCCATTTAACATCAGGCCAAAAAGAGGGTGATGAATTGCGGAGGAACTCTGATGTAATGGAGATTACTAGGAAGACTAGATTTCCACGGGTCAATAGAATCGATGATGAGAAATCCCCAGAATCAATCCTTGAGCATGAGTGAGCTCTTCATCATTTTTTTTGAAATCTTTGTAATTCTACTTTATAGGAGAGATAGGATTTCCTCTAACTTATGTTTCTCTAGTCGAATAATATGGCTCGGCGATCTGAACTACCGGATTGCGCTCTCTTATCGCACGGCAAAAGCTCTTGTAGAGATGCACAACTGGAATGCATTATTAGAAAAAGATCAGGTAGTTTGCCAATCCTTGTCTTTTTACCATATATGGAATACTTTTGGTTATCAATCCTTTGATGATAAATGTCCAAGTATAGGAAAATCTTGTTGTTTTGATGATTCCATGCTTGTTTCTCATGCTTACTCTTTCTTTTAACACCTAAAAGCTTCATCATGGTTAGAAATCATGTAAAGAGCGAAAGCAAGGATTTGCATCTTCTATTGAAGTAGTATAAAACAAAGTGCCAAATGAAGAAAGAAACCAAAGATTCTCATTATCAATTTGAATAGTGCAAAGTAAAGACTCATTAGCTATCTTTTTCTTAACATAATCAGCTTCGAATAGAGCAAAGATGTGGTCGTGTCTTTGAGGGATGGAGCGAAGGAAGGATTTACTTTCCACCCACCTATAAATATTCAAACAACTCAGATCGATATGCCGGAGATGAGTTACATTCGAAGGAAAAGCGGCGCACACCGGCATGGTAAACTAAACCGCGATTGATGCTCTAGAGCTTTAATTGATCAAAGCTAATATCACTAATCCTTAAATGAAAAGGTGTGATCGTATACTATGGTATGGAAGAGGACTAAACCAGCTATCCTACGTGCGGGGAGAATCAAAGTTCTCAGACCACAGACCAGTCTATAGCATTTTTGTGGCAGAAGTTGAATCTATTAATCATAGTAGAATCAAGAACATGAGCTTCCCTAGCGCACGAGTCGAAATTGAGGAGCTTCTTCCATACTCACATGGATATGCAGAGCTTGGTTTTCTCTGAAAGGTATGTTATTTATTCTTTTGATCAAAGAGTAGTACTTTTTGTCTTCATAAGCTTTTCCTTTCATTCTAGTACAGTCCATTTTTGTGAATAAGATTCTTTTGTTGGTATACATGAAAGCACCAGGTGAGAGAACTTGATTTCTCATATGAGGTACAAAGAATGACTGCAGCCAAGAGCTCTCTTTCCCATGTGCTTGAAGGAAATATACTACCAGGTGAGCTCTTTCTGCTGGGACCACTAGAACTGTAAAATTGTATATAACATTTGTCTTCTTTATCTTTGAAGCCATCACTTTTGTCAAAGGCAAATCAAGATTTCTTCAATCAGTGCCTCTGAAACTTATAAGAATTAGCTGAAAACTATTCAGTTGTTGGAATGTTTTTGTGATATATCTCACTTTAATGGCTTGGTGCAGGTGTCGGAGGAAGTTTTTGTTCCTCAGTTTTCAGTACAGAGGCAGTTTCTATTCCTCTTTTCCTACAGTTCACTCAAAATATTGAATTCTTCATGGTGTATTTTCGAAGTAGTCTTCAGGACTTCCTCAGTGAAATAAAAATGGACGGACCTATACAGTGCATGAGGCTCCTGCTAATACATACTCTGCACAGGGGTTTATTTACGCAGAGAATTCAACCAAGCAACAAATTAAGCTCAAATGAATGAAGCACTCCCTCAAATCATAATCGGGGTTCTCATGACTACTGAAGGAACTGATATAATTTTCTCTTTTAAGATTTTTTTAATTCCATTTCATCTGTCCATAGCTTGATTTTTTTATTATTCTTCAAGTTGAAAGGCGTGCTTTTTATGTGATAATGGAGGCTATTGATTGTGCATAGTTTTTTTCTGTTGTATAATGTGGAAAAAGTTGGTAGGAAGATGATAAAAGAAGCTGTTAACTATTGATGTTTATTCAGATGATTGAATAGTATTTTTGTTTGAAAAAGCCATTTCTGTCTTTTTTTTTTTTTTTTTGAGAAGGCTGTTTTCTATTCCTTTGCTCTCTTTTTCTTTGTTTCCAAGTGTAATCAGAGAAAGCAAAAGCAGATAGATCTTGTAGGGTTAATGAGGGGCGAGGGCATGGACACTTGGAATTAAAGCAGAAGACAAATCATCTTTAAACAAATATATAAAAAAATTCAAAAAAATATGATGTCAAATAAGGGGAAAAGGCCGCTTGACCTATGCTTTAGACAGTGCTAAGTCAAAAGAACGTAACAGAAGAAGCCTGCTGTGACAAAATGCCATTTTGTTGGAATTGGAGTTAACAAGCCGACCATATTTCTTCTTACCATACTATTTAGCAGAACTGTCAGAAGATTTTTATTTTTTATTTTTTAGTTTTTGCAGATTGTTTGTGAATGAAAAATCACAGTTTTTTTGGGCTGCAAACTTGAATTAAGTTCATAGTTTTATTTATTATAATTTTTTTAAATTTTAAAGTATCAAGTTTAACTCTGTTTTGTACTAAGTTTTGGTTGTTTCAATTGGTTTGATGCTCATGAAATAAAGAGGGAAATAGTATCCTTGTACAAGTTGACATTGGAGAATAGCATCATGGCATGGCTCATATTTTGTGATATTATGACCAAGAAGAATTGTAATAGCATTTTCTCATGTAACTATGAAATCAAAAGAAAAATGAATCATTGAAAAAAGAGAGTATCAATAATGCTAAAATTGCAAGAGAGATCAATAAAAATTTAAATGGATATTAATAAGGAAACAATTATAGAAATGATAGGATAATAAACTATGTAAATAACATTAATATTAAAAAAAAAAGATAACAACATGATTGTAATATAGCTTAATAAAAATATAAAAAAAATCAAGATGGATTATGTTATTTTGAATGGTGTTAATAATAGTTTAAATGGTCATTATAATATGATGATATTTCTCTTTTGTTGAACTATATATATATATATATATATATATATATATATATATATATATTGGTCTTGAGAAATGCTATGGTCCTTAGAAAAAAAATTACACAAAATTTATGTCATTTGAGAATTTGATTAGGTGAATTAATTAAAAAGCAATTAGGTCAAAATAGCATTTTTCATATAATTTAGGTCAACTTTTCTAAGAAAATTAACAAATTATTCAAAAAAAATGCATTTTAAAATAGCTTTAGGAAAGAATCTCCAAGTCATTATGATGCCTACTATGATGGTGATGTGGCTACCTTGTCATCCTACATGAGGACAAAAACTTAGATTGACCTCCTTATTAGATGATGATTTCTTTGAATATTTTTTTTGTAACAATTAAATCTTATTTAGTCAAATCATTACACTCAATCTCCATTTGTTTAATTTGCAATAAAAAATTAAAATTTAAAATTAATATATATATATATATATATATATATATATATATATATATATATATATATATATATATATATATATATATATATATATATATATATATATATATATATTATTGTACTAAGTTTTTGAACATAGATTTAGTAGTTTTAGGTGTTAGATTTTTAAAATAAACACGAGTTTTGAGCTTGCACATAAATTTACTTTTTTTTTAATGATAATGATAATGCCAACTCATATTGCCATAAAGCATCATTTTGGAAGCTAGAGAGTTGAGAACTCCATTTTGGATTTTAAATATGATAGCAAACTAACATGTCACCCGTCTTGTTGACATGATAGTGTTGGGAGTTTTTATGGATGACATCCATGTGAGTGTATTGCCCATTCAATCATCTTAATATGATAGCTTTCATGCACAATGGGCTACGTACAGATAATCCGACATGGTGGTTTTCGTTGATGATTTAGCTTGGCAAGCAGTTGGAGTTACCTTATGCTACATCACTAATATTATTTATATGATTCTCATATATTTAAAATAATTAGGTAAATCAAGGATGCCATTTCTTTAATGGACTTCATGATGTGATTTATATTATGATACTTGCTAATTTATCAAATCATATATATTGAATGTAAAATAAAAATAATTACAAATAAGGATTGAATAAGACATTCCTTAGATACTCAACCTTTGCTTGTTTGAAAGAGCAATGGAGTGTTTATGGTGGGATATGTTGCATCAAAGGCTTCTCATTGTGCATAGATGTTGCACATGTTGTATAAGAGCATATTTACACATAATGGTATATTCAAAGAAAATGATCACAAAGTCCATAAATATAATTATGGAATTGTGTTCATGAAGTTCAATCTGCTGTGGAGCCATTATAAGACCAAAGGGTGTGATGATGAACTCATAATCATTCCACGATCTTGAATTCTTTTTTTATCAAATCACTAGTTGTCATTCACACCCAATGGATAATAGTTTTAGGTCTAACTTCAACAAAAAAAAAAATGTTTCCTTTTATAACTCATCCAACATCCCATCCATCATTAGAAGTAGGTAATAGTGTGATATGGTAGCTAGATTCAATGCCATATGATTTATACAAATCTCTAGGTTCTATAAATTTGTTTGACTAGTAGAATTGATAATTAGAAGAGTTAGTGTTATGGCAAATCACACATATTTTTTATGACAAACTTAGGAGTAAGGGTAATAGTAATGATGAATATATATTTTTGACACACCTGATTTTAAATGTATTTGAGGATCTTAATATTTGTTAGAATACTAATGTTTGGATCAAACTCTTGGTGAAACTTCTACAATAAGTCTTGATTTATTTTATTCTTCTCTTCACCTTTCATAATTGGTTGGGGTGGATTGGTCAGCATAACAATATGCTATATGAAGGAAATGATCAACACTTATGTGATAAACATCTTTAATTAAATCCATTCCAATGGTGTCTCTGTTATGCCATTAACTCTGTAGTAACTCCTCATCATAAAGAACAATAATTGGTGATATATAATTCTACCATAACTTTGTTCCCTTTAGCATAGAAGTGAGGTTCAAGCTTTGGTATTAACATTCCAATGTCTTCATATTTCCCACAAAAATTTAAAAAGTGGTTATAACTTTAATCATTAATTGCAAATGTTTGACCAATTATTCTTGTGCCAAATTGAGCTTAAACCTTCCATTAACTATAATTTAGATATTCTTTTGTTTAGTTCCTTTTATCATAAAGTATTTAATGATTGTTTCTTATCAATATGTAAAGACTAATGAACGAGCATTCCTTCTTATTTTCGTTAATTTTTTTTCTATCATATTAGTGAATTTTTCTACACCACCTCATGACTCTTATGTACTATCATCATCTTATTGAATCACCAAAGAAAATAAATTTTACCCTGATACATATGCTCTTTTATGGTACGTCTCATCTCAATGATAGCATTGACCCTTCTCTCTTTATCCACTATTCAACAATAATTAACTTTTTTACTATTAATTATGTTTATGAGATCTTACTAAAAATATGTGAAAGTTTTGTTGGGGTGGGTAATAGGGGTGGAAGAAGTTAGTTGGTATATATTAACTTTCTTGTCATATTAGTTTTCAAACTTGATTTAAAACAATTCAAGAGAATAATTCATCCACTATGGTTAATTGATTTGAGAGCTCCTCAAATTATAATCGGTACTTAATTATCATTGCTATTTGAATATGTATAACTTGTTCTTTACGAACCACCTTTTATTTTGATGATTTAAAACATGTGCCCAAAGTGTTTATGAGTTCTCATGTCAACAGTCACTTGATTTTGGCATTGAGCTCATCATTTCTACACCATTCCATTCATATAAAATTATGGAGCGCCAATCTCTCTTCATTTATAAGGTTATGAAACCCAAAAATTTCTATAGTATATGTATCCATGCCCATGGATTACCTCCATCATACCAAGAAGTTGAGAGTCATGCAATACTCAAAGGATTCACTCATCAATATGTTTATTCCTACTTCAAAAAAAGACTTCATATTCCCTTCATCAGTCATGCCATCCCTTTAGGTAATTTTGAACTTTCTAACGACACTAGAGAAGAATGTGACAAGAAAGAAAATAAAAAGTAAATAGGATTTTACAATAAAGTTTTCATCGTATCCTTACCTCACTTCTCAATCGCCTTTCCAAACTACTTCTTATCACTAGCAACCGATCAAATCATCACATGTAGCCATCTGCAACAACCCATAACTATCGAAATATGATTATAATTTTTCTACTACTAGCCATTATAGTCATCTCCCTTGATCTTCTATCTAAGCTCCATGTGGAAGTTTTTATGTTACTTTAGTGGTCTCCATTCCCACTGAGCATTTGATTGCCTCTCATCTCCACATTACCTTTGATTGCCTCTAATCATCACAAAGATCAAAATTCCTATCAACTTACAAAATTAATAAAATCAATTTTAAACATATAAGGCTCAAAATTAAACTCACTCAAACCATATTCATACATTATTTGAACTTCAAAACATAGCTTATAGTTCGATTGTGCTTCTAACAAGCTTCAAATAAAGCCTCACATGATTTGAATAATGTTTAAATATGATTTAAATATAGCTCTAACTTGAATATATGTAACTTAACTATTTCATCTATTTGAAAAAAAATATATATAAAAAAATATAAATTTTTTGAAAAACTCTCCTTTCAAAATAAAATTATCTAATTATTTTATAGTTTTTTCTCATCATAATATAATAATGTTTTAACAATAATAAAATTCTAAAAAATTTATAATATTTTTATTAAAAAATTGAGAAGCAATAAATCTTTAATTTATGTCACAAATTCATAATTTTATAAAAAAAATAATCTTCAACTTTTAAATCAAAGATCATTTCACATGGATATTATTTTTAAATTTACATAATATAAATACTTAAATAATCTAAAATATATCAATTTCCTTTTTTTTTAAAAAATCAATAAATATTAAAATGTGTATATGAAATTTATAATTAAAACTTTTTTATTTCAATGATTGGGATGTACATATAGTTACCATTTTTGAATTAAGATAGTACAAACACTTGAGAGAATATGAAACCTTTAAATATTATGGCCCTACATCTAAACTTTTTTCCAAACCTAAAAGATGCTAAGCTTAATTAGCCCAAGCAAGAATATAATTGCCTAAATAATTACTAATGATTGTCAACATATACATTCAAATAGGTTAGGAAACAATCAATCAATGAAGAAGGCCCACAATTTGATTTGGGAAATCATTAAATCTACCATAGTAGGGCCATGAGGAGATTTGATTATTTTAACAATTGGGTGGTCCTACTTAGTTGTGAATTAGTCCTCTAATAAGTTCAATTCAGGCCAAAAATCACTTTCGAATAGAACCAAACAAAATTGACGATTATGTCGGTGAATTGATTTGATTTTCTGATAAATTGTTCGATGATTTGATCAATTGTTGGAAGTTTTATTTTTGATCTGATTATTATAAATAAATGATTTAGATTAAATGTAGGAAAAAAATAATTAAAATATATTATTCTGCAATTTTGATTTTATATCACATTCAAAATATAAAAGAGTAAAGTATTTTAATTAAAGTATACTATATTATGTGAAAATATTATTATTATTATTACTATATTTTAATTTCATTAAATTAATTTAAAGATTTATTATGTCATTCGACTTAGCTATAATGACAAGATATGAGATTCCATGTCCCAAATCTTAGTTCTTATGACTAATACATAATCCTAATATGGCGCATGAATTAAACGCATGGCAGCACAAATGAAATCTAAATGAGATGAAATGACAATCAAATAAATTTATGAAATATCAGAATTTTTTTTTTTTAATCTGTTATAAGACTGAAAAGCATTATGCCTAATAATTCGTCCAAAAGCAAGTGATAAAATTTATTTTTATTATTTTGAAACATAAACTAACTTATTTTTGAACTGAAAAATTATTAAATAAATATATTTTGTCATTTTTAATTTTTAAGTGATCCAATATGGGATGAAGTTAATGGAGAGACACCATCCTATGATATAAAAAAAAATCATTTTTAGAAGTTAATTTAATTTCTACAATTTTTTATTGAAACTATCATAATTAAGATATGTGATAAGAATTAAACATTTAAAAGTATAATTGTTCCCCAAATAATATCTAAATTTTTAATGCTCGTAATTAAAATATGCTAAGATTATAAAATCCCTCTTCAATTATGAATGTTCAAGCACATAATATTCAAAGCCATATGTGGGAAGCAAGTTTTGGTTTAGGGGAGAAACTTTGAATGAGGGCTTGAAAGAAAATTCATATAACAATCAACAAGCATACATATATGTAGCTCTGATATCAAGATGGGCTTTGCTATTGAATGAAGTTCAGTTCATGATATTAAGTGGGGCGACAACTTACCCAACAAAAGAAGGAAAAGGAGGATCCCATGTAAAAGTGTGAGACATAAAGGGGGGAAGTGAATATATTATTTATAAAATTACTATGAAATATTATAACAATATTTCTAAAAAAATTCATCAAAGTATCCTACAAAGAGAGAACCACCAACTTATATATTATAATGCTCTTAAATAGCTCTCAAAATAAAACTCAACTAAGTATGTTTTCTACAACATAGCTGTTGACCTCCACATATGTGTTACAAATCAAAGTCAAAGCTACAAATCAATTGAAGTGACGGTCATGAAATCGGGGCTCAAAATCTTGGAAGTCCGAAATGGTGAAACGACGATGACGGACTTCTCGTTGAGAATGTGAAATTGATTAAAATATAAATATTGCAAAATCTAACGATCAATCGATTAAGCGCTCGAGCTATCAATGTGTCGCCATGTATATCGGAGTCGGGAAGTTGCGATGATGACCAAATGACCTCCGTTAATGAGATTGATCACGCCGTTAACTTTCAAACGTCAAAATCTATTAAATGAGACTGTATGCGCTCAATCCGGACGAGTTTGTGCAAATGTTGAGAGATTTGATGTGACAGCGCACATATCGAGGCTAAAATGCATAGGATGTCACCAGAATCAACTCAAATGACCTCCGATCGACGAACAGACTTCGCCATTGCATTTAAAATGTTGATATTGGTCAAGATATAAATATTGCACAACTTGATGATCAACCGATCAAGTGCTCGAGTTGTCAACGAGCCTGCATGCATATCGAGATCAGGAGGTGCCGACGATAATTAAACAACCTCTGTTCGCGAAATTGATTGAGTCATTGGCTTAGAAATGTCAAAATCTATCAAGTAAGATTCTTCGCACTCAATTCGGACAAATCTGTGTGAATATCAAGCGATCGAAAGCGGCGACACATATTTTGAGCTGAAAGGGACTCAATTTGACGACGACTCGAACCAAATGGCCTCCGATCGCGAAACGAACAGTGTCGTTGCATTCGAAACATCGAAATAACTTTAAGTTGATATATATATTGATTATCTAATCGCGTCAGCATAAACTCAATTTAAAGATGATTATTTAATTTTAAAATTATTTAAAATTCCTAAATTATCCTCTCCATGCTCAATCGTTCTCCTCTATTTTTGATTTGGCTGGTTCTAAAAAAAAAGAAAAGGAGGAAAAAGTGATTTCCTCTCTCTCTCCCCATTTTCCAGTGGTTCCTCTCCTCTCATGAGAAAATATTACGTCGGTCCGCCGTAGCTTCGCGTGGACTCAATCCGACGTGTCCACTATTTTTTCCCGTTTAAACTAGCAGTGATGTAAAGGGATGGCGTATTCGGATTTACACTTCAGGCAAAGCGTTGTTGGAATCGCGGGAGGAATTTAAAAAAAATATATAGACAGATTTAGGGTTTAGGGTTAGCTTTTTCAGGCAAAACGAGCTCAGAAGAGAAATAGAAAATCTCATTTTTTTTTACAAAAGAACAATGAAGATGGAGAACGTTGAGGAAATAGCGACCAATTTAGCTGAGGATCAATTAAATAGAAATTCATCGGTAATGTTTATCATGCATTTTTTCTACGGTTTGTTAGTGATATTTTTGGTTTATCTGAAGAGAATATGTTCATTACATACCATTAGAAGCAATTTGGATGCTTTTTTTTGTTGAATTTAGGGTTTTTAGTGTTATTTTATATCTGTACTCTCTATACCTCTTTGGAGGGTATAGAGCATTTAGGGACTTCTTTTTCTAGTTTATTTTGCCTATTTCTTTTGATTATGTTTAGGGCATTCCAATGGAAGCATTTGGAGACTGTTTGGATGGTTTTTGGGTGATTTTGCATCTGTACTCTCTGTACCTCTTTGGAGGGTACAGATCATTTAGGGACTTCTTTTGCCAGTTTATTTTGCCTACTTCTTTTGGTTATGTTTAGGGCATTCCAATGGAAGTATTTGGAGGCTGTTTGGATGATTTCGGGGTATTTTGCATATGTACTCTCTGTACCTCTTTGGAGTCTGGATCATTTGACTTCTTTTGCCAGTTTATTTTTCCTACTTCTTTTGATTATGTTTAGGGCATTCCAATGGAAGCATTTGGAGGTATTTGGATGGTTTTACGGGTGGTTTTGTATAGATCATTTAGAACTTTTTTTGGGTTTATTTTGTACGATTTTAGAGATAATATTTATTACATTATAATGGAAGCATTTGAAATTTGTTTGGATAGTTTCGGTGGGTATTTTATCGTACTCTCTGTACCTCTCTGAGATCATTTAGTCCTTTTTCTAGTTTATTTTGCCTGATTTTAGAGATAATGTTCATTACATTACAATGGAAGCATTTGGAGGCTGTTTGGATAATTTTTGGTGGGTATTTTGTATCTGTACTCTCTACCTCTTTGGAGTCTGAGATCATTTGGAACTTCTTTTGCTAGTTTATTTTGCCTACTTCTTTTGGTTATATTTAGGGCATTCCAATGGAAGCATTTAAATTTGTTTGGATAGTTTTTAGTGGGTATTTTTGCATGTACTCTCTACCTCTTTGGAATTCTGAGATCATTTTATTCTTTTTTCCAATTTATTTTGCCTACTTCTTTTGGTTATGTTTGGGGCATTCCAATGGAGTCATTTGGAGGTCTTGGATGGTTTCGGTGGGTATTTTGCATGTACTCTCACCTCTTTGGAGGGTACAGATCATTTTTGTCCTTCTTTTGCCAGTTTATTTTGCCTACTTCTTTTGGTTATGTTTAGGGCATTCCAATGGAAGTATTTGGAGGCTTTTTGGATGATTTCTGGTGGGTATTTTGCATTTGTACTCTCTGTACCTCTTTGGAAGGTACATATCATTTTTGTCCTTCTTTTGCTAGTTTATTTTGCCTACTTCTTTTGGTTATATTTAGGGCATTCCAATGGAAGCATTTGGAAGCTGTTTGGATAATTTCTAGTGGGTATTTTGTATATACTCTGTACCTCTTTGGAGGTCTGAGATCATTTTGGACTTCTTTTGCCGGTTTATTTTCCTACTTCTTTTGGTTATATTTAGGGCATTCCAATGGAAGCATTTAGAGGCTGTTTGGATGGTTCCTGGTGGGTATTTTGCATTTGTACTCTCTATACCTCTTTAGAGGGTACAGATCATTTTTGTTCTTCTTTTGCCAGTTTATTTTGCCTACTTCTTTTAACTATGTTTAGGGCATTTCAATGGAAGTATTTGGAGGCTGTTTGGATTATTTTTGGTGGGTATTTTGCATCTGTACTCTCTGTACCTCTTTGGAGGGTACAGATCATTTTGGGACTTCTTTTGCCAATTTATTTTGCCTACTTCTTTTGGTTATGTTTAGGGCATTCCAATGGAAACAATCTGGGAGCTGCTTAGATGGTTGGGGGGGTATTTTGCATCTGTACTCTCTGTACCTCTTTGGAGGGTACAGATCATTTAGGGACTTCTTTTGCTAGTTCATTTTACCTACTTCTTTTGATTATGTTTAGGGCATTCCAATGGAAGCAATATGGGAGCTGCTTAGATGATTTCTGGGTGGTTTTGGGTGGACGTATTTTGTAACATATTTTTGTATTTGTTTAAGTAAATCGGTCAATGAGGCGTCGCGATGAGTCGTGATGTCTAATATTGATTTAAACTCCTTGCACTATTGAATGAAAGCAGAGGCTTATGCACTATCTGTGACTATGCACATCAAATTGGCTTGATTCTGGAAGGACCATACTAGTTATTGGCCAAACTCAAAGAAATTGAAATCAAAAGATTTTCTATGCAAAAAATGGTCGAAGAAGTCTGCCGATCTAAAATTTTAAAGTTGATACAAGAAGGTTGTCCATGATTAGATTCTGTTGATTTGGAGGGGATTAAAAATATACAAAGTCATAATCATTCTTTGCGAGCGACTACATCTTCTCGGATCACATTGCATTAGCGAGAGAAGGCGTGTTGAAGACGATGATAAGGGTATTAGATCAAGATGCATTATTTATCTAGCGAGGAAGTTGGCGATAGAATATTGGGTTCATAAAAAGAGATGCTTTTAAATTTATTCAGAAAGAGAAAAGATCGAGGATTGCGAATGGTGACAGTAATGCATTAATACAGTTGTTTAAGGAAAGACAAGCAGTAGATGAAATATTTGCATGGGATGTACAAGTTGATGAGTCGGATTGCTTAGTAAGTTATTTTTGGAGCAATGGCATGTCTAAGATAGAATATGATTATTTTGGGGATATAATAATTTTTTATAGAAGTTATCGACTCAATAAATATAATCTTGTTTGTGCCCCTCTTGTTGGAGTAAATCATCACTGGCAAAATGTATTATTTGGAGTAGCCTTTTATCGGAAGAGACAATTGAGTCATTCATGGTTATTTCCAAACATTTCTTGATGAATGAGACATCCTATAATAATATTCACGATCGATCAATATGGCTATCGAAATTGTATTCGCATACTCATCATAGGTTGTGCCAATGGCATATTTCAAAGAAAGCTCCTTCTAAGGTTCATTCTTTAATAGTAATAAGATAGTACAAGGCTATTTTATAAATGCATGAGTAAGTGTGACTCGGAGGAAGAGTTTAAGGAAGCTTGGTGCATGCTAGAAGAAGGTAATTTGCATGATCATGCTTGTTTGTCGAGCTTTATAATATTAGATCCAAGTGGTCCATTGCATTGACAAGGACTCATTCATGGGCATCTTGTCATACAGCGTAGTGAGTCCACGAATAATGTATGTCAGAATATCTAAACCAACTAGTTTGCTCGATTATTTCTTGGGGTTGGAAAAGGTTATGGAGACATGGCATCGGAATGAACATGATGAAGACTTCAAGTGTAATAGTCATCGATTGTTCTGTTGTTAGATCAATTAAAATAAGGCTGCTATATTTTATACAAGAAAGGTTTACACTATGTTTGAAGAGGAATTTTTGCATGGAGTTGGAGGCTATCGGTCTGTTAAAGACCATGGAGTATTTGGTGAAAGAAACTTAGAGAATAAAATGCATCAAAACATGTACATTTCGAGGACTAGTAAAAAAATTTAAAATGATGGGATTACTTTGTGTATGTGAGTTCTTTAGAAGATGTTGCGCATTCGGATAAGTATCTTCTCATGTGGTCTACAGGAAAGAGGGATATTTACATTGATAGTGCATACTGAAAATTAAGAGATGTGAAACCTGATGGAAATTATTTGGTCAATATCATATCAAATAAGCGTCGAGACAAGTGCGAGGTATATGGATCCCTAAAAAACTATATGATGATGGACTCTATAATAAGTGAGAATTCTCCTCACCGACAAAGCGGTTAAGAAGAAGAAGTCAACCACAACGGATAAAGGAAAAGACATCTTAAAGGATCGGTTAAGCAACGTCAAAGGTGTTTCCAACTCGAGGCTTAAGGGATATTGGGAGAGATCCAAAAAAAAAGTAATTTTCTATTTGTATTAGTTTTAGTATTTTAAATATTCTTGTTAATCTTCAAACCCTTCTACTTTTTTTGTTAGAAACCAAAGTACTGATCGATAGTGTTCTTTGAGCGTGTTTCGTCAGTTGCATCACCTTTCTATTATGCGAGTGTTTTTTGAATGCCTAATATCACATTGATCTAAGAAATCATCAACTAATACGATGTTCTACATACAGAATTTAACTCAAGCTCATAATCAATCGGTCGGTGAAGGTACACAGGCGATGATGGATATTTTAGGAAAACATTTTGATGCATGACATTATCGGTTTTGTTCTTGATTGTGCAATCTTTTGTAATGCTTTAGAGTCCCAAAGATGACTCTCTTTAACTTACAGACACCAAGATGTTTAGGCTATTTAGCTAGGGATTTTCTCTTGTTTGTAGCTCTGTAAGTAATAGTGCTTGAGTTAATCCCTAGGACCTTAATCATTGGGTATGTGATAAATATGTCAATAAATATGTTTTTTTACATCGCACCTGCCTTTTCTAGTTTATTTAGCGATTCTAAAAATAATGTTCATTACATTCCAGTTCAGGCAATTTGAAAGCTGTTTGGATGATTTTGGGTATTTTTTCCATCTGTACTCTGTGTATCTCTTTGGAGGGTTCAAATTGTTTGGGTCTTTTTTTTCAGTTTATTTGGCCTGTTTCTTGAGATTATGTTTAGGGCACTCCAATGGATGCAATTTGATGGCTGCTTGGATGTTTTCTGGGTATTTTGTTGCATCTGTACTCTCTGTACCTCTTTGGAGGGTACAGATCATTTTGGGACTTCTTTTGCCAGTTTATTTTGCCTACTTCTTTTTGGTTATATTACATTCCAATGGAAGCATTTGGAGTGTTTGGATATGGTTTCGGGGTATTTTGCATCTGTACTCTCTGTACCTCTTTGGGGGGTATAGAACATTTATGGCCTTTTTTCTAATTTATTTTGCCTATTTCTTGAGATTATGTTTAGGGAGTTCCAATGGAAGCAATTTGATGGCTGCTTGGATGATTTCTGGCTAGTATTTTGCATCTGTACTCTCTGTACCTCTTTAGAGGGTACATATCATTTATGGACAACTTTTTTATTTTATTTTACCTAATTATTGAGTATATTTAGAGCATTCAATGGAAGCAATTTGATGGTCTTGGATGATTTACGGGTATTTTTTGTACTCTCTCTTTGGAAGGTCTGAGCATTTATATTTTTTCAGATTATTTTGCTTGTTTATTGAGATAATGTTCATTCATTACAATGGAAGCAATATGGGGCTACTTGGATAGTTTGAGTATTTTACATGTACTCTGTACCTCTTTGGAATTACGGATCATTTATCTTTTTATTTATTTGTTTCTTGAGATAATGTTCATTACCTTACAATGGAAGCAATTTGATGGCTGCTTGGATGATTTATGTGAACTTTTTTTATCTGTACTCTCTATACCTCTTAAGATTACAGAGCATTTATGGACTTCTTTTTCCATTTTATTTAGCCTGTTTCTTGAGATTATGTTCATTACATTACATTAGAACAATGGGAATTTCTTGGATGGTTTGGGGGGATATTTTATCACTCTCTTTCTTTATTACGTCATTTCTTTTCCAATTTATTTTGCCTGTTTCTTGATATTATGTTTAGGGAATTCCAATGGAAGCAATTTGATGGCTGCTTGGATGATTTCTGGCTGGTATTTTGCATCTGTACTCTCTGTACCTCTTTGGAGGGTACATATCATTTATGGACAACTTTTTTCATTTTATTTTGCCTAATTATTGTGACTATATTTAGGGCATTCCAATGGAAGTAATTTGATGGCTGCTTGGATGATTTCTGGGTATTTTTTTCACCTGTATTTTCTGTACCTCTTTGGAGGGTACAAAGCATTTATGTCATTTTTTTTCCAGATTATTTTGCTTGTTTATTGAGATAATGTTCATTACATTATAATGGAAGCAATATGGGAGCTGCTTGGATGGTTTGGGGGGGGTATTTTGCATCTGTACTCACTGTACCTCTTTGGAGGGTACAGATCATTTATGTCATTTCTTAGTTTATTTGCTTTGTTCTTGAGATAATGTTACATTATAATGGAAGTAATTTGATTCTTGGATGATTTATGTGAACTTTTCATCATTACTCTGTACCTCTTTGGAGTCTGAGCATTTAAGACTTCTTTTGCATTTTATTTGCTTGTTTCTTGATATTATATTCATTACATTACAATTAGAGCAATCAGGAGTTGCTTAGATGGTTTTATTTTGCATCACACTCTGTACCTCTTTGGATGGTCATTTGATCATTTTTTTTCGGTTTATTTTAAGAGATAATGTTCATTATTCAATGGAATCAATTTGAAATTTGCTTGGATGATTTATTTATTTTTTTTGCATTGTACTCTGCCTCTTTGGAGATACAAATTAGACTTCTTTTCCATTTTATTTTACCTTTCTTGAGATAATGTTCATTACATTATAATTAGCAATATTTGGATGATTTGGTGGGTATTTTGTATACTCTCTACATCTCTCATAGAGTCAGATCATTTTATTTTTCCGGTTTATTTTGCGATTAGAGATAATGTTCATTACATTACAATGGAAGCATTTATAATGCTTGGATGATTTTTGGCTTTTTTTTTCATCTACTCTCATGTCTTTGGAGAATTACAGCATTTAGGAGTTCTTTTCAGTTTATTTTGTCTATTTCTTTAAATGATGTTCATTACATTATAAGAAACAATTTGATGTTTGCTTGGATATTTTAATTTTATTGCATCTCTTACATCTTTGGTTATCATTTATGGTATAATTAGCAAATTTAATCTCATAATGTGGTGACAAATTTAAAAACCTCTTAATCTATATTTACAATATTTGAAAATAATTATTATATAATTAAATGTTAAAGTTATCTTTTGAAGTTTCATTACTTATAAATAAATTTGTCATATTGCTCGAAAGAATACTATTTTTTATAATAGATTAACTTATTTTATTTTTGTTTCATCTAAATAAAACAAGTCGGTCGATAAGGTTCAAATAAATATTCAACTTCATTTCACTCGAGCATGAGCATACTAAGAATACATATGAGTTAATTTTTTAAGCGCTTTATTTTTAAAATAAAAAATAGCTAACAATCATAATCATATTTTAATACATATGAGTTAAAATTAAAAGCTGTTAAAATATCATGATTTTACAATCAAAATTTACTTACACCATAACTTTACAATGAAACTTTTAAAAAAAAGATAATCCCTACTGGCCAGTAATCCCTAATTTAATTTCATGCATTAATTTTATGCCTTCTGCTGGATAACATTTATTTTATGCATTCGGCTGCATTAATTTTATGCATTCTGCTCATAACCAAAACCATAAGATAAAAATATGATTGCTATAGTAAAATATCATCCCAGAGTAAAATATCAGTGAAATCAAACTATATGAATTGAGACAAAAGTTACAAAAGCGGTAAAATATCATCCCAGATCCATAAGCGATCCATTCACTTCAACAAAACACAAGTCTTGAAACCAAAGCCGATGCATTATACAAAATTCTATCAAACTAAATACTATTGTTCTCAATTTTGATTTTTAAGTCACAAACAAAATATAGCGCAACTTCTAAATATATTCATCTTCTTTGGCCAATCGGTGGTCATCCGGAGGTTTCTTTGATTCTTGCCTCCATGTATTTGCAGACAAACATTCGGTCGATTTTCTTGGACTAGTATCTCACTCACCATTTCATTGGCCATTTTGGGATCGCTTGGAAAAACGTGACATCTTCAACAAGTAATTTGATCACGAATAGCAAAACATAATCTCAAGTTGGCGAAAAAAAAAATAGTTAAGAGGAACCAAATTTGAAACTTGTTCTTACAATCTCGGGAAGAATGCTCTTATGGGTTGGTTTGGGTAATGAGTCATAAAATACCGGGCCGACTTCACATACCGAGGAGTGTCCAGTGTTGATTATCTATAACTGGCAGTAAGATTAACTTACCCCTCGACACACTAGTAGTGACATGTTGGATAAACATTTTGCTTTCGTCTTGAGCCGCAGCATAACTCTGCGGGAAAGAAAAGAGAATGATTATATATTATAGCTTTTATCTAAACAAACAAGAATTGAATATACCCAACATTCTGGGTAACATACCCAATACAAGCATGAAATGTACAAATAGGGGACATCTGACCGGACGAGCGAATACTTCGCCGGCAAAAAAGCGAAGGCATCAATGTGTGCATCGAGATGATCATGAGCAACTCATCGATCTTCCCTCAATAATGATATTCCCGATGAATCTTGTATCACTCCAAGTGATAAATATTTTAAAGTGAGCTTAATTAAATGAATAGATTATTTTATGTATGAAGGATTGAAGATTGAGTTGTCCTCGAATCGAGAGCATGACGTGTAAATAAGATCGAGCATCGGCTTAGGAAAAATAGCTCTAGATGGGAACTCAACAACATGAAGTGCCTTTGATGGCTGCAAGGAAATTACTGATGGTGAAAGTTAGTGATGAAGATCTAGATTCACTATGAATTAAGGATCGATCTAATGAGTGTTTTTCATACCTCGATTGATGCTCCTCCACCGATAGTGATGCGGTGTCGACCTTGGCTCATCTCTGAACCTATAAAACATTTAGTGAAATCTATTTCTATTATCTCAAATTTAAAAGAAAGTAACTTAATACCTCAGCTGCTAGCTTCTCATCTTGAGTGGAGGCACCCGCATCACTTATTATTGCTCGTGACTTCCTGTAAGTGTGTGTGAAGGGGGAACTAATAGCTTTCCTCTTTCTTAGCTTTGACACCATGCTCAATCTTTGTTCTGAGGTTTGAACATCGTCATGTGTGGTGGAGGCCTCCAAGAACTTCTCCTGGTCAATTCCACATGGGCTTCCCGTTGGAGTATCCAACTCCATGGTGGAAGCTCACGTGGTAGCCTCCACAAGAGCTTCCTCTGTATGCCCTCCTCGGGGGCTTTCCAAGTGGTAGCCTGGGGTACCCTCCTGGGAAGCTCACGTGGTAGCCTCCCTCCCAGAGTTTCCCCATGAACCTCCCACACTTGGGGTGGTAGGACCCATTTGCTGGCAAGAACTTCTCGATGTGACAACCATGAAATCAAGCCCATCCATCCTCATCATTGTTGCATGAAAAGGCGATGATCTGTATCTTTCAAGTCCACACGCAAGTATCCTCTCCACCCATAAAGTCTGTCGTGGGGGTAGTAGCAGAGGGCAGGCTAGATACACTGGACGGGGAGAATATCGAGAAGAGACATATGGAGACTCAGTTGGGGCTGCACTAATTGGACTCAAAATGGGGCTATCTCGACATGTGTGTAGATCTTTGGGGCGGGGACCTTGGCGAAGGAGCAGTTCTCTCTAATATGTCCTCAAATGAAAGGGGACATGATAAACCAATCGAAAAATGTGAAGACATACAACATAAATAAAGACATTCTTATATGAACTAAGTGATTATTATATGTGCTTCCTCCCAAACCGGTGAAAACATTATTTGGAAACTATTTTGCCCATCGCGGCATCATTGGCTTTGTAGATGGAAATGACTTATGATGCTTATGTGCTCAGCCACCCATATATACAATAAATATTTTAAACAGTAAACTTCAAGCATTAAATTACACATTCACGGAGATATAAAACATATCATGAAGAGTGACAAAGCTCATGTAATGTCGGTACCTCAGTGCAGATCTTTGATGTAATAACATCAAATTGGGAAACCGAAAGTCCCAAATGGCCTACCCCAATTGTATTGACAAATCTATCTATGTCATCGGTAGGCAATCAATTCGATGCCACCAGTAATTGTGATATATAAAAAATAGATTTGATAGAAAATATATGTACGCAAAGCTGTCTACTGAGAACGAGCCATCGAATTCTCAAGTTGATTCTTGTAGTCCATTGGGCTGACGTGAGGATTTCGCCATAGACCTTCTCCCCTGTTTGGCATCCTATCATCATTGCAACTTCGGGGTGAAAGGAATGCAAGCTTACTTTTCTATGTCCCAACAAGAGGATCGATGTAATGGCAAGAGTCTTGCTTAATTTAGAGTCTAATGAATTGATGGAGATGAAGCTCTTTAAAATGTCGTGGCTTCATCGGTAAAGCGTCTTTTTAATATTATCGAACACGTTCTTTACGGTGGTAGGCTGCATCTCGAAGTTATCCTTTTCCCGGACATGGTAAACTTCAAAAGAAAAGTCGATAAGTAATGAGTCTGATGCAAAGACCCCCAAATCCAAACGACCTCAAATACTTCCATTGGAATGCCTAAACAAAATAAAAAGAAGAAGAATAAAGCTGTCAAAAGAAGGACAAAATTATCACAAAGAGATACTGAGTACATATACAAAATACCCAAACCATCAAGCCCTCCAAATGCTTCCATTGTAATGTAATGAATATTATCTCTAAAAAATCAGCAAAATAAACTAGAAAAAAAGGGATCTAAATGATCACGTACCCGTACAGAGTAGATGTAAAATATCCACCAGAAACTATCCAAACAGCCTCCAAATACTTCCATTGTAATGTAATGAATATTATCTCTAGAATCAGGCAAAATAAACTGGAAAAAAAGGACGTAAATGATCTGTACCCTCAAGACAGGTACTGAGAGTACAAATGCAAAATACCCATCAGAAACCATCCAAATAGCTTTCAAATTTCTTCCATTGTAATGTAATGAATATTATCTCTAGAATCAGGTAAAATAAACTACTAAAAAAGGCCCTAAATGATCTGTATCCTCATGAGAGGTATAGAGAGTACGGATGCAAAAAATCACCCAGAAACCATCCAAATAGCCTCCAAATGCTTCCATTGGAATGCCCTAAATATAACCAAAAGAAGTAGGCAAAATAAACTGAAAAGAAGTCAAATGATCTCAGACCTCCAAAGAGGTACAGAGAGTACGATGTAAAATACCCACCGAAACCATCCAAACAGCCTCAAATGCTTCCATTGAATGCCCTAAACATAATCAAAAGAATTAGCAAAATAAACCGGAAAAGAAGTTCAAAAATGATCTGTACCCACCAAAGAGGTACAGAGAGTACAGATGTAAAATACCCCCCAAAAACCATTCAAGTAGCTCCCAGATTGCTTCCATTGGAATGCCCTAAACATAATCAAAAGAAGTAGGCAAGATAAACTGAAAAGAGTCTAAATGATCTGTATTCTAAGAGATACACAGAGAGTACAGATGTAAAAAATACCACTGAAACCATCCAAATATTTTAAAATGCTTCCATATAATGTAATGAATAATCTTAGAATAGGCAAAATAAACTGAAAAAAAAAGTCAAATGAGTTCTCCAAAGAGGTACAGAGAGTAGATGCAAAATACCACCAAAATTATCCAAATAGCTTTCAAATGCTTCCATTATAATGTAATGAACATATCTCAGAATCAAGCAAAATAAACTGGAAAAAAAGTTATAAATGATCTGCACCTCAAAGAGGTACAGAGCAGATGCAAAAATACCCACCAAATCATCCAAACTTTCCAAATGCTTCCATTGGAATGCCCTAAATATAATCAAAAGAAATAGGCAAAATAAACTAGAAAAAGAAGTCAAAAATGATTTGTACCCTCCAAAGAGGTACAGAGTACAGATGCAAAATACTCACAAAACCATCCAAATCTCCAAATGCTTCCATTGAATGCCCTAAACATAATCAAAAGAAGTAGGCAAAATAAACTCAAAAGAAGTCAAATGATCATTCCAAAGAGGTAGAGAGTACAGATACAAAATACCCAAAAAACCCTCCAAACATCAAATGCTTCCATTGAATGCCCTAAACATAATCAAAAGAAGTAGGCAAAATAAACTAAAGAAGTCCATAAATGACCGAATCTCCAAAGAGGTACAGAGTACAGATGTAAAATACCCCCAACCATCCAAACAAATGCTTCCATTGAATGCTAAACATAACCAAAAAAGAAGTAGGCAAAATAAACTGGCAAAAAAAGTCCCAAATATGTACCCCAAAGAGGTATAGAGAGTATAGATGCAAAATACCCACCAGAAATCATCCAAACAGCCTCCAAATGCTTCCATTGGAATGCCCTAAACATAATCAAAAGAAGTAGGCAAAATAAACTGAAAAAGATAAATGATCTCATCTCCAAAGAGAGAGTACTGAAAATACCCCCCAACCATCCAAGCAGCCTCAAATTGCTTCCATTGGAATGCCCTAAACATAACTAAAAAGAAGTAGGCAAAATAAACTGAAAAGAATAAATGATCTTTCTCCAAAGAGGTACAGAGTACAGATGCAAAATACCCAAAAATCATCTAAAAGCCTCCAAATGCTTCCATTAGAATGCCCTAAATATAATCAAAGAAGTAAAAATAAACTGGAAAAGAAGTCAAAATGATCTATCCTCCAAAGAGATATAGAGTACAGATGCAATACCCAAACCATCCAAACACTCCAAATGCTTCCATTGGAATGCCCTAAATATAATCAAAAGAAATAGGCAAAATAAACTGAAAAAAGTCAAATACCAGACCTCCAAAGAGGTATAGAGAGTACGATGCAAAATAACCCCAAACCATCTAAATTCAAAATTGCTTCCATTGTAATGTAATGAACATTATCTCAATAAACAAGCAAAATAACTGAAAATGATAAATGCTCAGATTCCAAAGAGGTACAGAGTGTGGAAAAAAAAATATCAAAATCATCCAAGCGCCATCATTTCCATTGGAATGCCCTAAATATAATTTCAAGAAGAAGGCAAGATAAACCGAAAAGTTGTTCTAAATTATCATTCTCAAGAGAGGTACAGTGATGCCATAAAAAAACCTCAAAACCATCCAAACATCAAATTGCTTACATTTGAATGTAATGAACATAATCTCAAGAAACAAAAAGAAACTGAAAGCTCTAAATGCTACCCTGAGAGAGGTAGAGAGTACAAATACAAGATAAATATATAAAAAATAACCAATCTTTCACAGACTGTGAGAAGAACAGAGTAAACCCCAAATTTCTGTTCAGAATGCATAAATACATGTAGTCACCTACAATACCTCAATTTTGATTTGTTATATCACCGAAGCCGGATCTCCGATCGAGAACGGAGCTAAGCCGAGAAAATCCTTTGAGAAAGAATTAACCGTGGCGAGGAATGTCGAACGACGCGATTATCTTCTCGTTCTTCTTCTCCGCTTTTGAACATTACTCGGGTCGGGCCAGTGTAATGGCGTGAATATGATTCCCATCAGCCGTCATGTTATCGCGCACATTAATCGCTAAAACGGGAAATAAATAGTGACGCTCCGCATGGATTGGAGTCAACGTAGTTCCGCGGACTGACGTAATATTTTCTCCTCTCCCGATTCCCCACTTTCAAATTTCTCTGCAGTAATTTCTCCTTCTGATTTCTTCCGCTCACATTTGGTGCCTTCCCCACGCCTGCTCCACGATGCCGGGCCACTCTCCGTCTTCGCCCGCCGATCTTCGAATGAGCGGCATTAAAACCCCGCAATAAGCGTCGTGACGCCCTCTTCTCCGCTGACTCAGATGTGCCCATTTAGCCGGCCGGCCATTTCATTTCTTCTTCACAGACAACGATGAGGACTCTACAGAATTCGACTCTGTTTAGCAGCCAACCTGACTTCGCTCATCTACCCCGCCTGAATGAGTTCCACATCTGCTCTCCATCTCCCCGCCAAGGTAATCCAATGGACCTTTTCCCATTTCTCCATTGTTATTCGCTGGCTAATCAAGCACCTAAAATCACACCATGTCCTGCAAGACTGCTATGTCTGTTCCATCAAAACTCACTAGATTTTTAGCTCTCAAAATCAGACACACAGAAAGAAAGTTCATCCTTCCCCGCTTTTGCTTCACCACAAACTGGAAGAACATCATCAATAAATTCTTCTTCGAGGGCGTATCCTCGATTTAGCCTCCCATTTTCGCCACAAACCGGGAAGAACATCGCAGAGAATTCTTCTTCATTTTTTCACTCGGTTTAGCCTTCCATTTTCGACCACCAGAACCGGAAGAACAACTTTAACAGTAATTCTTCTTTCAATTTCTAGCGCACTCTTGCATTACATTCAATTGCATACCTAAAATCCTTTGTCGAGTAATAAAAGACACCAAAATGCATCAAAATTGTGATTAGAATGGATATATATATATATATATATATATAAGCCAACACCTTAGATGTCGCCCTGAAAATGCTACCAAAATTTTGTATAATTTCTAGACTTAGAAAAAAAATGGAAAAGATAAAATTGACATACAACAAACATAAAAGAAAAAAAAAGGAAGAAAAGCACTTATAAAATTTATCTAAGCAGAGTTGAAAGACCACTAAAGTTCATAACTGCTCCCTTTCAAATGTCCTAACTCCAACCCTTCAAACAAATAGAATAAATTAAGAGACTCCCTCTTGGCCTTATTTATAAAAATTAGAAGAGGTAGTGAGTGAGTTATTTTCAAAAGAAAAAGAGAGGGAAAAATGAATGTAGAAAAGTTTGAATAAAAGAGAGGGGAAAACGAATGTAGGAAAATTTGAATAAAAAAAGGGGGAAAATGAGAATTACTTTGAGGAGTAAATCTTCTTCTTAAAATGACAAATTAAATTATCCTTTGAACCTATAGCTTCAAAATGCATTCTTCGCCAATCACCGCAATTCTTGTATAAGCATTTAAGACTAAATTAAACTAAATGTTGCACAATGAAGGAGTTTTCCATCAAAATAAAAAAAAATCTTCTAAATTATGATTTTCAAAATCAATGAAATCACTAATTAAAAATTAGCTGCTATAAATTCTGATGTGTTCTAACATAGAGATTTCAAGTACAAATTTTAATCAAAGCAAGTTGTTGGAATTAGATAAAAATATGAAATCAATCTCATAACTCAGAAATAAAATTTGCCTAAATTCTTAAATACACCCGCATGAGCCCCAACACTATGTTGAATGCTTAAATTCTAATGTCTGAGGATGCTCGGGTTGCTACTTGGTTTAGCCTTAGGACTGTGTCCGGGTTAACAAAACCTAAAAAAAGTATAATAAGAGTTTCAAATCAGTGAAATATCTAAAAAATTGATTTTGTTAGGTGATAGTAGATCTAACCCTTTATTAGCAGCTAAACAGAGTTGACAGGATCTAAAGCTCTTAAACATATTCAAATTAATCAATTTTTTAATTAATTAACTCAAATCAAATATCAATCTAAAAATCATCTAAATGAAATTTTATCATTAAAAACTTAAATCAAACTCAATCCATCCACCTTCCGCAACTGTTTATTGGGGGTGACAAATTAAGAAAACTCTAGCTCACAAAGGAGCCAATGTCAAATCAAGTGTTCTACTATGTTCACTCTCAATCAATCTCACGCAGTAAGATGTGGTCCGTGTCCTCCGATTTTTGGCCAAGAGCTCCATGATGAAGCAATCCACCAAAGTCCTCGATTGTGGTTTGGCTCCATTATATTATCACAACCGTAGCTCAGATGCTTAATGGCTCTCCTTTGAGTTGTGAATCATAGGGTATACTTGATAAGACAAACAATCATTTATCAGCTAAGGTAGACTTAAGCATATCTCCTTAGACAAACACCACCCCATGTCTATAAGGATTTCTTGGATGACGAACCCATGTGTCCGATAAGGATCCTTCACGTCGACCACCTCCTCTGACTAAGTAGACTAGGGACCGCGACTGCCAGGATGACGGATCCATGAGATCTAGATCGGGCACGTCATCATTCCCCCAACCATCTGATTTAAGCTAAAATGGTGAATTTTGTAAATCTAAAATCTAAATTTTAAATACTGCATGTTCCTACTATACACTACACATTTAGCGACCTAATGACTAGCCTTAATCAAAAGTTATCTCTCACTTATTAAGAGGGGTAATTAACTATAGGGCTTGCGCCTATAGGAAACTTGGAACCATATCTAAAGTCCTCACCAAATGAGGATGAAATCTCTGGGTAGTGTCTTATCTACTATTTCATCTGTCTTCTGAAAATTACATCGACATTCATAAATCACTCTCTTCAATTCAATATTGTCGAGAGATCGGTGGCAAATTTTTGGAGCCCACAGATTTCTAGTGTCTCCATTGGAGACAGGATTCTCCTTCCATCTTTAGCTAGTTATATATGTGCTATAGTAGCAATAAAATCTTTAAAAATTTAAAATAGCAAAATGGTGATTTAAGTGTGTAATAAATTCAATATGAGGCTCTATGTAGAATGAATCATTCCATAGAGTATATCTTTATTACACCATTACTTTGTTTTGTAGTGCCTCTGCATCTTGAAAGTTTGGGATGAAATAATAATTGTTAATTACTAATCCGCATCTTTCACTTTTGAAGAAATGGATCTACAAAGCACTCCTTTCACCTTTCAGCTAAGTCATGGTGTGAACATCTGCCTAGCCAACACCGTCATAAACACAAGAGATGTCGGGGCTACCATTCAATTTGGTAGCTTGAATTTCCCAACTATCATAGCTGCAACTCCTGAAGTACCCACCATGGTACATTCGTCCGAGGCCATGCTGGAAGGCCTTTACAAGTTCCTACTACCATATGCACCAACCGCTCAACAACTATCAAGGAGTTCTCACAGAGAACTTCGCCAAAAGGCTAGTTAATCTGAAGCTAACAAAAAAAGAATCATCAAGGACAAATTGTCTTTAATGTGGTACTGTATGCCAATCAACCTTTGTACAAAACATGATCATGAAGCTTCCTCATGAGGGAGCAAATTAACCAGAAGATAGAGAAGAAGGAGAAATGCTAAGCTGAGGGCTCAGCAGATCCCCTTTGAATGACCAAGTGAACAAGTGATATTGCCGCCAGAAGTGAGTATTCCTACCCACAATAACTTTGATAACTTAAAGTGGGTAAAGAGGAATAGCTCTACTTGCAAAATAAAGTAGTCCTTCTGGAACCAACCATGTCAAGCTCCACCACCACAGAGGAGACAGCCTAAAACACTGTCTGTTAGGATACATAAAGTTCTCAAAGTAGCCAAGGACAGAGGCCTAATGAAAAGAAGATTTCAGAGGCCTGTGGTGATGGAAAAACCAAGCTCCACCAAGAAAGTTGTCATCTCTTCTGTAACTACCAGCCCAAGATGCTTGCATGGTGAGCATCGGGGCATGACACTTGGACCACGTGTCCAAGAATCCACTGTCGAAAAGGTCCCAACAAAAGGATAAGAAAATATGGAGGCCAAGGCCCCGTAATGAAACTTTGAGTAATAGAAGAGGTGTGACATCTGATACATATACTCAGAAATTCACCTCAAAATCAATTCATCAAGTGGATACCCAAAAGAAAGGATATCATGATGAAAGATATGATGGTCGACACCTGGAGAATCCTGGGATCCCATCATCGATCAATTTCACCCTACAAGAGAAGGTTGACTGATCGGTCCTTAATAAAAGAAGAGTTGTTCAAGACATTAAACTGAGATCCACTAGAAAGATCATAAATTTATGCAGAAGAAAATAATGAAAAGGATTTCATGGAAGTAAGTCGCCTATATATGAGATATAGATGAACTCTCCGCCGACCATCAACAACAACGCAATTCAAAGAACTAACTCAAATTTGACGTTATGAAGAAGAGTCTTCACAAGCAAATAAGATGAATTTTAATCTTTGCTAAAAGATGAAGAAGAAGAAGACCGAATGAGAAAGAGATCATGGGTGTCAAGTTGTCTATATGGTTGAACCAGAAATGATCACCTAGTACACTTTATAATCGTCGCATAACCCCAAAGAACAATGCCTCTACAAATGCACAAGGAGAATGACAGTCAAGTTCTCCACCTAAAAATGAGCAAGAAATAGAACAACAACAAGAAATAGAAGAAGAAGAAGAAGAGTCTGTACTGATTGACGCCATGGCGCTAGCTAGAGAGCAAAGAAAAATGCAGCATCAAATGGAGGTCAAAGACAAGAAGATTGCACAACTGGGTACCAAAATGAATGATATGATGGTGTAAATGAACATCATGATGGAGATATTATAGAAGAATATCACATCAAGTGTAACACCTATTTTGTCTGCTAATCAACAGGTAGCTAATAATACAACTTCTATACCATGAGCTACTATAGTACCTCAAGCTCTTACAGTACATGCTATGCATGAAGCGAGGAACGAAGTTAACTCACTACCTCTCCAGTCGACAATTCAAAATATGGCTAGCATACCAGGAACTGTAATAATTGTTCAACTGGAAATCATAATCAATGAAAGATAAAGGCAGTCATAGCCTCAGAGTAGGCTGAAAAGCTGGTGAGTAAGGGTCGCCCTTACCCAGTTGAATATGATCAAGTGTCATACCTGAAAGGTTACTCATTACCAAAATTTAATACTTTTAGTGGGCTTGGTAATCCAAAGAAACACCTAGCCCAATTTAAGGCTACTTGTGGTAACACAAGAGGGAACGATGCACTGCTTTTTCGTCAATTCATCAATAGTCTGACCTCAGCCACTTTCGAATGGTATACAGAATTGTCAAATAATTTAGTTAAAATATTTGCTGAATTAGAGACTATATTTGTGAAAAGGTTCTCCACTGCAACCGAGAAAATCATAATCCCTGATCTTGCCTTGCTGAAAATGAGGAAAGATGAGTCAGTGATAAAATTCATAAGTCATAGGCGCAACCTAAGTATGAAGTGCAAGCAATAATTGAAGAAGAACATGCAATCCAATTGCTAATGGGCAATATGATGATAAAATGGCACCATTTCTATGCATGATGTCGATTGCAAACATTCAGACTCTCGATAGGGTGGCTAAATTCAAAAAGTTGAATCGCTCTAAGTCTGAAATCTATGCAGATAAAGCAAAGAGAAACAAATCCTCAGACTCAAGAAGAAACAAAATTCATGTCACTTCTTATAGCTCAAATGATGAAAAGCGGTGATATATAATGTGGATAAAGGAAAGCAGCCAATGTACAATGATGATAAGGGAAAGAAGTCTATCTATTCTAATCCATGGCCAAAATTGGTATTATGAGGTAATGATAAACTCTGAACTTTTTCAAGTGGTGGAGAGCATCCAAAACAAGCAATAAGAGATGATGAATGAATGCAGCCATCTCTTAAGGAAAAGATGAACAAAGAATATTCCTTTAGAAGGGACAGTGTGGCTAAATTATTTCGCAAGAGCAAAGTCATCTATAGTTACCAAATTAAAAGGCCTGAAGAAGTTGATCAAGTCAATAATCCAAACTACTGTCCCTATCATCAGATGATCAGTCATCCTATTGAATATTGTTATGTCTTCAAAGATTGGCTAGACAGGAAGTATCGGCAGATGAATTTACACTATCCGACAGTGTTCTAGTCAACCCAAAAAAGAGAGTCTACAAGGATGATTACCTCTTCAGATCATCCAAAGAAAGATAAAAGAAGGAGAAATCAGTTCAAGAAGAATGGTAAACAGTAGTCTCCAAAAGATCGTGAAGATGCGCTAAAAGATGTCCCTAGTGTTAAGTGAAATCACCACTTGAACCTATATTGACTTAAGAGAGATGCCTAAACCAAGTATTTGGCTTCGCATATTCTTGATAAGGTTACTTCATCACAACATGAGTAGTCTACTAAACGCAGCCTCATAAATCAAAGAAGTCAAGAAGAAAAGAAGATCAAGAAGAGAACTACAACTCAAAAGATCATTAACAATCTAGGAGTATCACCGCAAGAACTTTAAAGCTATACTTCATGCCTAAACTTGCATTGCTAAATCGATGAAGAAGATAATGGTGAATCTTGTCTAGTAGAGACATGTCGAATCATCTATGTGATGTCGATATTCTTCAACATCTACTGAGACAGGGTCAAACTCGACCAACCCATCAAAATTTTTATCAGGAAAGCAAGAAGAACCTGAGGAACTAATGTCTGAATTTTGTTTAATGACTCAACAAGATAATAACAGTTCAGATGAAGATCTATGTTTTTCTGACGGAGAAGAGTCAGACTCATCGATATCATCACATATGGAACGTATGACATTGAAAAATGAGTCTAACCATTTTGGCCAATCTTCCAGAATAAGAAGAGAACTTGAAGAAACTACCTCTTTAGAAGAATCTGAGCAAGATAAGGTGATTCAAGTTCAGTTGAGAAGTGGTAAAGTCTTACCACCTTCATCAAAGAAGGGATATGCAAATAAAGACAAATGCAAACAAATTGAAGTCAATGAAGATATCATTCCCAGAAATCCTAGAATAAAGCCTAAATCAAGCGAGAAGATATATTATAATATTCTATCACATCTGAGAAAGATCCCTGTACAACTAAGTGTGTACGAGGCTCTCTTGATGTCAAAAGACCTCTGAGAAACTTTGATACAGGCTCTCAAAGATCCAGAGTTATGAAGCTTATTTAAAAAATGTATGATCAAGCATTAAACTCAAGATCTCCCAATAATCATATTTTTGAAGAAGATCTTATGTTGGGGACAACGGATCACAATCGCCCTCTTTATGTTACTAGAGAGTGACATCTGATCAGAATATTGATTGATCGTTCTTCTATCAATCTTATGAGTCTAAAGGTATTGAGAGGATTATCACTGATATCCAACATCTTAGGGGAGATAAATTGATTGTTCATGGATTCAATGAAAAGGGGCAGAAAACTCTGGGTTCTTTTATTCTCTTGCTCAAGTTCAGGGATTTATATACAAAAGCCAAGTTTCATGTAATCGATATTGATACATCATTTAGAGCTCTCTTGGGCCGGTCGTGGCTGCATGAGTATGGCATGGTCCCATCAACTATGCATCAATGTATGAAGTATTTGAAAGATGAAGAAGAAAAAATTCTCTAACCTACAACCATTCTCTCATCAATGAAGAAAAGATCTATGAAGATGCAAAATATTTCATCCTCAAAGAGCCTAAGCTAATAGAGAGCCTCTTGAAGCGTAGCATCCACTTCAGAACTAAAAAAGCAATTTCAGTGAAAGAGAGCGAATCAAAGTGGAAGAAAGAAGGTAATGTCGACTCTCCCTAAAGCACTTAATTTTGCACCTAAGTTAAGCAAATCAGTTCCTCATTTAGGAAGTGACACAGAAGAAGGAGAAGATATTCTTGTTAAATCTAAGGGAACTTATAAGCTTTGAAGAAAGGTAGAGTATAAAATAAGTGATTCTGATTCAGACTATGATTTTGAATCTACTTATGAAAATAGTATTTAGATGATTTCATCAAGGAGGATAGCTCACTTAAGAGTCAGATGACTCACTCAAAATTATACCCATCCCTCAATAGTGCTTCAAAGAAATTAGGCCACTGGAGGTTCATGATATTGAAGAATTGATAATATTCTATGTGTCATCGTTGAGTGAGAGTGGCAGAACAGGAACCCTATTTTACAAATCTAAAGAGTTTCAGCCTCATAGTTTTGAGTGGCCTACTCAACATGAAAATTTTGATTGGATAGTACCAACAAGAATACTAATATACTATCCACAGAAATTACGAAGAATGATGCATAAGCTTGGAATTCATATTGGAACTACTAAACATAAGACTCAAATCTTTAACAGGATGTGGAGCCAAAGAAGTCCTCAGACATCATGAAGAAGTGATAAGTTTATCACTAAAGGTCTTGGGTTCATCCGCAAATCTCATCAAAATAGAGTCTATTATAATATAATAGCAGCTGAGGTAGAAACTCATAGTGATGAAAAAGTTGATTCCCATAAAATTCTTCTTAAAAATGATGATGAAGAAGAAGCCAAGCCCGTACTTGAAGAACTTGAAGATGGTAGACAAATAGCTACTATAGATGAACTTAAAGAAGTCAACCAAGGAGCTCAAGATGATCCCCGTCCAACTTTCGTCAGTGCCCTTCTACTTGATGAGAAAGTTGAAGAGCTAAAAATGCTACTTTGTGAATTCAGGGATTACTTTGCTGACATATTCAAATGTCGCTTATCCTGATGTAGCTCATAAACTAGTATTAAACCGATGCAATGCATTAAAGCTCAGCGAATGAGATTGAGATTGAAGAGCGTGTAATTGTAGAAACTAAGAAAGATCAAAGTAGGCTTCATCCGAGAGGAGAAGTGGATTGATAGCTAACATAGTCCCAGAAGAAGAATGACCAAATCCATCTCTGCATTGACTTCGGACCTAAATAGGTGTGAAAAGATGACTTTTCGCTTCCAATATCGAACTACTAGTGGACAACACCTCCAACTATATGTTCTCATTCATGGACGGATCGTCGGGATACAACCAAATCAAAATAGCACCTGAAGATAAAAAATATTCATCATTCAGAACACCTATTAATATCTATTGCTACACGATCATGTATTTTGGCTTGAAAAATGATAGAGCTACATACCAAAGAGCTATGACATGTATTTTTGATGAGTTAATTCATCAAAAGGTGGAATGTTATGTCGACAATTTGGTGGTGAAAAGCTTGAATAGTGAAAATCACTTTGAAGACTTGAGAATTGTATTAGAGAATCAGAAAATATGATCTCAAGATGAATCCTCTAAAATGTGCATTTATCCAAAAAAATTGTATATTGTACGTCAGAGGTATTGAAATAGATCCCGCCAAAAATCACGTGGAGATGCCTCCACCAAGAGTCGCTACCTTCTTTACAAAGGACATCTCAGATTCATCCATCGATTCATATCAAATCTGGGACATCGCCCACCATTTCAAGGTTAATGAAGAAGGATGCTCCATTCAAATGGGACAAGGAGTGCCAAGAAGCCTTCAATAGCATTAAAAGCTACTGTTAAATCCACCAATCCTTACGCCTACTCGGGAAGCCCCTCATTCTATACATAGCATTAAGAGTCTTGGCATTATTGGCACAACACAATGAAGAAAGCAAAAAGAATGCTCTTTATTATATCAGTCAGAGGCTGATTGGAGCATAAATGAGATACTCTCTGATAGAGAAGCACTATTTAGCATTGATCTTTGCAGTCCAAAAGCTTTGTCACTATATGTTATCTCTCACAAGATACCCTCATCTCAAGGATTGATCCGTACTTGATGACAAGACCAGCTGACATTTTGACAAGATAAGATTGCTTTCTAATTTGATATCATATATGTTCCAGAAAGGAAGAGATAAGTCTTAGCAGATTTTCCGCACATCCCATCCTGACTCTCTTCTTAATGGTGATTTTCCTGATGAGCAAATTATGCTCATTCATGAAAGAGAAAAATTGTAAATTTAGAAAATATACTTTGATGGAGCCTCATCGATCAAACAAGTCCAACATCTAAATTTTTCAAGAGCAAGAATCGACGTCATCTTCATAACACCAGAATGAGAGATAATGAGACGATCATATGGATTGACCGAGCCAAGAACTAATAATGAAGCTGAATATGAAGCATTAGTGGCAGGTCTGGAAGAAGCTATTTTCATAGGCATTCAAAACTTGTACATTTTTTGTGATTCTCACCTTATTATAAATCAAGTACTTAGCATCTATGGAATCAACAAGCTTGAGTTAGCTTTCTATCATAAGCAAGTTCTCAAGCTTATGAACCAGATACCAAATATCACACTAACTCGAGTCTCTTAATCCGAGAATAGTAAAGTCAATTGCTTGGCAAAATTAGCTAAGAAAATGGCAAGTATGAATGGTGATTATGTCATGATCGGTATATTTACTCGACGAGTCTTAGAGCTAGTAAAGTATCAATCCCCGCAGGTAGAGGGGTTACCAAATTTGACACAGTTGGATGCGACTCAGGTTGCCCCTCATACTCCTCAAAATCAACAAGAAGTTATACCAAGAAGAGCTAAGAATGACATTGCTTCATAAAAGTAGTGTGAAGCCTTTATTGTAGAAGAGTCACGTGATTGGAGGCAACCATTCATCGACTACTTTAAAGATGACAAATTACCAAATAATAAATCACTACTCAAATCAAAAGAGAATGCTACTTATGCTTTCATCAACAACACTTTATATCAGAGATCCTTTGAACAAATATGGCTACGATGCCTGGTGTAGATGAAGCTAGCAAAGTGATGTTCATGAAGGACTTTGTGGTGCACATCGTCAGTCCCAAGATGGCAAAGAAAGATCAAAAGGATGGGTTATTGGTCATCTATGGTGAGAGACTAATCACGCTAAGAAGTGTCATGAGTGTCAAGTACATGGAATCTCATCCATCAACCTCCAAATCCATTACACCCAATAAGATCCTCGCATTGTTGGTACATATGTAATTGGGACCAATTGATCCACCGCCGACACATCTCTTCATCCTAGCATGACTATTTCTCTAAGTTGAAGCTACCCATTTAAAGAAGTTACCGCCAATCGAAAGTGATTAACTTCTTTACATAATGTGTCTATAGATTTGGTGCCACAAATAATTTTGATAATGGCACTTTTCAAAAGTGTAAAGATTTATATATTCATCGATCGAATAAAAATTGATTGGCGATGATACTCTTCAATATATAATCCAAGAGCAAATGGTTTGAGGCCTTCAACAAGACATTAGTCAAATTGCTCAAGAAGATTCTCACTAAAATAAGAGAATGGCATACCAAGCTAGAAGCTCTATGGGCTATCGAACTACCTACAAGTGACTAAAGCCACCCTATTCATTGGTATTTGAACTGCGCTTCTTCCACTTGAAGTTGAGTTGCCTTCACTGAGTAGCCATCCAATACAATCTAATCAAGATCAAAATGCTCGCCTAAGAATGGAGGAACTCGACGCTTGATGAAGTTAGATTACAAGCTCATCAAAATGAAGTTTATCAAGCAAAGATGTCCGTGGGCTTTTGACCATATGCGGCCTCGAACATTCCAAAAGGAGAATTGGTCCCGGTGTCAGAAGACCAATTATCCACAATCAAAATTTGGTGCAAATTTGAGCCTAACAAAAGCCCTTTTGTCATTGAAAAAGTATACCAAAAAGAGGCATACCAACTCATCGACCTAAAAGGGTGAAAGACCAATGTCGCCAATTAATGATCGATACTTGAAAAAGTACTATACTTGACAACCACATTCTCGAGGTACAATAAAAATCCCCTCGCAAGACAGGGGGTATTTTTTTTAGTATATTTATTTAGGTTGACATCGTACTTCATGCCGAGATCCCTAAATAAACATACTCCAGATGAAGAACTTTTTCGTGAAAATTCCCCTATTACACATGGTATATTTTTAGATATATATATATATATATATATGAAATCAATGTCGTATGTTAAAATTCCCTTTAGAGTATATTAATTCAAATATTGATGTATTTGTGTATTTTCATCTTGAAAATTCTCCTAAATATACTTTAGAATTCCCCCTGTAATACAGGGGGTATTTTTTTAGTTTATGTTAAGTTTATTTGAGTTGACATCATGCAATAAGAAGAGATTTTCAAATATATTCTTATTCAGGTTGACATCAAGCTTTACACCGAAATCCCTGAATATATCCATAATTGTTACTATTAAGTTGTAGAGTCTTGCAGGAATAAAATGAATCTATTTCTATGCATGAAAGGACAACCCTAAATGTCAAGAAATTTAGCTCTCATATTTCCCAAATTATGGAGAGATCAAGTCAAAGAACTCCCAGAAGCTTCAATCAATTAAGTTGGAGAAACATCAACCTCTACATCCCAAAGTCTAGACACTAATGGTTCTAAAGGTCAACTCAACAAGCCCACAAATGGTCGAAGTTGTCGACGCCTCCTCACTCAACAAGCCACAAGAAAAGGCCGCGGAAAGAGCCCCGTCGTCAATCGATGATAAACCACCAACCCAATACAGTTTTAAGTCAAGACTCAGTAGTTCTAAAGGTCGAACTCAACAAGCCCAAATAGCCAATGCTCTCCTCACTCAACAAGCCGCAAAGAAAAGGCTGAAGTGAAAGAGCCCTCGCTCAAATGATGATGTTCAATCTCAAACCGATCCACTTAGTAATTACAAACAACCAAAATCCAAGAGATCTCTACTTGATCGATAGATCAAGCAAGATGAGGAAACTCAATTGGCTACCAAATCAATCTATATATATTACCCAGTGGTGATATCTCAATTTATTCTCAAATGATTTAATCAAGCTCTAAGCATAGATCAAAGCCAATCTCCTCATCAAGTCCATCAAAGAAAAAAGCACAGGATTGAGGAAGAAATTTCATAGTTCAAATAAAGCCGATGGTTGAACTAAAAGAATTTTATAGTTATTCAGTCTATTAGAGTACACCTTGCTAAACTAATAACTCAACATTAACCCTATAAGCAAGGGTCATCAGATGTACTTCAATGAATCACAAAGTAGCAAAAGATGGTTCATACATACACTTCCGACAAGTCAATATGTACAAATGTCAATCCTTCATCAAGTCCGCAAGCTTAAAGCTAGGACATAAGGAATTTCAAATCCGACCAATCACGAATAAAGCAATTCCCTAACGGAATCCTTCTTCAAAATAAACAGACAAATTACTCTATCAAACTCAGCCAAGCATGAAGCCAAGATTGGAGGAGACTCAAATCTGTAATAACATAAAAGAAAGAGATCTTCAACAAAGCTATTGAAGCAGAAAGTAGATGGTGTAAGAACTCTTATCTATCCAACAAGTTAATTCTGACAAGTCAGTCAATCCTGTTACTCGTATGTCCAAGATAAGGCATCATACTGATGACAAATCCTATCAAATCTCCGTAAACTATTGCAAGTAAAGATTAAATGATCCAAGTTCTGTGGCCAGCCCAAAAGGTCAATCAATTTTCAACAAATGTGACTCACTCCATGCGCGAATCACATTTATTGGGGGCATTTGTTGACCTCCACATATGTGTCATAAATCAAAGTCAAGCCTACAAATCAAATTCGATGGACTTCGGAGGTGACAGTATGCAAATCATGGCTTAAAATATATTGGACATCACTAAAATATTGAAATGACTTCAATCAATGTACTTCACCACACATTGAATGTCAAAATTGATCAAAATATAAATATCAAAAATCTAACGATCAATCGAAGTTTCATGAATATCGAAGTCGGGTACGATGATAACCAAATGACATTCATTCATAAAATTGATCAAGCTGTTAACTTTAAATATCAAAATCTATCAAATGAGACTATTTACGCTCAATTCGGATGAGTCTGCACAAATATCTAGTGATTTGAAGTAATACGCAAATCGGCAAATGACGGACATCAAAAATCAACTCAAATGACCTCTGATTGATGAATAGACTTTGTCATCATGAATGTGAAATTGGTCGATATAAATATTGCAACTTGATGATCAATCATCAAGCGCCGAAGTTAACGCAGTATGAGCATCGGGAGGCAACGAGATTAAATAACCCTGCTCAGAAATTGATACCATTGGCTTCAAAACATCAAAATCATTAAATAAGACTATTCACTCAGACTAAAAATATGAAAGTGATCGAAAAGTGACATGCATTTTGAGCTAAAGACTCAATTTGACGCCACTTGAACCAAATGGCCTCACACGAAAGCATAACGCGATTGAACCAAATATCTTTGATATATATATATATATATATATATATATATATATATATATATATATATATATATATATATATTGATTATCTAATTACATCGGCGTAAAACTCAATTTAAAGATGATTAATTAATTTAAAAATTATTTAAAATCCTTAAATTATCCTCTCCCGTGCTCAACCCTTCCCCCTATTTTCGATTTGGCTGGTTCTAAAAAAAAGGAGGAAAAAATGATTTCCTCTCTTCCTCCCCATTTTCTAGCGGTTTCTCTTTTCTCTCATGCATTCCCACATTCGAAACTTCTCTGCACCTGTAATTTCTTCTTCTCGAATTTCCCTCTTCTGCCCCGCTATTCGGCACCTTCCCACGTCGCTCTGTTCCATGCACTCTCGCCGACCAAATCCGCTCCGTTCCATCGTGCCGCTCTGGCCCTCGTATCCCGCTTCCGACCAGACCCGCGATCAGCCGTTCCAAGCAGCCCAGCCGGCCAGCCATACTCCAGCCCGTTCCGCGTAACGAGTCCGCCGCGACCCGTGTTACACCCGCCTCCATCCCACCGGCCCAACCCGCTCCGCCGTGCTGTCCGCGCTCCGGCCCACAGAACCGCAGGCCTGCACATCCCGCGGACCCACACCCGCATCCCGCCTGTGCAATTCCGCCGCACTCACTCCGCCCTCCAGCCCGCCGGATCTTCCTGTTTCCTCCACCGCCGGCCTGCCGGCCCGCTCTCCAGTTCCGCCGCAAGCACCCACAAAACTGCACCCACCGCAGTCCGTTCCACGCACCGACCCGCATGCACCGTTCCTCCATCCCGCTAGCCCGCCTCCCGCAAGCCTACTAGTCTGCCAGCCCGCTCTTCCTCAGAAAACTACACGCCCACCGCCACAGAGTTGTTCATCATCCCATCCCTTTTTCACTTCATCAGAAGAAGAACATCAACAAATTTCTTTTTCATTTAGATATCGCTTTTATTCCTCCTTTTGCATAAATGGAAGAAGATCACAATGTGAATTTTTCTTTCGATTTTCGACTCTTCCTTTAGCTCTTCCCATTTTCGCTGAAACCTGGAAGAACATCATCAAGAATTCTTTCAATTTTGATCAGTTGCATTACATTCCAATTGTATATCTAATTCGTTCTTTGCCGACATGCAAAAAATGCGTAACATGTGACCAGGAATATAGATATATAGATATATATATATATATATTGAAGACCTCAAGCTCATCGGGGATGAGATGAAAAAATAATGGTGTCGCGAAGACACCGCTTCTTTATCAGTAAAATGAAGCCAACACGTTAGATTGCTCCTAGAAAATGCAAAAGAATTTTGTCTAATTTCTGATTTAAAAAAAGAGGGGAAAGTAAAATGACATACAATAAACATAAAAAAGTAAAATAAAAAAAAAATGAAAAGCACTTACGAATTTATCTAAGAGTTGAAAGCTACTAAAGTTCCTACCCACTCCCTTTCAAATGTCTAACCCAAGCCTTCAAATAAATGAATAAAATAAGACTCCTCTTTTATTTATAAATTAAGAAAATTTGTTTCAAAAGAAAAAAAATGAAATGTAGGAAAGTTTGAATAGAAGAGGGTAAAATGAATGTAAAAGTTTGAATAAAAAGAGGGAAAATTAGAATTACTAGAAATCTTCTTTAAAATAATAAATTAAATTATCCTTTAAACCTAAATTAAAAAATTCCTTCTTTTCAATCAGAATTTTATATAAGCTGATAGAATGTGACACTAAACTAAATATTATAATGATGGAGTTTTCAAAATAAAAAAAATCAAGAATTCATTCTAAATTATGATTTTCAAAATCAATGAAATCACATAGGTAAAATTAGCTGCTATAATTCTGTATGTGTTTGACATGAGATTTCGATGCAAATTTTAATGTCTCCTACATGCTTTGGAATTAGATAAAATCAAATCAATCTTATAAAAATAAAAAGCCTAAATTCTTAAATACACCGCATCGCCACACTATCAATGCTTAAATTTAGTAACGATATTAGCGGTTGCTACCCTTTAGTCTTATGACTTGTCCGGTTAACAAACCTAAAACTATAATAATAGTTTCAAATCGAAATATCTAAAAAACTAATTCTATCAAAGTAGATCTAATCTTTGTTAGAGCTAAATAGAGTTGACAAGATCTAAAGCTCTTAAACATATTCAAATTAATCAATTTTTCTAATCAAATTAACTCAAATCAAATATCAATCTAAAAATCGTCTAAATGAAATTCTATCATTAAAAACTTAAATCAAACTCAATCCATCCACCTTCCGTAACTATTTATAGGGGGTGATAAATTAAGAAAATTCTAGCTCACGAAGGAGCCAATGTCAAATCAAGTATTCTACTATGTCACTCAATCTCATGCCAATAGATGACCTGCGTCTCTCTGACGGTGGCCAAGAGGCTCCACAGATGAAGTAGTCATCAGTGAGTCCTCGATTGGTTTGCAGTGCTCCATTATATTATGATCACGACCGTAGCGTATATGCTCCCAATCTCTTTGAGTTGTGACTCATAGGTATACTTGATAAGGTAAAACTCTGTCACTGGGGTAGACTTAAGCTTTTCTCATAAAACACCACCCCGTGTCTACAAGGATTTGACGACGTAACTCATGTGTTTGATAAGGATCCTTCTATGTAAAGTGGGACGATGCGATGACAAACTATGGGATCTAGATCGCACGCCATCATTCCCCAACCAGTTGTTAAAATAGTGAATTTCATAAATCTAAAATCTAAATTTTAAACTCCACATATTGCTCTTATATGCTATGCATAACGACTAGCCTTAACCGAAAGTTCTCTCTCACTTATTGAGAGGGGTAAATAACTATAGGGGCTTGCGCCTATAGGAAACCTGGAACTAGATCTAAAGTCCTCACCAAATGAGGATGAAATCTCCAGATAGTGTCTTATCTACTATTCCATCTACCTTCTGAAAATTACACCGACATTCATAAATCACTCTCTTCAATTCAATATTATTGAGAGGTCAGTGGCAAATTTTCAGAGCCCGCAATAGCCATCACATATTTATGACTTTATAATTAACATTTCATAAATAAAATCGATATAGATAAAAGATGGAGTGTTAGCATTAATCCTTGTATTTGAATTTGAATCTATAATTTTTGAAGCTTTGAGTTATGTAATTTTTCAAGCTTTCTTGGCTTAATTCTTCTCGATATGCTTCTAACTTCATTGGAATCCTTCGTTATTTTTTCAATACATGTTGCCACATAAGTAAGAGGGGGGAGAGAGAGAGAGAGATGAGGTCAAATTATTATTGTTCTCTTATTTCTACATTTCGACCATACCAATATGAAAATAGGGTGACTTCATCTTGATGTTTCATGATGATTCAAACATCATTGACTAATCCACACCTTATGAAAATAAAAATAGCAAAAATTCCTTTTTTTTGAATGACAATAATGAGGATTTTTTTCAAATTTGAATGTTAATGATGATATCTTTCTTAATGTTCTATTTATGTATGTATATGATGAAAGTAAATAGTTTCTTTATTTTGTATAATTTATACATTTCTACAATTAGTCTACTTTAGAGAGTTTAAAATTTTTATGTTAGAAAATGAATTTATAAGAAAAAATAAAACCTAGAAAAAGAATAAAATAAAATAGAACTAATAAAGTAATCAGCATCTTTTAGGCATAACACAAAAAATTTAATTTTCATCCCAAGTAACATTCTAAGATAGATTGACTCTTATCAAAGAATCAATTTATGATGACCAAGAGGCTCTTAATTCTTAATAAGATTATTAACTATAAAAAATTGATTTTTTAGGGCACCAAAGAACTTTAAAAAATAAAATAATCAACAAATTATACCTCATATTCATCAAGCATCTATCATTTTAATTTTAATACTAAATGATAGGAAAGATGAATTTTGCTATGATGTGAAGTCTAAATTATTATGTTAAGTAAGGTTGTTGTCTAATAAATGGCATAGGGAAGAGAAGGATGACATATGAATGATCATTGACACATGAAGAGTAAAAATACAAAAAAGTTATTCATAAGAGTAATATGAAAAATTATATGAATGTTCCATTTAAGAAAATTCACCAAATTCTCATAATAGGATATAATCATCAAGTTCTACCTCTTACATTATTCTAAATAACTCTTAAAATACAGATACAGCCCGATAAATATTTTTATGATTTCATTTTTTTTTTTTTTTGCTTGTCAACCATAATACTTATAAATAATTATCTTAGATAATGTCATGTTTTTGTGTTAAGTAAATTATTAGTAGTTGAATATAATTTAACTTTAAAGATTAATTAATTTGATATTTTCTTCTTTATTCAAAACTTGTTTGTCATTTAAATTAAGGTATGTTATTATAAAATACTATTTAAGATCATGCAATTCATAGGATGAAATATTATTCATTCATGATTTTATTAGAATTTCATCTTCTTACAAATGCCTAAAAGTTAAAATCTCCTAATTAGGTTTCAATACCTCATCTTGAAAGGATTCTACAACTAAACATTTTAAAAAATTGGCATCATTGACTTGAGGATTTATAATGCATCTTTCTCATCTTCGTTTAATCTCTCTTTAGTCTCTTAAATCCTTAACATTTTCACAAAAGCAACTAGAGTCACCATGACATAAACATCGATAACACTCCACAAAGAGGATAGTTCTTCCAACTCGCAACCTTCTAAAATAAAAAAGGACAGCATCGAAGTTTAAATATTAGTAAAATTAATAGCAGTTAGCATAAATTCATCCGACAATGAAGAAGAAAGAACCCTCAACAAGTACTTAACGGCTCTAATTTCAAAATCTTTAATTTGGCATTCATATAGAGTATAGGCCCTATGTACTCTATGAGTGTCGAATCAACTGAATTTTCTGCAGTAAGCAACAGCACGAGTGCATGGGCTGCGTACTCGCGAGCGGCAGCCGACTTGCTTCAGAAGTGATGGAGAGAGGGTTCTAAGAGAGGACTAAATCAAATCCATGTAAGAGTCTGACTGAAACAGTGCAGTGAAGAGATACAGAAAAATATATATATAACCAGCAAACCGACAAAACCATACTGAAAACTATGCGCATTATCTATGCGCATTAAATTCTTATTGAATTTTGATTTTCCTTATTGTAACTGTGTCTGGGATCGATCCGTGACTCTTTTGTAAGTCGAGAAGATGTGATGTAGTGAGTCAGAGAGAGAACTCGAACCCCAATATGAATTGGAGCTTCCTGAAGTGGAAAGAGTGGCGCCAGTGTTCTCGTATGTTACTACTGCTTGTTTAGAGACCGAATCTCTCATATCTAGGTAGTTTTTTTTATTCGTGATTGGCTTGATTTGATGATTGATTTCAGTCAGCAATCTGTGTTGGCATGAAATGGATCATGTTGATGAAGTGGACCATGGCTAAAAAATGTCAAAGCAGCTCTTAGACATTACCACTGGGAAACCTATTCATTAGAGCAGCAATTACGCTCTCTCAAACTGGAGCAAGAACAAAGCCTACAATTTCTTGAATCTGACTCTGCTAACCCTCTTTTGCTTCACAATCTTCATGATATCAATGCCAGATACTCTGAAGTTGCAAAAAAGGAGAGCCTCTGGGTTAAGCAACGTGAGAAGAATTTTTGGCTTACTCATGCTAATGATGACCTCAAGTTCCTCTATCACTCAATTAAGGAAAGAAGAAATGCTAATCTCATCAAAGAAATTCAAATTGATCATGGTACCTTCACTGATCCTAGTGAAATGGCTAATGCGATCTGTAACTCCTATGAGTCCTTATTTAATAAGCCACAACCAGATCTTAATATTCCTCTGGACATTCCTGTTGGGAATATTGTCTCTCAGGTTCATCATGCAGAATTGGGCGCCCCTATTATTGATTAGAAAATTCTTACTGCTCTTCACAGCATAAATGGAAATAAATCCCCTAGCCTGGATGGCTTTACATCTACTTTTTTCATCCACTGTTGGAATATTATTGGGAAGCAATTCTTACTTGCGATTCACCACTTCTTCAAAACGCAGCAGCTCCCTTACTGTCTAAAACATAGTGTCATTACACTTATCCCTAAGACAAAACATGCTACCTCTGTGGCTAACTTTAGACCTATATCTCTTTGCAATACCTTCTATAAAGTTGATGCCAAAATCCTTGCAAATAGAATTAAACTTGTGCTTCCAAATATTGTGCATAATGCCCAATCAGCCTTTATTAAGCATAGGGATATTGCTGACAACATTGGGCTTGCACAAGAGATTTGCACTGATTTCAAAAAACAAGGCACTAATAGCATATTCTATACTAAGATTGATCTTAAAAAAGCTTTTGACCGTGTCAATAGAGAAGCTCTCCTCCTCAGACTTCAACAGAAGGGATTTCCTGAAATCTTTATTAAATGGATCAGAGCTTGCATCACTGGCATTCCTTTTTCTATTGCCATAAATGGCCAGATTCAATGTTACTTTACCTCATCAAACGGACTTCATCGGGGATGCCCTCTATCCCCTTTTCTCTTCACCATCATCATGGATAACTTCTCTTGTATTATGGGTAAGAAAGTTTCCGATGCTCTATTCAAGCTGATCACTTATGGTAACTCTCACATTTCTCACCTACTTTTTGTTGATGATATTCTGGTTGTAGGTGAAGTTGACTCATCATCCGCCCTTGCCTTGAAAGATTCATTGCATGTCCTCTCCATTTCCACTGGTTTGGATGTTAATCTCAAAAAATCTCTTCTATGCTTCTCCAAGGATTCTATTGAAGCTGTGCATTTTTGCCAAATTCTAAATTTTGATATAGGGGAGTTTCCCTTGAAGTACTTGGGGCATCCTCTAAATGCTGGCACATTAAGATCTCATCACTTCTCCCCTCTCCTGGATAAAATCTCATCTTGGCTAGCGGGTTGGAAATCTAAGTGGCTGTCCAATGGGGGTCATTTGCAACACACACGCTCATCCATCAATAGTTATCTCTCTTATTGGTTCAAGGCGGTGTCTGTTCTCAAACATATCCTTAAATAGTTAACCTCAATTACTTCTAAATTCTTTTTTCATGGTGACTTAGTTAAAAAGATGCATACCATCTCATGATATAAGACTACTCTTCCGAGAGAAAAAGGGGGAATTAGGCTAATTTTTGTAAACACCCTAAATGTTATGAGCAAAGTGAAAGTTTTATGAAAAGTGTTGAATCATTCTAATCCTTTAGCCATCTGGTTGTGTAACAAATATGGGTCATTATGGCAGAGATCCATTCGATCTTCAACTCTTTGGAGGGAACTTCAGTTGTATGCAAATAGATTTAGAGAGAAACTTCTCCTCTCTGTTGGTGATGGTACATCCTTCTCTCTCTATTTCTATCCATGGTGCCAGGGTCGCTCCCTGTATGATATCCTTGGCCAGGCCTACTACACATGGTTAAACCTCCCAGCCAATGCCCGTCTATGCTCTATCATTGGGTGCAATACCTAGGTTGCCCCTATGAATCCTCCAAGCTGGACTCACCCCTATTCCATCTATGATGTCCCTCTCTCTTCTGGGTTTGATGCTATCCTTTGGGAAGGGAAGAAATCTATAACCAGTAAGTTGATCTTGACTGCCATTTTCTCTCATTCCCCCTCTGTGGTCTAAATACATTTGTTTAAAGAATTTTCTTTAAATTATGCGATCTTTTGCTGGATGGCTTATTCAAATGGGTTAAAAATGCCTAATGTGTTAAGTAGTAAGGGCTTTGGTCCTGTTATTGAGTGTAGGCTATGCCACATTGAGAAGGAATCACATTCCCATGTCTTCTTTAGTTGTCCTTTCTCTTTTAGAAATTTACAAATTGTTCAACCACACAGGAATTTTTTTCCTGCTTCATCCTACCTTACAACAAGTTTTGGCTGCATCTTCTATGTTTGGGCATAAGGCCTTATCTAGGCTCTACATGTTGATTGTTGCAATTATTGTTTATACGTTATGGTGCGAAAGGAATTGCAAACTCTTTCAGGCTAAGGAATCTTCTTTCGAGGCTCTATGCTTCAAGATTAAAGATCATGTAGCGTCCAAATTGAAACGTTGGACATTTAAGTAGTCTTGGCCGCAACATGTTCTTTCAACATTGGAAAACTGGAAATGCTCTTGTGGTGAGGTTTTTTCGGAAGGGTTTTTTTCAGAGCCATTAGGTGGAGCTGGAAATTTTTTGGCTTGAAGCATCTTTATTTTATTTATATATATGCTTATCAGTTTTTGCTTTATCTCTGGCTTCCGGCTTTCTCTTATATCTCTTTTCTGTATTGTTTACATGGTCTCCATACCTCCCCCTTTTTTGGTCTTGGAAGTTTGTTTCTGCTCTCCATTGTGGCAATTTCATTTTTGTCAATCCTACACAGGACAATGATGAGATCCTTGCTGAAGTAGGCATTGTATCCTACATTCTCCGTTCAGCACCTTTTTTGGTTCCTCCCTGGATGATGTTACCATGCAACCTGGGAAGTGCTTGCCTTTGCCCAATTGCTTTCAAAAAGGCTATTTTCCCTCTATGGGGATTCTCCTCTCCAATGCCCCATCGGATGGCGGGTGGCATCAACCGTTGGAATGTCGGCAATCTGGTGAGATTTCATCTAATTTTTGCGTCTCTAAGTCCTGCGGAGCCCTTCTCCTTCTTGTTGTCTGATTCCTGAACTTTATAGGTCTTTTTGTTTTTGGGATCAAAGGATCCTCTTTGTGTTAATGTTTCATTTCATGCTATTTTTTTCTCCTCTATACTGTTCTTTCTTGTAATTTCTCTCATTTGGAATGAAATTGGGCAAACGCCCTCATCTTTTTTTCCAAAAAAAAAAGGATCATGTTGATCTGATTTTAAATCACTATAGTAAAGAATTACATATATAGATTAAAATGATATTTTAATTAATTTCAATATAATAAAATGATGTATATCGCCATCCTGCAATTGATATCAACATCTAAAATTAGAGTCTGTCGTCACTATCAAAATGATTCAAATCGATCCAAATATCTATCATCACATATTTTTTGCTTATCAACATCATCTCTCTTCATTATTGAACATAATTCTTGTTGTTCAGATGTTGTATGCCTTTTTCAACTACAAAAATGGGTGGATCATTGATATCTTCAGTATATGTAATGGAATTATTTCAATTTGATGTACCATATGTCTTCCCCTTTCCACATTCTTCAAATGAAAACTCCACCTGCAAAATGTCATGATCTGATTATGTATATATGTATAAGAGATTTTCATGTAATGTTAAGACAATAAACTCTTCTTCTATCATCATGAATATTTAGCAAACAATAATTTGACACCTTTTATGCACTATTTATTTATGTGTGATGCTTTTAGGTATTCTATTTTAAGGTAGGAAAATAGAAGACCATAAATTAAACATAAATTAACTTTCCTTGAGAAGCATGCCAAAAATGATATTGATTTGATGATAAATTATGGATGAAAGTAAAAGATAAATTTGATGATATTATTGAAATTTGAATCTAAGCTAGAGGTATCAAGATTAGTATTATTAATGACTTAATGTGAGAGAAGTCTATGTACATAATAAAGGACAAATGGATATGATATGTTTAGATTTTATTAAAATAAAGACTTAAGTCAAACTACTTATAGTTCAGGAGAAAGATGGAATATACTAACAACTAGGAAAGGAACACCAAAATTTATGATGGTTTGCTTAACAGGTCTACATCTACTATAAGAATTTGAGAGAAAAAGTTCAATTATACAAGGAGTACAATAAGGTGTACCTCATAATGCATGATAAAGAACTAAAGAAGAAGGGGGAAGACTTTAGAAAGGATTCTTAGGTAAAATTAAGAAAAATTAATAATTTTTTTCTAAACATATATAACCACATATCTTCAAGGCCAAAGACAACTAAACATTAATAAGCATGGTGAAGAACCAGGTTAAGGTCAACTACTTAAAAGTTATTCAATCAAGTCAACTCAACATTCATCATCTCAATATCCGTTAATTCAAAGTTCATCAATTTAGAATTTGTCAGTTGGCCATTGTAAACGTTATATAGAATGACGAACAGTAATCTCTTGTCCGAGCCTATGAAAATTTATTGTCATATTCTTTTGTTATCCATGAAATGGCAATGACAAAGATGTATATATTGAAAAGCTTTGTATCAACACGAACCTGTAAATAAAAAGTTAAATATTATAAAATAAGGTAAGACGCCCTTGATACGTAATCAATCACTGTATAAATAGAATCTTCCATTAATAAAATTTCAAAAGAATTTCTCTCTCTTATTATTTTCCTACTTTTGCACTTCTCTCTATTTGGCTTTTTTTACTTTACTCTCAACTCTAGGTGGTGTGGTTCTAGAACTCTTTAGTTTTAATAAAAAAGATTTGACAAAATTATAGTAACATGAGAGTAGTAGGGAGAGTGAGAGTGCAGTAGAGATTATCAATAAGATTTCACAAGTCTCATGAGAGAATTGCTAAGTAGAGAACTCTTGCTCCTTTTAAGGGTTGTCTTAAGTTTACATGCATCAAATAATAAACAGAACATCTAGTTAAGAAATCATTGGTGTCTATATGAACTTGAAGGACAATAGAGATTAAAGAATTAGGAATATGAGTAACTAGATGTGATTAAAGTAATCAATTTGCAAATAATTTGTGAGTTAGATTTTCTTCTTTGATATAATCAGATGGCTTTGGGACTTGAAGGTCTTTAGTTCATGCCCTTCGCCACATTATGTGATCACTTTAGCTTAGTTCATGAAGATGATAATTGGATAGTTAAAATTAATTAAGTGATACATTAGACATATCAAACTTTTTTTGCATTGGGAACCACCCAAAGTCATTAAATAATTTCATTATTTTTGATGGCGCACTACAACATAATCACATTATTAACAAGAATAACTTAAATCTAATTGGAAAATATTGCTTCTTATACTAGTTCTTCAATAGAAAAAATAATAATGCATTTATTGCTTGGTTTCTTCTTTTATTAAATTGATACATCAAATATAGGTGTTTAAAAAACATGAATTTGGGAAAAAGATTTGGAACCCATTTTCTACAACAATTTTATTGTTTAAAATAACACATGCTAAATCTAATGTACTTAGATTAAAATATAACAAACATTTTAAATTGCTGATTAATGTGTCATGCTCATCACCGATTAGGGGTTCTTATGAAAGAGACTTATCAAGGATACTCGTTCTCATTTTAGAACTCACTTGCAACTAATTCTTGAGTAGAAGCTAATTTTATGCCTAACTTTCTATGCAATCATATATTGTGATTTCAACATATATATTTGTAAGTTATTGTGCTATTTTGCCAAATAATGTTGATGTGATCTTAACTTATAAATAGTCATTGGTTGAATACAAACATGAAGAAATCATATATAATCTTACTTGAATATTCACCTAAATATTTTCTTTAAATTGTTATAACTTCTTTTAACTTGTGTTTCTCTCTTCAAAGGTATTCTACTTAATCTTTTATAAATTAAATCTCAAAAATCCTTATTAAGATTTTGTCTTCTTTCTTCTTCTCTCTTCGAGCATTATTCATTTCTTTAATAAAATTTTGATATTTGTAGTTTTAGATTTCAAATATTTACTTCATCTTGATAAACTATTGGAAAAAAAAATCCTATTTATATGTAATTTTCCATTTTAATGAAGACACTAAGAAAGGCAATCCACACACTTATGAAAGATGGTTGGTTCAAATTGTCAAAAAATTAGCCCAAAGATTAGAAAAAGCCTAAGTTGTGGCATAAGAGACCCAATGTTCTTAATTATAAAGAAATTTAAGAATTTTCGATATCTTTGAAGTAATATAATCACTAAATTATTTTTTCTAACATTATTACAGTTTCCTAATTGGTAATTATTTAATTTATATTCTAAATGAATATGCCATTTGATGCTTTTCTTATCTACAATTCAATATTGTTTTAATATTTTTATCATTTCTTATCTACCATTCAATATTATTTTAATATTTTTATTGATAATTATGGCATATAAAATATTGAACATCAAATTATTTATCTATTTAATGAATTATTTATTTTACAATTTATTTATCTATAAAGCTTGATTGCTTTGGGAGGCCATTCGATACGGCATTTTTTTTTAAATTGAGTACGATTAAAATGTGAATTAGCGAATTAAATATTAATAAAAAAAATTTAAGAATAGGCATAGTAATTAGTGGTCACACGTCGTTTCCACGTGGCTGGCCGCTCACGCGGAAAGAGGGCGGCCAATCGCACACCAGACTTGATATCGCCGCCAATTAGTGGGCTTCGCCAGATTGAGCCGCCGCCACTAATGCCACATATCATTAGGTGATCGCCCCGATCGCTCTATCTCCTCGATTTTGCTCGATTCTCAAACTCGCTTCCGCCAGAACTCACCAAAGTCCGACCGCCCACAACACCATCCCTCCTGGAACTTCCCGCCGGCGTAGATCTGACTGCCTGCATTGCGCGTCTTGTCCAGGTATTCGATAGAAACTTTTAGTTTTTCCCGGCATTTGCTTTGACGACGTTTAACTACTTCCCTCTCTCATTTACCTAGTTGGAAGTCAACTTTAGCTTTCGGCGACGATTCTTGCAGCTCCATTTCAGTTGAGGAAAATTCTCTTAGGCGGATTCAACATTTTTTTAGCGCACATCCCTGTCGTTCTTCGTAAACACATAGTAAATCACTTTATTTATCAATTTATTTAGGTGTTAAGTAGCCAAAAGTAGTATTAATTAGGGTGTCAGTTAATATAAAATTCTCATTATTCATATAACTTGTTTTTTGCAAGATGAATAGAAAATTTGTTTGATTCTTTTCTATGGAGGCTAACCAGTATCGATGAGCAATTCACCAAGTTATGTGGGAGGTGAATCGTCAGTTAAGGTTCGCACGACCTTGCGGAATTGAAGCAACGAATTATGAGAAGCTTGCATTGATGATGGCGCCTCTCAGTGTCGTTATCCGGTGGGTATGGATTTATAGCGTCATACTATGACGTTTGGGTTACACTTGACGAAGCTTCCGCCGATGTTGGTGTATGTAAGTGGAAGATGTTAATATTGCATTCACATCAACCGATCCTAGTAAGGTCGAGATATACCGCTAACACATACACAGGATTTCATCGCACAAGAACATACGGGGATATAACGCAGCTCTGATGAGTTTATTCCCAGGTAGTATTACGTCATAATTTATCTTATTATACTTGTAACAATTAATATGATAATTAGTTGCTAAACTTATAAGTTATGTGGCGCGATGCCGGTCACCGCTGGATGAACCGTAATTGCTCGAGAGTGCCGGTTGGAGATGAGTATCGCGAGTAGTGGCTCCGTAGTGAGTCCGAAAGGTGGTATTAGTGATGATGATTCTCGGGTTAGAAGCCACTGTACTTGAGAATATAGACAGTCATAATCTGCTGAGAAATCACTCATTTCGCAATATTGACAGTGAGAGTCATATGTTGTCCACAAACGAGTATGTCCGGATGTGTAAAACTATGAGGCAGTGGGACAACGATGTTTGCTTTGACGGCCCATCTGACGAAACTGCCCTACAGCGAGGTGGAAAGTATTGGTCTGCGGAGACCATCTCTCAACCAAAGCGGTAAGCAACTGATGATCCAGTTGGATGAAGCATAGCTGACTCACACAGTGCAGGCCCACCTGATCTAGCGCCTCGATGAATCTCGTGCATGTAATGGGCCACTCTTCAAAGATAAGCAAGTGTGATGCGGCACGGTGCTCAAAAAAAAAAATCTAAGTACCTGTCCGAAATAAAAGGTAAGCAGGCGTAACACATTCTGCAAAAAAAAAATTCACTTACAAGATCGTCGGCTCGATGCGCAACGGGAGGCAATACTAGGATGAACCTCGGAAGGTGTCCGCTCCAATGGTGGCCTCCTAACGGCCTACGACGCCTAGCGGAGGGCGGTGCTCCTCACATCGCACTGTCGAAAAAGTAGAAGATTATGGTTTACAATCAACGCTGCATACTGCAAATTATGAGAAATAACGGAGCAGCAGCTAAATAAAAGTGGGAAAAAAATCTTAAGACAAACCTTACATTCTTATCACATATAATGAGTGGGAAATCCACATAGACAAATGCTTTTTTGAAGAATAACTTGGCTACATGAGAAGCATCAACAATCTTAAGACAAAATAAATAAAAAGTGCCCATATTTCTCTCATGCTGAAGTTTGATTTCAAGGAAATTTAAAATCCACAAAAATGTTAAATAAGAGTTGGATGAATTTAATCTTGGTCGTTAAGATCAAAACTCAAGATTATATGCACACCAAATTCATACCTTCCATAAGTTGCTTTATAATAAGGGAATAATTCAACCGTTGTGTATCATCCCACCAACACAAGCAGTTAAGGGATTTTAGATGAAAGAAGGCTCAAAGCTTGAACCATAACAAATTGAGACTCTAAAGCTTAAAAAGGAAAAGTGAAAAAAGCTCTTATAACAAAGAAAACAAAAGAGTAATCCCATTAACATTTATATCTTCTACTCTACATTCAGCCTACATTTTGTGGCAATTGCTTATGTCCTTTCTTAATCATTCAATAGAGAAATGTTATTTTATCTTTATCTTCAACTTATATGCAAAGATATCATTGATGTACCCCTCTTTCAATCTTGTTGAAATATTTGATCTTTGAGCGAATGTGAACATAAGTGAATCTCATCAAATCACATAAGCTTATGCTATGCTTTGAGATCTTTAACATGTTCTCTCGTCTTCATTTGATTTTATTCAAAGTTTATTACATCATTATACTTAGTGTGCAACGAGATCGAGTGATAGCAACAGTAAAAAAATACCTTGAAGAAGTCGTGCGCAACTAGATCGAGTGATAGCAACAGTAAAAAAATATCTTGAAGAAGTCGTGTGCAACGGGACAAAAAAAATGCAATGCAGGCGGTGAGACCTACGCCGGCGGCGGCCGAGAAGTTCCGAGAGGCGAGGACGCTCGGTGGTCGGACTTTAGAGTTCCGAGGAGAGCGAGTTTCGGGGAGGAATCGAGCAAAACCGAGAGGTAGGGCCGATCGGATCGTCCTAATGATAGGGGCCGCCGTGGGACGGCTCAGACGCCACCCACTAATTGGGCGGGATATCAGGCCGCCCAATTAATCCACTCTCGTGAAGCGGCCACACCACGGAGACACGAGGGCGGGCCGTACCATATAATTATATCTATTCTTAAATTTTTTTTTATTAATACTTAATTCGCTAATTCACATTTTAACTGTACTCAATTTAAAAAAATTGTCATTCGACACTCAGATTTATTACAGTAACTCCCAAAGAAATTATCATAATTCAAAATTGCAAGCGTTAAGAAGAGAGAGTTCATAAGAACTTGTCCAACAATCCATTTTGACTATAAATTTATTAAAATTGTGCATTAAACGATCCCTAGTTTAATAATAAAAGTTTTAAATCACATATATGCGTCTAGATTGTAATTGATTTGTTGAATTTTCTTATGGACCATCACATTTTTATTGAAAGTTGATTATTAAACATAACATTTTTTTTTTAGAGAGATAATGAATACTTATTTTTATCTCTAAGTTAAAGCTGATTCAGATCTAAAACAATACTTTCAAGCCCTCCTACTGAAATTATAAAATAACTGAAACAGACACTGCTAAACAATAATGTCGCAAGAATAAAGCCACATAGAGAGCAAGAAGGATTTTCGTCCATGATTCCAGTTCATAAGAACTTGTCCACAAGAAAACATCCATCTGATCCTTCCTTATATAAATATAAGAACGGATTAAAGTAATCTACAGATTTCAATCTTTGGTTAAAAATCAAAATCTTGCTTAAGATTTAGCTGACATTAACTCATCTCAGTTTTGAACCAAAAAAACCTTAAGAATTAAATCTTCAAGCCTTGATCATCTTTCTCGATCAACAGTAATAAAAAGACGTACTTGCAGTCCAAGCTTTGGGCCACCATGCAACTGAATACTCTTCTATTTGGCGAAGATCAGTTGATGTCATCCTCAAGCTCTAGAACCCAAACCCTAAGCTCTCACCCAATTTCCCCAACCAGAAGACAAGAACCCTCAACCTTCGTCCCACTCTCTCTCTCTCTCTCTCTCTCTCACACACACACACACTCGCTAAGAAACTTGTGATCTCTGATTGTTTTTTCCTTTCCTCGTTCAAGTTAGACTATAAAAGAAATATAAGAATAGCTGTTTTATTATTTTTTAGAGGTATTTATATTTATATATATAGAACTTCAACTTCAATATTTTATCATAATCATATCAAAATTTATGCATAAAAATATATTTTATTTAATTAAATCTAATATTAAATTTTTGTTTAATGTAATATTAAAAATTTGAATGATATGTAAGTAAATTTCAAAGTTTAATTATTTGACATGTAAATACAAGAATCATATAATATGTATAAATCTTTCTATTATTTAATATTAAATCTCATATATCAAGTTTTTAGAATTGTCCTCAAATGTAAAATCTTCTCCCAATTTGAGCACTTGAGCATTAATTCAAACTCTTACTGCACAATATAATGTAAGAGATGAACAATAGATTTAAATAATATAGCGCATAATTATTAACTCTTAGTTTAGCATGAATTCGATGAGATCGATATCAATCATTTAAATTAATATGATATTTGTCAATTTATAACTATATATTATTCTAATGACTTCATGGATATAAAAACACTATATTTAAAAATTCAATCAAGACAATATAAAATTGAAACTCATTAAAATTAATATTAAAAAATATTTTTCTTGATTTATAAGTTATTATTAGCTATTTCTATTTAATATTTTTAAATTTTTAAAAATTCACTTTAATTATTTTTTGTATTTCATCATCAATCTCTTTAAATTATGGTTCTGCTACCAATCACAAACCTTCTCATCCTATTATTTGCCATCTCCAAAATTTGCTGATGCACGTCATCGCTCACTGCTGCTACTTCCAATGATTCTCCATATATTTCCTGCATTGCTCTTCACGATAATAGCTCTTCAACCCTTATTCCAGCCGCCTGCCATCGCCGTTGCCACTTACAAGCTCATGCGAGAAGAATCTCTCATAGGTTTCCTATAATGATTCAAGATATCAAAGAAAATATCAACAAGTATTAATTTTTCATGATTTTATACTCTCATAATAGATTATATCTCTAGTATGATTATAAGATATCCATGAATACCTACAATTGAGAATGTTCTTTTATTTTTCTATTAGACAAGAATCATAAACATAAGAAAAAGGCTCAAATAAGTTGTCACCCTGCATGGACAAGTTATAAATTTCTACTTAATTCTAATGATTATTTATTTGTGAACTAACGACAAATAAATTTCTATGCATCAATATAGAAAGATTTATAAATCTCTGTCAGAATCAATTTGAAGACAGCACAATAACTTTTTTTTTTTTTTTTTTTGAACATAAATCAAACAGTTCTAATGCAAATAAATGTCTTGAGAGTCCCCAGATGCTATTTTATTTTTCCAAGCAATTTTAACTTTCATTGTAGCCCATTAGAATGTGGAGAACTGCTGGCCTATCTTTATATATTGGGCCTAACAGTTTGTAATAGTTGTAGCTGGTCCAAATTTAGTGAATGCCCCATGAAAAATACTTACAAGACCATCTAGTCTATTTCTGCCCAATTGCATACATTACACTCAAAATATGATTATTTGCAGAACTAATACTCTCTTACTTTAATTTTTCAAATCGCCTAAATATCAAAGTTCGCATTAAAACTCTAATCCATAAATGCATGAATTTGCTAGTTCAACAAATTGAAGTGGATACTAATTATGTAAATAAATAAATTTTTGATGCTATGTATGTAATTATCCTTTTTAGTTTTTAAGCTTACTTATTTGTGTAACTATGGGGAGTTCATGCTCTAAGTAATGGCAATGGAAAAGGTATTCATCTAAATAAGTCATATTTGACTTCCTATCCCATAGTAAATAATATATTCAAATCTAATTTCATGATTAAAAATAATATCTTTATTTATATGATAGTAAATACTTATTATTTGATAATTAGATGTACTCATTTTTTTTCTAAGTCCAAAAGTCTCATATATACACATATATTATTTTAATTTTAAAAAATGAGCTAACAATAAATAACAAACAACTATAAAATTTATAATTTAATATCTATCATTTCTTTAAAGCATATTTCACACTTAAAGTTATTCTATATATTTTACAAATAATATTTGCAAATAATTTAAAAAATAAAATATATATTTATAAAATATTAAATTAGGCATTAGCTATACGAGATATCAAAATCAAATCCTAACATACAAACTATCCTAACGAGTAGTACTCTAAGCATCAAATCCAAAATTACTCTATGAATCAAGTAATCAAATTCTCGAACAATATTATTTTTATAGATTTTTAAGATCTATAAAACCCTTTAATTACTCCATAATTATGTGTGTCTCTCTCTTAATACTAACTAATCATAGAACAAATGCATCTTAATTAAAATTTACCTTCAAATCATATTTAATCAAAATATTAACAAGTACATGTTAAATGAACCCATGAGGTCAACTATTATAAATGCTTATATTTAGGTAAGGTATAATTGCTTATTGAAGCTTTCACATGGTGGGCACATGCAAACTCTATAACTTGATGTGATAGCCTTAAAAAATCATTCATAAGTTCTTGTTGCAATCCCTAGTTTAGCATTCCACTTATAGAAGAGGAAAGAGAGGGCCCATAAATCAAATGGTTGTTTCCTCTTATAGGAGACTAGGTTTAGGCATTCTCTTGCCCGTGTTGTGATTTTGTCTTTCATAATTGTCCTTTGCATAGTTTTCTTTTTGGCAAATGGTTTTCATGCACATTCAAACTTTAGAGCTATCCCTTTTCTTCCATTTATGATTTTTTTATCTTCTCTTCCTTAATTTATATAAATTTTTTTTTTCATAGGATACATTTGATAGTTCTTTGCAACTATCGATAGTCAGAAATCCTAACTGTGATTGAGAACATATTCAAATCGATTATAATTATACTGATCAATAGTCATTTATCGGTGACTATTGATCAGTATTTTTCAAATTGAATAAAACTCACTCATTATCAGTTTGACATCAATGTTAATCAAAATAAAAATCTCTAGGATCTAATATATGTTTATAAGCTTCTATTTCATATTTCTATGAGTTTTTTTTTTTTTTCATTTAGCTTAACCTTTGAACAACATGCAATAATAGCTTCTTATTAGTATTATACATATTGTCCTAATATTTGGAGGGTATAGGCTATTTCCTTTGTATTCTAGTTTGTATTATCATTCTTATATTATGGTGGTTGGCATTGATGATCTATGGATAGGTGGCTAAATAATTATAAGCATGAAAATGTAATATTTCTCTACTTTTCCTAACTATTATAATCAAATTTATTAAACTATTCTCAAAGCCACTTGGGCTATTTGTCTCACTTTCCTCTTTCCTTGCATCTTCCTCTACATGTGAACATTTATAAATAAATATAATAAATAATCCTTGAGCACATGAAGTTATGGTGGTAGCAAGTAGAGTATATATATATATATATATATATATATATATATATATGTGTGTGTGTGTGGAAGCTAAGCATAATTATTTGATAGTTACATACATATCACTCAAAATATATGTATTTATGAAATCAAAATAAATATTTTTTATGAAACATTATATTCATGTAATTACTGATTCTATGACCAAATCACTGATTTATTGATAAAAGTGAGTGAAAAATGCAAATTTAGATTTTATTGTGAATTTTATTTTTTGCTTGAAAACTTTAAAAATAGATGCAAGAGAGTGCTAGCTTCATAAATAACAATATTTATGAATGATACATATATAATTGCCCTAATTTTCACCCATAGCTTTCTCAATATATTTTTCAATGCATTTGAAGAGTGAGTATGTATAAATAGTTCTAATCTTATAATATTTTTTAAAGATATTTAAGCCAACTTAATCGTAAACTCACATAGACCGCATATGCAAGGATTTGAGCTCAAGACCTCTTAATTGAAAGCCTAAGCTCTCGACTAATATGCGAAAGTGTCTTACACTTCTGAACCTGTAATGAATCTGTAGCAGCTTAATTATTAAGTTCGCCATACATTAAACATTTGTTCCTTATATTCAAATATATAAAAAAAAATTTAAGAATAATAAGAAATTAATAAAATTATGTGTCTTCCTTTTATGTCATAATAATTTTTATTCAAATTTATATCATGAGAAGCATTGATAATAAAGGTTGGGAGAGAAGTTACATGTATCATGTATGGAAGGGCATAACCATGTGGGTTGCATGTGAGTGTCATTTTGCATTAAATGTTCTTTACATCTTCCCCTCATTAAAATCTTCGATAGAGAACCCCAACAACAACCATGTGATAAATCATTGAGCCATGGATTTTATTATTATTATTATTATTATTATTATTATTATTATTATTATTATTATTATTATTATTATTATTATTATTATTATTATTATTAATTTATATGCTAAATATGTCAATAATGACAAAAATGAACTACTTTTTAATTGAACTAATTTGGTTATTGTTTCTATGTAGGGATTGTTTATATTCATAAAGTAATTAATGCCTATCTCTAAATTATATATCAATTTGGTCTCTCTTATTTTCCAAATTTATCAATGGTGATTATTTAAAATTTTCATTTCAATGTATTATATAAATGAAATTAAAATTTATTTTTTTAAATATAAATTTTTATTTGCAAACAAATGAATACCCAAAATGATTTATAGTTCAATAAATAAATAAATAAAAAGAAGAATGCACTATAGTTAGAGATGTGCATTATTTCGATTAAAGTGGAAAAATTAAATCAAGTTGTTAAAGTACAATTCTATTATTAATTGTAATTTTAACTTTCTTTAATTTTTAGTTATTAGCATGATTTTTTTTTCTTTTTTTTTAAATTAACCAAATCAATGTATATTAATTTCTCAAATATTAAATTAAGAAAGTCATATAAATAAGCAAGCGACATAAAGATTAATATAAATTTTATTTATTTCAAATGTCAAAATTATGAATTTTAACAAGTGATAGTTAGTATTTTTTTTTTTTAATATATGTTATTTAAGCTAAGATGATTAGATTCATTATTTAAATTAATTATAATTTGGTTCATCTAAAATCGAACTAAAATGATCAAAAAAAACTTGGTTCAATTTAATTTAATTTGTATAATAATTTGAACGATTTTATTTTCTAAATTATACAACTAAAATCAATTAATTTAACTAATTCATAAATAAAATCATTTATAAATTGATGAAATCCATACTTTTAACTATAATATGCTTTAAAAGAAAAAAAATTAATATATAATATTTTGAATAAAATATATATTGAAAAGAGACTTTCTCACTATTAGAGATAATTTAGAAAAGACAAAATGCATGTGATTATTTATAGTATAAATCAAAACTTATCTTTTATGAGTCATATAATTTCAATTAAAATTATGTCTCACCATATAGAAATTTTTCTTAGATATTTTGAATATATTATTGTCGCATATAGAATGAAAAAGGGGCAAATGAAGGGGACATATAAGAAGTAGGATAAGTCTTGAGCCTCACAATGAATGGCCAATGATGCCTTAGCTCTAGTTAGGAGTATCAATTTGAGTTCATAAGTTAAGTTTATATCTGACCTGATATTAATTTGACTCAAAATTATTGACTTAAACCTAACCTCAATATTATACAAGTTGAAAATTTTGACCTAAACCAATTTGACGTGAATCCGACTAACCCAAATCCAATCCTATTGACCCATTTATACATATATTTTAGGTCAAATTTAATTCAAAATCAGGTCAATCTTAGATTATCTAGTCTAAATCGAGCCAATTTTTAGTTGGCCGATCAAAATTAGTTCAATTTTAAATTGGCAGGTTAATCCGAAAACTACTTAAAAATTAAACAAGTCAAATATAATGACTCAAATTTAGGGTAGACAAATATTCGGGTTAATCTGAATCTGATTATTTTTGTTCCAGATTATGATATCGGGTGATTATTGACACCCGTAAGCCGCAAGGGATTAGTTGGTCGGGTCGGATTAGACCATCTAATGAATGATTTTCATGTGGCCTATCCAATAAATCCCTAAGAGGTTGGCCCAAAGTTGAAGTTGACATTTTGAACTTGTTCCATTCCACATCAATTTTTTTATTTATGTAATTATGCATAAATTAGTGATTAAAAATCAATTTTCTTAATTTGTGTTAAATATTTTGTTATTTATTGGTTATTATTATTTCTCTTAAAAATATGATTTTTTTCTTTAATAATGATGAAATGATTAGAGCGGGAATTAAGTTATATTTTAAAAAAATGAATGATCAATAATAACAAAAATAACTATTAAATCAAATATAATTCAAGAGTATAACTCAATAGATTTTTAAAAAATCTTTAACACTTTGAAATATCGAAAATAACATAAAATCAAATTGAAACTCCAAAAAAATTGATGGGTGGAATGTACTAAGAAAAAGTAGTAATTATACTTTAAGAGCTTCTCCTTCATAATTGTGCAATTTAAAAGTAGCATTTTATGAGGTTATAATACAAATGGAATGGACTTTCATAATATCTCCTAAGATGGTAGAATATAATGAAATAAGATAGAAAGTGAATTCATCATTAGATAGTCGAGTGAAGTAAAAATGGCAATAGACATCATTCATAAGAGACTCATGAACCATCGTTAAATTTCATATATAAAGCAAATTAAAACTAGAATTAAATATCCACTAATACAAGCATACACCAAAAAGGGCCAAAAGTTTATAAACATAATATGGAAACATCTCCACAAATAAAATTTTTTTTAACACAAATTGACCAATTTTGAGCAATTATTTTACCACAAATTTATCATAGGAATTAAGTTAAGGATCATTTGAACTCTGACTTTAATAAATTTATGATTAAATTTATCAACATTGAAAGTGATTTGATCTAAGTTCAAATAAATCCAAATCAAATATTTAAAATATAATTAAAAATTTTGAATCAATAATTAAATGGCTAAAGGATCTTCAAATTTGGCATGTTTATAAACAAATTGAGTGGCAGACAAAAGAAATTCAATGATCCTAAGATCACTTAATTTTTAAATCATTAAGACATTGTCACATATTAAAATATTGATCTATAATTAAAGGAATTGATGTGAATCATCTGATAGAATATTTTGAAATTTAAGTTATATTTACTAAAATACCTCTTCTAAAACTCTATTAAGAAAGGACTTCATTTTCAGTATGAAGTGAGGAGAATGAGTCAAAAGCTAAACTCATACTCTAGAAGAGAGCTTGAAGCCTACAATTACCATTAATCACAATTGACTACCACCAATAGTTATTGTAGTCATAGCCTCATCATGTAGATGTTGTAAATTTATTATTTTCAAGTTGTTATTACCTAACTATTGTATAATAGAAGAATAAATGAATAATTATAATTTTGTTATCACATTTTTTCTAATCAGGAAGAAAAGTGAAATTTTATAATTTCAAATATGTTGGATATTATTTTGATAAGGCTCCATAATTTTTCCTTCTTTTTTTTTAAAAGATTTTCAGCATAAAAATTATCACTCTATTAATGAGTGTGTTGAATATTCTCGTTGAGCTAAAACTTAATTTATATCTATTATAATGAATTTGTTGACACATAATAATAATAATAACCATTATTATTATTATTATTATGCTTTTAAATTAGGTGACCTTATTTTGATCATAGATCTTTGAGTGTGTTGCACAATTTATATCACTTATTTTGATCATAAATTTGTCACTCCTGAGAATTAAGGCCAGTTCCACCCCTGCATCTCTTCTTTGTCTTTATAATCTAAGATGGTCTTTAAAATTATTTTTTTATTATTTAATCAGCATGTTTATTTTGTATTTTAATTTCTTTTGAAAATAAATCAAAGTGTATCTAAATATTATGAAAATAAATTTTAGATGTTTTTTAGATATTATCAATTTTTTAAAACCTTAGCAAGCGGCCACCAATCACCACAGCCGGTTGCCATCATTGATTTATACAATATTCAATAAAAAGATCATACATATTTAAGATATTTAATATATTTTTATTTTATATCAAAATATAAATAAAGTAGAATATCTAAATAAAACATATAAATAAAAACTGATCACAAACGGCCATATGTAATTTAAATTATCCATAGATTCTTAGGACCATTTTCTTATAAATATTAGTTATAGATTTAGGTAGATTAATATATATATATATATATATATATATATATATATATATATATATATATATATATATATATATATATATATATATATATCTATATATAGTTAGCCTTCACATGTCCCTTAGGCCTTTCATCCTTTTTTCTATTCATATATCCAAAAAGTAATAATTTTATAAAATGATCAAATAGTGTGGGTATTGTTTCTTGTCACATAACAAAGACTAAAGCCAAATTTTTTGTGTTGATTATGTTAAATAATTATATTTGGCACTGCTTTCTCACGTGAAAAAGAATAATTACTTTATCATATAGCTCTTCAAAATATTATATCATAATTTTTTTTTATTTTTTGTCTTGCGCTCTAACTTACATGACTTTGTGGAACAAGAAGACATAATCAAAGGTGGACCTCTAACACCATTCAAAGAATTAGTGTTATTAACAATTTAATTTGGAGCTAATCAAATTTTGACTCATAATTAAGTCATTATATTTGATCTCATCATAAACCAAAACACACACACACACAATTCTAATCAAATTGGGCTCAATTCATAGTTTAATTTGAGTTGAGCTTGACTTATTAGTTGGTTAATTTATTTAGATAAGCTCGATTAGAACTAAGTTTTATTCAATTCAAAAATCAAATCAAATTTGTCTATAAACAGAAGAGTGTTATTTGCATTTATATTACGAGATTGTTAACTATAACTCATATTGTATGTCGAAATATTCACTGCAATAGTGAATAGATGTTTAATATCTTGATTTTGTATGGAGATCCAACACATACAAATAGAAAATAATTTGCAGGAAACATTAGAGTTTTTATGTGGAAATTTTAAAGAATGAGAAAATCACGTGACCTAGCTTAGTTGAAATAATTTTATTAGTATATATTGGCGATTACAAATGATATCCTTTTTTATTTCTATGGAAATCATTGATATAATATAGTAAATGTTAATTATGAAGAATGGACTTTAATATGAATGATGATGTCAGGTGGCGACATGTTTTAATTTTATAAATGATAATGTGTGTCAATAGCAAGTATCGACCATATAGGCGATGCATGTGTCAATAGCTTGCATCAACTATATAAGTAGTGACATGCATCATGATTATCAGCAATGTCGGATGATAGCAATAAGGATAATGATATTGGTACTACAATCAGGCAACCATTTTGTGATCTGATGGCAATGGTTGAATGATAGTAAACTAGTGAAGATGTTTGAGCAGCAGTCCAATATTGATGATCACACGGTGGACCGACAATAATGGCTAAGCAATTGATTGACATTGGAGGCCAAGGGATGGGTTGATGATAGTAGTTAGGTGGTAGTACGAATATGATGGTCGAATGGCAATTTGACAAAAGCCACCAAGAGGTGGTTCGACAAAAATGGATGTGTGGCGATCTGACAATGCTGGTTGAATGACAAATTGGTGACCGTGGTGAGATGGTTGTATGATTGTTCTCTCGAATTCTTCAAACTTCAGAGCTCTCTTTAATCTTGAACTTAAGTCCCCCTTCATGTGAATAATGCGACTTTATTTTCAGAGTGACATTTTCTATAAATATAATTAAAATTCAAGCCACTCCATTTGATAGTATAAAATAATTCTCTTGATCATGAAATATATTTTAAATTTTTGGTACACAAAGAAAAAAATCAGAATTAAGAAATCCTTGGCTCATTAGATATGTCTCGTCGAAATCCTAGATTTGACTATAGACATTTGATTTTTGGAATCGATTTAGAGACATAAATAATATCCCGAAGTTTTTAAGTATTTGATTTGAGTTCATATAGACTAAAATCAAGTTGCATTTGGCATCATTGAGTTTGTCTCATCGAGAAGATTAGCTTGATTATATGTTTGTCAAAAGTAGAGTTCAAATAATCAAGATTTTGATTCCAAGAATTATCCAACTACACATATATTGAGAATGGAGCTTGAATTGATGAATTTTTGAATGGCATGTCAACTCTATAATTAAGAATACCTTTGATTATTTATTCATGAGCATTAATATTATCATCAAATTCATTTGATCAACTTCATTCCAATTATCTAATTTGAGACATCTTATACATCAATTCTAAATCTTAGGGTTATTCTAATCGTTTGAGCTCTCATGAGCATATGATCCATCCTTACTTTCAATAGTGATTTCCTAGCTCTTCTTTTTTTCATAGGACCATAATACCCTTGATCAAAATATACATCACTTTTTTTGCTAACGAGGTGTCCACCCCTAATCCCACCCACTTTGTGGCGTGTGACTTCGGGCATGACTAATCTCCGGGCGAGCCTGGCAACCCCGAGCCCACAAGTGCGCTTGCTTTCTTTCACCGCTAGTGCACTCCTGAAAGGAAATCAACGCTTGGAGAGTCCCAGCCGCTCCCTCACCAACCGAGCTAAGGGCGGTGGGTAAATATACATCACTTCAATATGACTTTCAATATATATCACTTTCTACTTCTCAATCATTCAATCAATCATAGTATTAAAATACTCCCAACTTCAACTCCTAAAAATTAATGCATCTCTAAGAGCCTAGGTGAAAAATATATATTTATATTTTCTATTGAAAGCTATATTCTCCTTAAATCTCTAGCTTTAAAGCTCAATTATTAACTCAGGCATCATAGTACTCTCATAGTAAGTTCTTTTTCGAGACAACTTCAACTTTTTTTCTTGATATGTAAGTGATGAAAAAGACTTGAGTGGAATTCATCACAAAACATTTATTAGGAATATAATAAACATTATCACTTTTTGCATTGAGATTAGTGCCAACTTAAGTTTCTATTAAATGGAAAAAAAAAAATTATGACACATTTTTTAGATAATTTTTTTTTAATGATTGGTGAGTATAAATACCATTCCCTTTAAATTAATCCATATTTATAATGATGCCATATAAAGCATTATTATATGATAGGTAATATACTATATCATATTTATGCCATTTCTTTTTATACTAGGAAAATGCACATCACTTAAAATCAATTTTATTAACAAGAATATTATATATTGAAAAAAAAATTCTATTGGGATTTTATTAGAACGAAACTTATTTTGTGTCAGAAAATTCAAGACAGTAAAACATAAATCTTTAAATCTTAGCTTCACATGAAGATACAACGCGCATATAAATAATTAAAAAGGATATAAGAAACATCAGAGTTTTTTACGTATATGTTATACGCTATTACATTATAGTTCAGTTAATTTTTATATATTTTTCTACCATGCTTATCTTAATGACTATTTAATAGTTTAGTTATATCGTTCAATAATATAGTTGTTTTTATCTTCTATCTTATGTCTTACAAATATTTTTATATATTTTTACATACACAAGCATCATATTCTCTTATATTTATAAATCAATCACTCTTAATCTTAATTTTTCAAATTAGCATTCAAATATTGAAATTTGCAACAAAAGCCCAACAGGTGTTTTTCATTTCGGTAAATTTCTCAATGATTTGATCGTGACATATGTAAATACATGAATTTAATAATTCAAAAAATAAAGAGGATTATTAAGTGTAAATACATATATATTAGATAGTTGATATATAAAAATCTAATATATATATATATATATATATATATATATATATATATATATATATATATATTATAAAGCCTTGTTGGAAATAGTCTATTATTTTTAATGGTTAATTTTTAAAATAGGCCAGTTTAAAATGTTAATTATGTGATTAGGCACGATAAAAAAAAAATTTTTAAATGGCTAGTACGTCGCAGTTTCTATTCTTGACGCACTTCTTGATGTTCGAGAATGGCACATTAGCGCACTTTATGGATGCTCGGTCAGTTTAGATTGTGTCTCTGGCGATATAAAACGATCATCATTCGCGGCACGCTTGGAACGTTGCCCTCGCGAATTCATTTCACTACCGGAGATGGCGGTTTTCTACGAGGATGTGGCGATGATTTTAGGCGTCGGATAGATGGCCGGCGATGATTGGACCTTGTTGTTGGTGGAGAGAAGGTGGCTTCAGCGGATTGTTGCGATGGTGAATGGAGCACATCCAGCGCATATCATTTACCATGATCCATCCATCCGAGATCACATCCGAAGTTTCGCATGGGGCGGCATGCACGTACTTTTACCTCTACGGTGGTTGCGGTGGACATACTATCGTGACTCTTATTTGGATCTACCTGAGCTTGAGTTCACCATGCATGTCAGAGCTTACATTTTATTTGTCATTGGATCATTTCTTCTACCAGATACTTGAGTGCGAGGTTCACTTGCGATTCTGAGGTTACTTTATTGATACATTTAGGAGTTGTCAGGTTCGCTATACGCTCATCTATCTGAGAGAATTACATGAAGCCACCAAACCAAAGCGCACGAACATGGCCGGATGCGTACATTTAATGCAGGTATGGGCCTGGGAGCACATTCATGTCGGAAGACCTATGTTATGTGTTTTGTATCCTTCTGACATTGATGGGCTTAGTGTTGGCTTTCGGTGGAACGAAGGGTATGTTCGGGAAATGTCATTAGGCAATCTCGAGTGTCTGAGGATGATGGGCCGGACTTCTTGAGTCGGGTGAATTGATGTAATCTTATTTTGCAAATTCTTTACTATGGTTGAAGCTGAAAGAATAATTTATGCTGTATTTGCAGGTCATCTGGGAGCCATATGGACATCAGATCCGCATGCGCGTCGCGGATATATGTTCCTGAGGGAGAGCGGATATAGAGTACCAGCGATATGTTGGAAGAGGGTGGAGTGGTACTTACGATGCGTGTGTTTAGATAGTTTGGCATTCCTCCTTCCCGATGTCCAGATAGATCCATCATTCGATGCGGGTCGATGAGAGGAAAGGCGATGTTGATTGGGTACAATTCCACCACTCCTTCATTGATTGGGAGCATAGGCGTGACTTCGATTATCATGGTTGATTCATCTCGGCATGATCCGGTGCGGAATCAATGTATATGAGATGGTATCGTTCATGGGCATCACTTTACATGCTCGAACGCAGATGGTACCTCGACACATATTACCCCGAGCAGGAGAGCGTTTGATGGTTAGTATGTACCAAAGTATTTTAATTTATTTTTTATTTACAACAAATCGATCTAAATCTTCTATATGCGAGCACATCTTGAAGGCGGAGGGAATATTTGACCTTATTTGGAGAGATGAAGATCTGAAGTTCGAGATCTTTCAAGCGAATATGAAGAGGCTGGTGGACTTGAAGCGAAACATGCATATATCGACGACCTTTGGATGCGGGGATCTAGACACACCGAACGCATCATCGCATACATGTGTTCGTCGATGGATGTGGGGCCATCTCGACACCGGTGGTGAGGCGATCTAACATACACATTCTCGACCACCCAGGTATTCATATCAGCGCAGTAATGTGGTCTCGATGCACATGACGCAATCCAAACATATTAACACCACCATTCCATATGACACCAATTATAGAGTGTACCATGGTATTCGCTACGCAGGGTCGATATACCTCATGTTACGACTTAGGGTATTCAGAACAACCCGTCGAAAGGTGTGAAGAAGGGAGGACCATCGAATATCATCGCTGATTAGCCATGCGCAACACACATTACACTCGGCGATGCGATTCCACCACGCAGTATCGCCAAGATAGTGGAGGGGTTGTACTCTAGGTTATTTTATATTTGTTATCTCTTACCATTCATGTATTTTTATTGTATTATTCCAATATTATATTATTTGAATATTTTGATTAAATCAAATGAAGAGTAGATTCAACCGAATTGCATAAAGATTCAAACTCAATTTATATATACAATATAATGAGAATATTTTATATTATCCAAAAAAATTAATTCTGCATCAATATCTAAGTTAGAACTTCAATTCGACATTTATAAACACGATCTCACCGACGATCAAAAAACGGTAAAGTTGTAGGATTTTTATTATCTTTCCAACGATACCAAGACTAACCGAATCCGACGAAGAATGCAATCCATAAAATGTATGCTGCTCACTTAATTTTTTTAAAAAATTATTAGTGGTCGATCGGCGCCGACCGCCACCCGCTGATCGACTATTTTTAAAAAATTTTTTATCGTGTCTAATCACATAATTAATATTTTAAACTGGCCTATTTTAAAAATTAAGCCATTTTTTTCAAACCATGCATATTTTCTTGAGATATTAATAATTTCAATCAAAATTAAATTAAAATCATCAAAGCATAAATCATGATTTAAACAGTTTTCATCGAAACAAAAATCTCTTAATTTAATATAATTCTTAGGCCAATATATGAGTGTGACATATCTGTAATTATCCATCAATCACTTCATCACAAGAAAATTGAGCTATCATCAGAGGCAGAATCAGACTCTCTTTAGAGGAGAGACAATTTTATATATTAGGATAAAAGCAAAAAGTAAAAAATAATTTTTAGGGAGAGTTAAAATGATTAATTTATAAGCAATTACAAAATTTTTATAATAAAAAAATTCTGTAAGGAACCTATTGTTTCATTTTAAAAAGATTTTTAAAATACTATTTTGATTTCAATAGTGATATATATTGTACTGCATGGTGTTAATTATGCGGTGGGTTAATTAAACAAACACATGACCACAGAGAGTAGGGTGTGGATATAGTCACCGATCGTTTTGCAAAAATCAAAACCAAATTTACAAAACCTCGTTTCCATTACTAAAATATTAAGTATTTTAAAAATTAATATTACAAAAATATCCACTAATAAAATTTTCACGTGTGTTCTCAAAAAAGGAACTTGACGCATTCAAGACTAATAATCTACAAAAATTGCCGTATGGCAAAGTTATTTGTAAATATCTTAGTGGATACGTCTAACATTTAGGTAGGATTGTAAATAATTAAATTGGCATGAACTCAATTTTTTTAAAAAAAATAGGTATCAATTAATTATCAAGTCGAGTTTAGGTTAAAGTATCTGACTCATTTAAACTTTCAAGTTAAGTTTGAGTTAACCCACCAAGTCGATTTTGACCCGCAAATTTGAATTTGACTCATCAATACAAAATTGATCTAAATCTGGCTTCTAAACTCAAATTTGACTCAACTCTGATTTGAATTTGAACTGAAATACATATCTTAAATCAACTTGGTACTTGCTAAAAGTGAAACCCCTCGAAATAAAAAATCTTCTAAACTCGCATATTTTCAAGTCACAAAAAGAAGTTTTTATCTTCTAAAGAGTTCAATACATTTAAGCTTATATAGGGTTATGTATATATTAAATGTTGTATTTAGTAATAGGTAGATCAAGTGAAGATAGTTGTACACATATGTGGTGAGGACCATAAAAGTAAGCTATGAAACTTATTGAAAATGATGCTTGTTGAAGTATGTTATTATTGTGATTAAGATCTAATTTGACATTTTGAGGTCTTGTGGTCCTTAGATATTTTGTAAGATAGTAGACACTAGATGGACAAGTTGTGAATATTTTAAAAAATATGCTCTATTGTGATCACATCACCCTATTCTACTTGTTTGAATATGATGATTGATGATTAATTCACATTTAACTTGTAGAATTATGTGAGTTTCATTGATGAGCGAGTACCGATCAATCGATGTCATGCCTATGTAAGCACATGTGACATGACTGAGGGTAGGGGTGTAAGTGAGTCAAGTTGACTCGAGCCCAACTTCATAAATGGCTTGTGAGCTGAGCTTTATGAGCTAACAAGTGAAGCTCATGTCAGCCCCAACTCGACTTGTTAGCTCATGAGCTCGCTCATTTAATAAATATTAATATAAATTATACTTAAAGTATATTAAGATTTATTAGTTTGTATACAATTGTTAAAATTATCAAAAAAAAAAATTTATCTCATCTCTTAAATCAAGTAATTTTCATTATTTTATTTCAGTTTTCTTAAGTTTTTATTATTTTATCATAATAATTATTTGAATTATTATTATTTTATTTCTTTCATACTTTGCTCAAATTTGTAAAATTGTCATAAAGAAAACAAGTTGTGTAAAAAGTTTTATCTTTCATTGAGTAGTCAAAACACACAATGCAGATGTTTGAAGAATTAATGATAAAACTCTAGAATTTTTTTTAAAAACTTGAAAGGGGAAAAATCACGGCATAAGAAAATCTTCCACTATATCTTTTTAGAAAAAAATTTTCCCAATAACGGATTACATAATTATATACGAGAAGAGAATAGAATCTCGAATCGAATAACAATATATAAATATAAGACAATGCTAAGAAGTAGTAGATGATAATAGAAATCGAATCGACCATTACGACCGATGCAAGGACGGAGATGGTCGGCAGCGGATGGCGAGCGTGGTCGATAGCAATGCCCGCGGATCGCCGCCGACAGCGGTCGACAATGACGATGGTCGGCGAGATAACCACGATGGCGATGACAACGGATTGATGGTGGTGGCCACGACGCACGCTGGCATGGTCTAAATGCAACCCGAGGCTGATCGCGCCGGCGTCAGAATCGGGATGACCGGCGACATGGTGGTGACCGGATGCCGACGATGGGCGACCGGCAACGTAGTGGTATGGATTGGCGACCGGTCGACGAGGCCGACGGCACCTGCGGATGACCGGCAGAATGACCAGCATGACGCGGCGCGACGGCCGATGGGGCGAGGGGTGGTCGGCGACCGAGTGATGCAACGATTATGCTTGGGATTTTCGCTTTGAGCTCTCCTCTTTAGCTGGCCTCCTCACAAGAATGAAATATTTATATATTGGAGTAGCGTTTACGAATACATGCAAAACCCAACCACTCCACTTCATTGACGGCTCAAAATGATTCTTTGATCATTTGATGTATTTTAAGTATTTGAATGCTCAAATGAAGTCGAATTATGAGATCACTTGTTAGATCCGGATCGTCAGACGCCGATTTGACTATAAACACTTCATGTTTAAGCTATTTAGGGATTTAAGCGATATCCCAAAGTTTAATGATATTTTAAGTCTTGATCCGTCGGTTCAACTTAGGATCAACTTGCTTTTGACATCAAGATTTGTACTTCGACTAGGGTATTTTAAGTGTCATATCAAAGCTCAAGCTCGAATTTGATTAATTAATCAAACTCAGGCTAAAAGTGACTTGAGCTCGGCTCGACACATTTACACTCCTAACTGAGAGTCTGTTTGTGGTGACTAGTTGTAGTGATATTAAACTTAGTCGTGAAAATTTTCATAGTAAAATAGATTTTTTTTTTAAAGATGCAATGGTCCTCTAAAAATAGTTGTACATTATCTTGCTTAAAATTTTTCATACTCTATCACATATAATTATTAAGAGCATCTACCAATCACAAAATTTTATAGAAAAAAAATTATAACCAAATGGAAATATTATGCCTATCTAAAAAATAAATATATAAATAGAATATTATTTAATAATCTTGCATGTTATGATCGTAAATTTTTTTAGTTCCAATTTTCTTGTATTGTTGCATCACTTCAATTTTTTTTCTTTATTAGAATTTTGATTTTTTTTTTTTTTGGATCAAACAAAAAAAAGAGAGAAATATGATCATGTATATATATATATATATATATATAACATTACACATGATATTAATGTTCATGTCTTGCTAGTGACTAAAAATTTTCTTTTCTTATACACACAACACAAACTAAATTTGATGCTGAGAATTTAGTTAATAAATTTCATTGATCATGGGTCCCTCATCAATGGAACTCACATAATCGTGCAACTAAAATATGAGCTAATCATGAATCATCATATTTAAATGAATAGAACTATAGAAGAGAGTGATGTGATCACAATAGAGCATATTTTTTAAAAAATATTTACTAGTGTTCACTATCTTATCATAGATCTAGTAAGGACCACTAGACCTCAAAATGTCAAATTAGATGTTATTCACTACAATAACATAATTCAACAACCATCACTTCCATTAAGTTTCATAGCCCCACCTAACACTTTAATTGCGCTCACCACCAATTATCTCACTTACACATCTAAAAATTTTCTGTTCTCGTAAGACGAATGATCAAATATATGTGTACAACTACTTACATTTGATCTGAGTGTTTAATATATAAATAATGATATACATAACCCTACATAAGTTTTTTGAAAAATATTGTATCAATTTTATTAATACATATATTAGAAGCTATGGGTTTTCCTTAGATGTCAATATCAAAAAGTATAAAATAGATCAACATTACTATTCATGGCGCTCATCATGACATCGATCATTTAATGAAATATTTGTAGGTTTAGGATCAATACTACATACAAAAAAGACTTAAATTAATAAATACGAGAAAATTTTACATAGAAAAGCTTAATAAAATAGTTTGCGAAGAGAAGAATCTAGTTGTTTGACAATATTCGAGCGTTTGACAAATTTTCGATGAGTTTTCTTAATGATCTTTATCGGACAGATCTCATTGACTAGTTTTTTTCAATCGACAAACGAGTATTCTTGACGATATTCGACTTTAGAAGACTTAATGACTTGGTGGGATTTCAACTTTAGCAAGTAACAAGTTGAATTAAGACTAACAACTTATTGAACCTTGCTTATATGATGATTTTATTAGACTAAATAGATGAATATGAGTGTACAAAAATAATATTCTATCCTCATATGATTGTAAATGAACCTAAGATCATCATCATGTATATTTGTATTGTTCCTTTAACAAAACCAAATGTATAAACAGTCTATAATCAACTAAATGGCAAGCTATTCTACTAAAAATGTTCTCTATAAACGAAAACAGAAAGAACCATTTATTGATAAAAGCCCATCACTTACTCACGTGCTTTCACATCAATACTAATTTCCACAGACGTAAGCTTGCAAACTTTAGAAGCAATGTATCTTAAAATGCCTGAAAATATATATTATCCTAAAAGCTGTAGCTTGAACGATGTAGTATGTCTCCTTCGATAAAACGTCTTGATCATGAGAATAACTTCATATTTTGCCCTCTAACATATATCATAATAATATTATACAACAAATTATCATTATAATATGAAATGCCTTGTTCACCCACTCTACTAACCACCACTCTCCCTTAAACCAAGGAGCTAATAGCGGCAAGCAACCGTCTTTAAAGAGCTTCTTTTGTCTCCCTCACCACCTCTTCTCAGAGCTGTTCTCACAAACTCAGATGATCATGGAGGTAGATTCAGCAAGCTGTGAATGCTGTGGATTGAGAGAGGAATGTACTCAGGAGTACATAAGCCAGGTGAAGGCAAACTTCGAGGGGAAATGGCTTTGTGGGCTCTGCTCCGAGGCTGTGAGAGAAGAGATTAAGCAAGGTTGGAAGAAAGGAAATGGAAAAACTGAGGATGCTTTGAAGGCTCACATGTCGTTTTGCAGCAAGTTTAAATCAAACCCAGCAGTTCTAGTTGCCGATGGGATGAGGCAGATGTTAAGGAGGAGGTCAGGCAATCTTTCTACTTCAACGGCGGCTCCGGTTTCATCGTCGTTGAAGAAGAAGAAGAAGCAGGAGAGGTCTGAAACTCTTCTTCAGTCTTAGGAATGGTTGCTTAGGTTTGGAATAATGACGTTTAGTCTCTTAGAGCTTTCCTGCTTAGTCTCTCTCTCTCTCTTTGTGTTTTCTTTTTAAGGAAAAATTTGGGCTCAAGATATTATGATCAATATTTGATAAAAATGGATCAAAAAATTAAAAGATTAAATATAATTTATATTGCACTTGGCAAATTTAATGATTTTGAGATTCATCCTAATCAAAAAAATTGATTTAAACATCTTGAGCCATGTTTTTCTCACTCTCGCATTTAGCTGATATTGATATGTACAGAGAAGAATTGGCATCAATTAAGAGTTAGGTTTTTTTTATAAATTATTTCTTAGTTTTGAGTTGACTATGCTTCCTTTGGTTTTACTTTCCATTTCATAATTATTAAAAAAAAATTATTTATGGAAAAAAAAAATATTCTTAAAATTTATTATTTGTGATTTTATGAACATATGAAGTAAATTATGAAGTAATTCATTTTTTTATATATATGAAAAAAGCATATCATCAATTTAATGCTGTTTCAGGACAATAAATTGGTTTATTGACTGAAAAATAAATAAATAAATAAATAACTTAGCTAATATTTCAGTATTTTTTTTAACCTTTAAGATATGTGATGCCCTGTTTTATTGTTCGAGAAATTTCAATTTCAAAGTGTTTTTTATTAAAAGAAATATATTTTAGATGGCTTCTTCTGTTATATTTAAATTTATTAGGGAGAAATATGCATATTTCAACATTAATAAGTAATGAATCTGGAAACATTCAAAGTTCCATGAATTTTTCTATTTTTTTTCTTATAATTCTATATATATATATATATATATATATATATATATATATATATATATATATATATATATATATATATATATATATATATATATATAATTTGAAATTTAATCTTGATTTTAAAATGAAATGAATTATAAATAACTATTTTAATTGTAATTAATTATTAACATTTTTATTTTGATACAAAAGAATATTTCTCATAAAGTATATGCATTACATTTTATTAAGGTTTTGAATTCTTAAAAAAAAAAACTAAAAATGCATTATCTTCCCCACAGCCCAATCATCAAAAAGTTATTAAAAGAATATTTATATTATATTATATTATATATATATATATATATAAGCGTATTTTGGATTAATTTCTGCTGTAATTCATCTGATGTGATTGACATTGAGCGGAAACTACCAAATTTAAATCGTGATATGGACAAGCGCTCTCATTGGTCATCCATTCCTTTATTTTTTTTAAAGTCAACTATAAATCAAATTGTAATCCCAACACGTGGACCAATTTCAGACAGCCACGTGTCATCCTCAAATAATAAGAAAAAACCATCTCAACATATTGAAGAATTATTCTAAATACATATTCAATTTAAACACTAACTCTACATAATTTATATATCGAAATTTTATAAAAAAGAAATAACTATGATGCATTACAGATTATATCACCGATATTTAGTAAAGAATTATGATGTGCGCTCTTATAAAACTAAAGAAAGTATTGATACAATATAATAGATATGAATCATAGAAGACGTCTTTAATAATGAAATTAGGAGTTCAGAGTTGTTAGAGTTGTCATCAAAGAATGGCTGTTGGCCAATAATTGATGGTAGGCATTAGCAGTTTGAAGCTGCTATTAGTAGGGGATATCGTGTTATCAAAAGATTAGTATCACCCACCGCCTCTAGGCATGAAGGCCAAAGAACCCTCGAACCGAAGTCAATCCTTCGCGCGAGACACTTATACCAAAGGTGTGAGAAGTAGGACCAGGTAATGAATGCTACAGCTCTGAGATTAGTGATATTCCACCCACAAGATGAATAAGATGTTGGGTGGATACCCATCGCAAAAAAAAAAAAAAAAAAAAAAAAAAAAAGGATTGGTATCGAATGACAGTTGCTGATATATATAATAGATATCAATCACTACATGAGTCAAATGGCAATTACTAAGAAACATCAAAAGTTCGGTAATAATGGGTTGTCAGTTTGGATATTTTCTGTGTAAGAAAGGAGATCAGAAGAGTATAAAGATAACATCAAATGTTGGCAGAAAGTAGATGTTGGGAGACTGACTGTGAACTAAGGATATATAATGTAGACCAAGAAGCAGCCTATTTAAGTCCGTAGGATTTAGAGAAATTTAGATTGAGAAAAACTTGTGCACAGAATACTCTTTGAGATTGAAGGATCATTGTAATCTTCAAATGATATTAATGTTTCAATCGGAGTATGTCCCATATATTTTTATTGATTTTCACCTAAAAAATATTTATATTATGTATATTGTGACTAATTTATTTTTTTCTACCATCATAAATATTCAACATACAAAATTTCTAATTAAACTTATAAAAAATAAAATAAAATGCAATACTTTGAATACCCTTAAATTTTACTATTCATTCAACACATGTCATAAACTAAATTAAATGTAAATATCACTTTTTATCATACATTATGAAGAGATAATATCAAACATTTTTTATTTTTATGAATTAAAAATATTAAATTTTGAATTAGATAAAAAAAAATCAATTTTATAATAAATGTGTAGCCCATCCTATTGCATGCTTTACACATACTAACTCCTCGTGACTTAATCCATCCACTTTATTGTTGTTCACATCAACATATATATATATATATATATATATATATATATATCAATCAACCTCTCTCAAATCAAGCATGAGGAAGTAGTGCACAGTATTAATTAATGATTTTTTTTTTAAATGAGTATTCACCCAACACCCCACCTATCTTAGTATCATGAATTAATTATTGTCAATACATTCATCACCACGCTGTCGATCACTTATTTCCATCACCTTCGTCCGGAGGGAATCAACGCAGGAGTTCTGCACTGCCTCGCCAACCAAAATAAGAGGCGGTGGGTTATTAACTAATGAATTAGTTGCACATCAAATAATCAAAAATAAATAAATAAATTTTAAATTTAATTTTAAAATAAAAATAATGGCAAATCAATTGAATAGACACTGCATTTTTCCCTCATCACTATGTCGGCCATTGGCTTCATCAGAATTCTGCATTCTGAAGAACCCTAAATACGTGCAATATAAAAGGCCACAAAAACTTCCACGTGACTTTGCTTTGGAGGACTTTGATTGTGATTGGGATTAAGAATACGATTTGATTAAGATATTGAGAATCAACTTTACTGTTCATGTACATATCGTTTAGATTTGAGATTATTATTATGATTATTATTATTATTATTATTATTATTATTATTATTATTATTATTATTATTATTATAGCTATATCCCAACTTAATAAATTTATTGGAGAGTATCTAATGCTTTATAGAAGGGGGGTGAGTAGGGCTGCAAACGAGCTGAGCCGAGTCGCGTACAGACTTGTTCGAGTTCAAGCTCGTTTATCATTATTGCTCGAGCTCGATTCGAGTTTTCAGTATGATGTTCAAACTCGAGCTTGTTTAAAAAAATGTTGTTCGAGTCACCGTTGTTTTCAGTTGAAGCTTATCGTTATTAATGTTGACTCATTTATTGAAATAAACGAGCCTTAATTGAGCTTGTTCGCAAATAACATATTGATAAATATAAATGATACTATTTATGAATAATTTTTAATTGAACCTTAATCGAGTTTCTTAACAAACTTATGCATGCCTTTAAATAATCGTCACGAACATAAACGAAGAAACTTATTCATTTAAGAATGAAGTATTTACAAAAGTGTTCAAACTCATTTGATTAGTTAAATGAACAAATATGAATGAGCTCTAATCAAACTAAATCAGTAACTTATTAAACGCTTGATTGATTTATAGCCCTAAAGGTGAGAAAGATTAATCTTCTTTTTATTTCAATTTAGTTATCAAAATGCATTTTTATTTTTATTTCAGGATTTTTTTTTTTGTTAGCATTGACTAATACAATAATCAATACACATTTTTTATTTAAATTATAAATATAATCCAAAAATAATATAAACTAACATTTTTCTTCGACTTTTATTTATGATTATATTTTTTGTAATACCACCATTTTCTACCTATTTTCAGTTCAAAATAAATTAATTTTACTGCAACTCCAATAATTTGCTATAAAAGTTCAAATTGGAGCTCTTACCAACATTAAATAATTAACTAAACATTATCTAAAAATTAAAAATGTGTTAAAAGCTCTAAATCACTCTTAATTGAAGCCACCTCATATCATTAACTTTAAGAAGAGCTCTCGAAATTAAATTAACCAACTAGAAAATAAAATTTCATACAGTAACAAAATTCTTACAGGAGAGTTTCATTCATAACAGCAATCAGCAAAGAATAATGTCGTTCTTACACATAAACAGAATACATTTAACCCTAAACAAGGGGCAGGCATTATTAGATATCACAGAAGGAAATTTCTTTCACTAAAACATGCCAATTTTCCAGTAACAATAAACCGAAAAATAAATAAATATATTAGCGATTCATGTAAAATTTTTACATTGCATGCCCATGACAAACTCAATCTCTTAGCTGCAGCTGGTGAATTTGACTACAGGATGACTAGAGTTCTCAAACAAACTCTCTATACAGAAATAACTCTCTCTCTCTCTCTCTCTCTCTCTCTATATATATCTATTTTTTCTTTAGTTCTCAAACTATACATGAAATAAGTAATATTTATATGATTATTCACAGTTGCAGGAAATTTAAGGTGTTGAGTTCACCGGAATCTCTTGTGAGGCCAATGGATTCTGGGAGTCATGGAGAGAGGGAACGACAAGCCTCTGCAAGGACTTCAAAGCAGTTGTGAGCTGTGCAAAAGAAGGGCGTAAGCTTGGTTCCCTGCCAAATAAAATGCAGAATGAATCATAAAGATGAGAAATAAGATACAAATTTATATGTTTTTTTTTTAGGATACAAAGAATGATGGAATGATTGGCCTACATTTGCCAGCATTCCCAGATGATCCTCGATACCAGAGGATCGACTTCGTTGGGAATTTCGAGGCGTCGATTCTGGAAGCCAACTGCGCCGACGACCTGCATCGGGTTCATACCACTCCAAGGCTTCCTGAGTGTGGCGAGCTCCCATAAGATGACTCCAAAGCTATAGACATCGCATCTGTGTAGAAGCCAGCCAATATTGTTTTTAGAGAGATGGATGTTATATCAGGTTTCTGCAAAATCTATGAATTTAAATAGCTGCATAAAAACAGGGAAATCTAAAAGGGGGGAAGAGAAGAAAATACTGGCGGGGCATCAATTCACACGAAACATGGATACAAAAAAAAAAGTAGTTGTTCTCAAGGGAAGTTTCAAAAACCCAAAATTCTGGAGACTTAACGGTAAGATAAAAAAGTTAAGTGGTTATTCTTAGCCTTCTAAGCTTTACAGAATGGGCAAATATTGACAGTATTTAAGTTAAAGACAAGAATGGCAGTTTGTTGAGGCACAAGCCATTTTAATGTTTTAGTAAAATTGAACCTCCTTAAAGCAATACGTTAGCCTCATCACTTAAACGCAGTTTTCTGATCCTAACTTAGAGTCCATGTGGTGTTAACTTCTTAGGTTCGCATTATAAGCTGATGACAGACTCCTATTTGGCAGTAATACTCGCAGCGAAAAGATCTGCTTTTCTCCTAACAGTTTTACAGCTACTTCTTTCCTTAGCAGAAGAACAATTCTAGCAGGAACGTGGCCTATGAAGCCAGGTAACTTGACCCACCCTGCCCATCTTCCACCCCACCCAGATGAAATCACCATGCAAAATCATACCCCTTCAGCGAAGATTTACTGGATACAGGTAAAGCATCACACAACAAAATTATTTTCCCTTATGAACAACAACATAAAAAGCCAATGGATTGATGCTGAGATAGGAAGCCATCTTTTCCAATTATTATCTAACAGAATCAGGGATATAACATAGCTGATTATGGTTCTGAAGCGTAAATTTCATTCAGAAAGCTTTCACTTGCACCAAAACGAGTAATGCTGACTATGAAAATTTCATTTGTCCCTGTAGTCAAGGAAGGAGAACCCAAATAAAACATATTTTGAAAGCACGCAACACCAAATAGAGATATTTTTCATAATAAATATAAACGTTACTTACCAAAAAAAAATGAGGGACCTAGATTTCCCCTAATTACAGATTGGATTTTTCATATGGGACAACCACATAAGAAGCAAATGGAATGAAGCTGGGATAGGAAGCAACCTCTTCAAATTATTATCTAACAGAATCAGGGATCTAACATAACTGATCATGTGCCAGTAGCCTAATGGTAGAGGTTAGACTTTCAACTAAAGGATCAGGATTAAAAATTCACACAAGCATTGTGTATATGAGTTTGTGATTAAATTCGTTCAAATGTCCCAAAAAAAAAAAACATAGCTGACTATGCTTTTTGAAGGGTAAATTTCATTCAGAAAGCTATCACTTGGACCAAAACATTGAGTGATGTTGAATCATTGATTGAAATTTCATTTGTCCTTATAGTTTAATAAAAGGAAACCAAAAAATAAAAAATATTTTCAAAAGAACGTGACACTAAACAATGATATTTTAAATAATAAATCTTAACGCTGCTTACCAAAAAAAAAAAAAAATGAGGGACCTGGATGTAGTTAAAGTTTCTCCTAACTACAGGTCGCATTCCAAGACAAACAGTTTTTCCAACTTCAATTTGGGATGTTTCATATTCTAATTCCTGCTTCATTATTTCGAAAGAAAAGCTGCTAACATGAACAAAACACTTTCCGACTGTGAATTATCTAAAAAGGAATTCTTAATCAATGACAACCTCCAACTTAACAAACTGAAAAGAGTAATTAAAAATTCATGCAGACTTGATATATAAAGGACGACTAAAATGATGCAGAGTAATGCTCGTCGTTCAGTAAAATAAGACAACTCAATGAAATGGAATTAACCAAGAACTTACTTTTCATTGGATGGTTCATTACGTAGGACCTCTGGTGCCATCCACTCCGGCTGATAGGAAAAAAAATTCGTATTATGTAGCTCATAACTAAAAGATAATTAGGTTTACCTAACTTGCCAGTAATAGGAAAGCGTTCGCAAAAATTTGATAAACTAGAGATTGAGAATGGGTACTCACAGTTCCAGCAGTAGATTTAGATGACAGAAAAGTACTATGCTTCAAGCGAGAGAGACCAAAATCACAAACCTGCAGAAACTTTGATCAATATAGTCATACAAACACCAAGAGCACCACAACAGATAAAAAAATAAAAAAATAAAAAAAATGCAGCTGTTGAAATCATTTTAAAGTAAAAAACCTAACCCCAAATCAATTATTTTGTTTTTGGATATGGGACATCACTTGAAAGGTTAATATATGCCTTTATGATCCAAAAACAGAACAATTCACCTCCCTCATTCCCGGCAAATGTTTGTTTAAGGTGCAAATAAAAAAGGATAAGATCATGAGATGGATAGCCAATCATATCATCGATTCCAAAAAAGTCGAAAATATGAAACTACCCTCATATCATAAAAAGATAATGACATTTGACTCTAGATGGTCTGATTTCTTGAAGGAGACTGGCAATGACAACAATTCTCAGATCATGATGTTAAGGTCTAAAAGAATGTCACGAAGAATCCAAAAGCGCAATTAGATCGTGAATCAAACATCATACGAGTGGAAATCAAACCCTGAAAATTGAATTGTCGAATTGAAATCGAGTTTACAAGAACATAAGTATGAGTTAAATTTTCTAACATATTTCAAATAAGTTTTTATTTGAATGTAAATTCCAAAAAGTATAAATTTTGATGTAATTATCATTAAATATGAAGATAACGTTTATTTTCTATTGTTGAATTAATTAAGGATGGAGGTATGTTTTTAAATTAATTCCTGCCGTGACTTTGCCCATAAAAAGACTGGGAATCTAGCAACAAAATTCAATCCAATTTTTCCAAAAAAATTCTTCTTCCCTCTCATCTCTTCCTCTCCCATTGTTGCAGAACCTCCTCTTAGCCCTCTATCAACATCAATCATGCAGCCAGTAGGACTTGTCACAGTTCCAGGTGCCTCCAGAGTTGGTATCTCCTGAAGTATTCCAGAATCTTCCAAGGTGCTGACCATGACTGCTACAAGGAGGAATTAATTCTCTGCTTGCCGTTTACAGGAAAAAGATACCAGAAACACAGCAAATAACTGACGGCCAGCAAAGGAAAACAATCTAAATTGTTATTTTTAGCAATCCTGGAGAAGAACCAATGATTTCCTTTTTGTCCAGGGAAGAAAACAATTCCTTGCGGCAGTAATAAACAACAGAAATTCAAACACTATCAGTTCAAAACAAAAACCTGATGACTGTCCTAGCAATCCTGAAGGGAATTCAACAACCATACTTAATTTTTAGTAAATGACCATTGAGAAAATTAAATTAAATCGCTGTTTACATCAAGAAAACAACTAAATTACAACAGAAAAAAGTCCTCTATGCATGAAACACTACTCAAGGAACCTTTAATCAATTGATAAATCAATAGGGAATCTACAGAAATTTTCCTGAAACTTTGTCAAATCTGCTCATCTCTTACCATGGATTTGTGTCATAATAACAGATTAGTATTGGATCAAGTTGGTATCAGAGCATTCATTCATAGTGCATGATAAAAAACAAAAAGATGATAACAAGGAACAGGAAAATCTCTTCTTATCTTAAACACACCAAAAGTCAAGAAGCGAAAATAGTAAAAGAAAACTAAGAAACAATGGTTCAAAATGAGTTCTCAGCTAATTTAGCCAAACAAATTGCTAGCTTAACTGATGGAGAAGATAAAAATGCAATACCTCTTTTACTATCTTGAATCTCAGCCAAACTAATACCGTGCAAATCATCACAAAGTAAAAAAAATAAAAATAAAAAAAAGCTAAAAGGGAGATGATTTAAAAACTAAAGGAAAAAAAGGGCTGAAGATAGCCCTTCCACTTTTAAAACCAATGTTTCTAGGAAATTCTTTGATCATTGCCAAACAAATGGCTACAATAAAAAAATCTATAAAAAAAAAAAAAAGGGTTGGGAACTATACCTAAACTCTTCCTTAAAAGTTGGAACAAACGTGTGAGAGAAAAAAAAAATTAGTGATGGAAAGCACCATGTTGAATCCAATGGACAATGAAAGGCCGTCACTATCACTGACGTTAATGTCAAAGGATATAATGATTGGGTTAAAAAAGCACACAAGAAAATTTTTTGCACTGATGATGTAGGTCTAGTGAGACGTGATAAACACCATCATCAACAAACAACCATAAGAACTTCATTTCTACCAATTCTGTTCAAAAATTAGGGCCAATCTTTACCCTTTGAGTTGGCATTAAAAGGAATCAAAGATGAAGATGGATCTTCAGTGTCACTTAAGGTTTACAACTACAAAAACTACATCAATTAATGGTATGTGAGGAGATTCCACTTGAAATCGATCAAGCCATCTTCAACAGCTTAACCTCCATATTAAGTATGCAAAATTGTATCAACAAACTTATCAGTGTCAAGTCGCAAAGGAAAATAATGACTTTCAACTAAGAAAAGACTATGATGTACCAATGACAGGTATAGTCATAGCAAGGCAAACAAACAGACTTATCAAACCAAGCCATAAATTCTTATTGATGTTAGTTTGCCCTATTGAAGAACGTGCACCTCATGCTTTCACTGTCTTAAACAAGAAATGCGACATGCGGATACAAAAGTGGATTATATATCACTTTGCAAAGAAATAAACTATTCAAATTCAAGTTTTCAAAAACAAAGTTCTAAAATCTCCTAAAAACTTTTTCAAAAATAAAATGTCAAGCATGGCATCCTAGAAAAATTAGACACTGGCTTGGCCAACTATCCCACATCCGAAGATATAAAAGTCACAAGAGTGAATTCTTACTAAGAGAGGGACTCATGATTTGGGAATTAAATCATGGGTCAAACAAACAGCCCACTTCAACAAAGTTCATAAAACATCACAATTTGAGTATCAAATCACGAAGAGGTCATGAGATTGAAATAATTGATTTTGGCCAACAAATTTATTGATGAAGATTGCTGACAATGGTGATGCTCATATCACACCATTGAATCGAAGAGGATATCACAAAAAGTTCATGGACATAATTAAATCTTGAACTAGACATCATAACAAAGGGATATCAACTCAAAAGCCAGACTAATAGATTGAAATCCAACTTCCAATAAGATAAGATGTTGAAATTTTTAAACTTATTCTTGAATAAGTTAGTATTTGAATTTAAAATCAAATTATGATGAATTATGATGTATTCATCTTCAAATTTCAAATTTGAATATAAGGTTGTTAGTATTGCATAGTTTTTATGGAAATTAGTTTCCATCTATTATTAATCTAATTTAGGATAGATATGGTATGTTTTTAAATTAATTCATGCATATTTTTTTAATAAATAGAGTTCAAATCCTACTTAGGAGATCAAGAAATTTCTTGGCTTACTAATCTTTTTAATATTATTTTAAAGATTAAAAAGATGTCTGATGAGTGGAGAAAGAGTTTGTTGATTCTATTTTTAAGAATAAAGGTGATGCACATGATTGTGCAAGCTACAGAGGACTTAAGTTAATATGACATGTATTAAAATTATGAGAGAGTAACTAAACATAGGTTACGACACGATACAAAAATTTCTTAAAATTAGTTTGGTTTCATGATGGGTAGGTCTACTATAGATGATATACATTTGTTGAGAGGTTTGGTGGAGAAATATAAAGAGGTAAGGGTATCTACATATGATATTTGTTGATGTAGAGAAAGAATGTGATAGAGTTCCAAGAGACGTGCTTTGAAAAATTCTAAAAAAAAGAGTTAATATTGTTTATATTCAAGTCATTAAGGATCTATATACTAGAGCTGTTACTTGTATTCAAACACAAGAAGGATTGACCAAGTATTGTCATATTTCAATTGGATTACATCAAGAATCTACTTTAAGCTCATATTTTTTTGCTTTAGTTATGGATGATCTTACTAAACATTTACAAGAGTATGCACCTTGTTGTATATTTTTTGCTGACGATAAGCGAAACTCAAGTTATGAAGGTCAACCTTAGAACCTAATGGCTTTCATTTAAGTATATTTAAAACCAAATATATACAGTGTAATTTCAGATGTAAAAAATCTAGTGATGCAATTGTGACATTGGGTGATCAAGTGATTAAAAAGAGTGATTGTTTTAGATATCTCAAGTCGATTGTTCAAAATGATGGTGAAATAAATGTGGATGTTATTAGTAGAATTCAAGTTGGATGGTTGAAGTGGAGGAATGCATCTAGTATATTGTGTGATAGAAAGCATCGCTTAAACATAAGGAAAAATTTTATAAGATGGTGGCAAAGCCCACAATGATTTATGGAGCAGAATATTGACCAATAAAAGAGAAGCATAAAATTAAGCATTGCAGAAATGAGAATGCTCAAATGGATGAGTGGTTTTACACATAAAGACAAAATGTGAAACAAATATATATGTGAAAGTAGCTCCAATAGCAGATAAAATTCGAGAGAGTCGCCTTAGATGATTTGGTCACTTAAAATGTCGGCCATCCAATAATCAAATTAGAAGAGTAAATGTATTAGATTTTACCTATGTTAAGAAAAGTAGAGGTAGATCTAAGAAGACTTGTTAAGATAGTATAAAAAATGAGATTAGTATATTAAAATTAAATGAGAATTTGATACTTAATAGGACACAATGAAAAAAATAATTCATGTAACCAACCCCGCGTAGTAGGATTTTCCCACAAAAAACAACCTTTCTTCCCTCTTCTCTTCCTCTCCCATAGTTGTTGGCTTTGTAGCTCTCTACTGTTGCCGATCCTGCAGTCAGCAGGACAAGCATTAGTTCCACTAGCCTCAACTCGTACAGTTATTGGTGCAGCTTCCAGAATCTGTCTTGGTGTGATTGTGACTTCTACGAGGATAAATATATTCTTTGTTTGTTGTCTACAGCAAAGAAAAAGAACACAAACTGTTGTCCAGAAAAAGGAAAACAACCCAGATTGTTATTCTTAACAATCCACAAGTAGAATCCAGAGGTTGCTTTGATGTCCAGTGACATAAATAATTCCAAACGAATGTTTTCCAGCAATGAGATGCAGAAATGCAAGGACAATTACTGAAAATAGTTCAAAATGAAGAACCTGTTTGTTGTTCTAGCAATTCAAAAGGGAATTTAGACATTGTTCGGTAATGAATCATTTAGAAAACCAAATTGTATCACTGGGAATGGTGAAAAGATGAACACATCAAAGAGAAAAAAATAACCTACAACAAGAAATAATGCTCAAGATACCTTTAATTGAACAAAAGATAAATAAGGAACCTCCAAAAAAATTTCGAAAACATTTTAAAATTCGTTACCCTAACACCCTTATGGTGGCATTGCATCATAATCTTAAGAGGTTAGCGTTGATTCAAATTGATATCGGGAAATCAAGGAATGCATTCAGCCTGTGGGGCATGGACTCTATAGGTCAAGGCATCATGCCGGGAGCCCAGAGTTTGGGACTCTCCTTATAAATCCTGTTAGCAAGGCTGTAAGAGCCTCATAATATAATTTAACATGAGGTAAAAAATATTATCAAATTACAAAATTCTACCAATCAATTTAAATAAAAATACAAGAGTAGATTATCTACATTTTAATCTCTAAAGAGCGAAAGTCAAAAAATTGATTCCTCTCCTACAAGCCCACAAAAAGATTGAAGCTCTAAGCTCATCTCACCTTCATCTCCTTTAACACCCTATCAATCTGCAAATCTTTGCTCGTTTCATTAGATACTCGGTACTCTTTGTTACTTTCACTCATCTTCACCAAAGCCTGACACTGACGACCCTCTTACCTTCTTTTTTTTTTTTTCTCTTTTTGACAACATTTTTTGTAGAGTTTGAATAAAAATAATATGTTTTTTAATTTATTTCTTATATTTATTTTTAATCATATTTTCAATTATACGCTTATGTCTCGCCTGACCTAGCAATATGTAAAAGTAAAATCTCACCTTATGACTATACTTTTTAACTAGCCTCTTTGAATATTAACATTAATCGATCAGTATCAATATTTGGTCCCTTTTTAACTAGTGTCTTGTGAAAGTGCAAGTTATATTCAAATATTGCAAGGAAATTTTCAATAATTTTCTAAAATCAACTTTAACTTGGGGCCAACTATCTTCAGGTTGAAGCCACTTTTGATAAAGGCAAATATAAGATGGATTGAAAACTACTAAAAATATCACAAGTGTAACACAATTTATTTTCAATATCTCATCATCAGCCATACCCCTGCATTTGGAGTCACTTTTTGAATCATCATTCTCCATAAATTCTTGTTGAGAGCTACAGAAAGTATTAAGATTAGTATGCACTTTTTTATAATTTCTAATCAATTTACCTTTAACCAGCCCTTTTTTTGCATAATTCTTCCACATTAATGTTATATACTCGTCTTACTGGACGATCTTATCTCTACAAACAATCAAATGTTCCCCAAGTCCCTTTTACACGACCATACTTTAGTAGGTTCTATTGTCATAGTACCTTTGATATATATAATTTTTTCAATAAACACTTCTACAAGTTACCACACACATCTTAAAATTTTCATTTTCCACAATAAATTTACTAGTCATTGGCTTCATTGCCACACACAATAATTTCCTATCATTTGCCACACTAGATTTTTAAGCATACTACACATAGATTTCCCAATAATAATGTGATAAGCTATAAATATCATACCAGCTAAAACTACATATTCATTTTCGCTCTGCAATCCTATGACATTTCTCTAATAATTTCCCTCCAATGTCTCAGCTTTTCACTTATTTAATCAAAATTCATCTATTAGAATGAGCCATACGTGAGTCGCATACACTAAGATATCTCACCAAATATCTATTATCACCCTCTCCATAACCAATGTAAAAGGGTGTGGGTGTGAAGCTAATGTTGATCACTAATGAAATTCTAGTATATCAGGAACTCTTTGGTCACTCCACAACGATTTCAAATGTTACTTAAATTGCTAGTCAAAACATTACCATACATATCTTTAATAACTTCAACACATTTTTAATGTTTTCTTTTTTTTCTGTGCACATTCTACAGGTACTCATATAAATAATTTTTCAAAATGTTTTTTTTTTTTTTTTGCTTTCCATAATTTTGAATTAATTTTTTCAACAAAAAATCACCTCACTAAGCATATCTACATGGGGATAAAACAAATCTATTCTTTGATATAGACGTGATATGTTAAGGCTAATTTGACTTCTCAGAACCATAACTTCATTAAATAATTCATAAATTTAATGCAAATTTAATTGCCACAATCCTAAACATATTTATTCTTAACTACACTAATAAAATATTTCTTCTCCAATAATTTAATATCCACTTGATTTTTAAGATTACACAAAAAATATCTTCAAACTACTATAATGTCTCCCACAATTCTTAAAATCTCAAAAGGTAACCCATCAATGCCTAAGGTCTTGAAATTATGCATCTTCTAAGGAGGTTGGATGAGCTAATGGGCAAGTAATAAAATAGCAGAGAAAAAAATTCTTACATTTATAGCCATCATCAAGCTAAATAGATTCCATGAATAACAACTCACAACATAAATGGTTTTCAACGTTTTTGACATAAGTCCCTTTACCTTAACAGTCCAATTTTTGTCGACCAACAAATTTGGTGATTTCAGATCTCGATGAACAATTATTGGAGTACTAGTGTGCAAGCAATTCATTCCTTTGGCCTGCAGAAAAAAAAAATACAGCAGTATCGCAGATGTAAACTTAAGAAATAATAGTGTAACAGCCAGCACGATGAAAAAACAGTAGTAAGCAACAATACCACATCAAGCGCCATTTTGATCCTCCTCTGCTCATCAATTTGGCAATTAGGACGATGAAGAATCTTGTACAAACTTCCTCTGAATGGAAAACACGCAGACATTACATATTTTCTCCAATATAAATTAAGATGCTCAAACTATTTTGAAAACAAGATGACCTAATGAAGAAATTAGGAAAGGAAAAAACTAAACAGACCGTTGATAACGATTCAATGAATAAAACTTGTATAAGGACTGATGATAATTTAAACAATCTTTAAAACACAAAGAAGATAAGATATAAATCAAGGTTTTTAGTCAAAAACAAATTGGAAGAACATTTTTCCAGAGGTTTGAAATTAGAGATTAGTGGTTAGTGCATGCTTCAAATTTAGATCTCCTCATTACAGAGAAAATCCTCTATCAACTCCTCTAAAGATAAAGCATTTTCCAAAGCTTCCAGTTGCAAGAAAACATATTTGAGTTAAATTATTCATAATGTATTGTAAAAAAATAACTTCAATAGAAGCTTCTCTCTCAACAACAACAATTAATCCACTAGGTGGGTCATTTCTGAATCCCATCTTGTGTCCCCATTGTCAAATTCTCATTTAAATTAAGTATACTAAGTTCATTTTTATACATCTTAACCAAGTCTTTTAGGTCTACCTCTTTCTTAACATAAGCAAATCTAACATCTACTCTCCTAATCGGTCATAGCGACGCTTTTATGTGGCCAAACCATCTCCTAATCTTATCTACTAAGCTACTCCAACTTTTTCCTATACTCATTTTGCATTCTATCTCTAAGAGTAAAGCCACTCATCCACCTAAGCATCCTCGTCTCTGTAACACTTAACTTAGTCTTATGCTTCTTTTTGGGACATTCATTAAGTCATTGTCTTACCACCAACAACAACAACAACAACAACAACAAGCCTTAATCCCACTATCTTATAAAATTTTCCCTTAAGTTTAAGTGGAACTTTTCTATCACATAATAGGACATATGCATTCCTCCACTTCAACCATCCAACTTGAATTCCACTAATAACATCTCCATCTATTTCACCATCATTTTGAACAATAGAGCCTAAATATCAACGCCACTCTTATTAATGACTTGTTCTATCACATATCACTACTACTAGAACTTACTAAATTACACTCAATATATATTAGTTTTAGATCTACTTAGGCGAAAATCTTTAAACTCTAGAGTTGACCTCCATAATTCAAGTTTCATTGGACTCCCTCTATTCTTATCAACAAGAAGAATGTCATCGGCAAAAAGCATACACCAAGATACATCTTCTTGTAAATGCCTAGTAAGAACATCCATAACTAAAGTAAAAAAGATAAGGGCTTAAAGCTGATCCTTGATGTAATCCAACTGAAATAGGAAAATATTTTGTCAATCCTCCTTGTGTTTGGACACAAGTAACAGCTCTAATATACATATCCTTAATGACTTGAATATAACCAATATTAACTCCTTTCTGTTCTAGAACTCTCCAAAGAACATCTCTTGAAACTTTATCATAAGCTTTCTCTAAGTCAATAAATATCCAATGTAGATCCTCCTTGATTTCTCTATGCTTCTCCATCAAACCCCTTAACAAATGTATAGCATCCATAGTAGATGTACCTGGAAACAACTTTATCATAAGCTTCTCTCTCAAAACACAAAATTACAGCAACTAGTAAAACTCACCAAAGAAAAAAAAAAAAGGAAACAAAACTTAAGGAACTATCACTTGGTAAATGATGTACAAATTCCTTTGCCAAAGCAATAAGAAGAAAAACCTCCCATGATTCATCATACATTAAAATATTTTTTCAAATAGAACCCATTTTATGCATATTTCCATTCCAAAAAAATAAAAGAATCTTACAAAAAAAATAATAATTTTAATACACTGCTTGAAAATTAAATCATAACTAAAAAGGATAGGTTAAATTCCTCGGATCTTAAAAAAAAAAGATATATGAGGACAAAATAAAACAACATAATAAGAGCACCTATGATGCAATGGATATGGAGGTGTTTGATGTAGAGTTTGAGGGTGATTATTTTTATTTGATGTGAAAAGATATAAGGGAACTCGATGGAAGTGCTTTGGGGCTTAAATGGCTTTGGTAGGTGGATGTAGCTAAAATCTACCAAGAGATAGTAGGATTTGGAATGATTTTTAGGTGGTTGATTTTATGTGGAGCTTAAAAAGGGATTATATGTCGAGATATACTAGGTGTAAATATTCTTTAGAAAGCTAAGAATGTTAAGAATAAGAATCTGTGGTCATTTAAGGTAGTTACACATAGACTTTGGAGTAATGAGTAAAAGAAAGATCAGTTAGCAAAGTTTGGATAGATTTCAGATACCCTAGATATTTTAATAATAACTTAATGTAGGAGTTTGTGAAGTTCAAAAAAAATATATATGAGAAATCTATAAAGAAACTCCACAATTAAAATAAAAATATTAAATATTACATTTCACACAAAAGAGGGATCACCAAGAGTTAGCCACCAAGCTTTCCCTACGAAGAAATATAAGGATTCTTCAAAAGATTTCTATCTCACCTCAATGCCTTTTACTTAAAGATTTCATGATATTTATAAACATTATATGTAAGAAGAAAAAAAAGAAAATTAAAAGATAGTCAATTCACAATGCAATTTAACCATTATTTTTGACTTTATAACTCAAATCTTTTAACTTCATTGAATGAAATTAATGGAAGATGGAAAAAGCCTCTAAAAGTCTACACCAAAAAAAAAAAAAAAACCTAACCAAACTTGATTTGGCTTAGTTTTAATGACTTGGCAAGGTGAGATGGCAATAATGATGTAACACTATGAACTTCACGGGTGATCTGACATTGTGGGCCCCACTTCGTAATTCTAGCAGATCATACAATTTTCATATTCCCTATTCCTACATTGTAAATTACATTCTTCTTGAATTCAATTTGAAAAATAACATAAATAATAAAAAATAATAAAATAATTAATGTCTATTAGTAGTCACGAATATGATGATTGATTTTTGTTAAACATTCTCTACATTAATCTATGCTATAAAAGAACATTATGGATACATAAAAATATATTTTATAAAAGTATAAATTGGCCAACAATGCTTATAGATCAAAGCAACAATAGCCACATTGAAAATGGCAGAAATATGAAATTCTAGTGGATGTGAATTATTAATGTGGGATTATAAGCAGAGATATTTGGATTATTTTGTGGGATGGCTTCTAATGATGGTATGGTATCATGCATAATCTAAGTGATCTAATTGGTTGTTAGCTTAGGATTTTGATGATTCATAAGTTGTATTGATTTTGTAAGTATTTTTTTATTTGAATTTATCTAATTTGACAATTGTCTAATATCATTCCTTGGCTTAGATATCTATTATTTGTAATTTACTTCATCTATTTGGGGCAATCCACATACTATAGTAAGATATTAAATTAGGTCGACCATATAGATTTTAATAGCAGCAATGTCAAGTGATGGCTTTGGTTCTATCCATGTTTCTTTGTTCTATATTTACTTACTGTATGGTGGTATGGGTGCATCTATTTCTCCTACTATATATGTAAAAAAATTTGGATAGAACAAAGAAACATGGATAAAAATTATGCAAATATTTTGAACAAAATAAAAATAGTATCTCATGTAGCACATGATATAGAGGAATTGACGAAGATTATACAAGCAACCCAAAAAGTGAAAATAATGTAATTGAATGATAATTAAATCTGCCAATTATAACCATCTATATTTAATAAGATCACTCATAGAAACAATATTACCTTGGAAGAAACTCAGACACGATAGAGAGATTAGGAGGTCGAGCCACAGCACCCAAAAAAAGAACAATATTAGGATGACGCAACCGGCGCATTATTCGAACCTAAGAACAAAATAAACTTAAGAAAACTTATTAGTACAAACAAATTTAGAAAAAATGGTGAGAAAAGTAATACTAAAATATTGCTACAAGTTAAAGTTTCACCTACTTCGCTTCGAAATTCATCCAAAGCATCCCCATAAAAATCTTGATCTAGAAACTTTTTAACAGCTACTTCCTGACTCATAAAAAGTACACATTGATAGAATTAAATGGCATCCCACAAAGCTTACACTAACAGAAAACAAAATAATCAAACGAAAACATTGGGAATGCATTCTTTGCTTAATTACAAATCCCTAACAATCAACAATATAACAAATTTTGTCTCACAATAATGACCAATAGTACTTAGAAAAGTTAACTATATTAAAAAAAGCTGTTTGGTTTACCATTTTTTCCTAGATTTCTGTTAATAACACTAGCACTTCCAAGTTTGAGTAATACAGTTAGTGCCTAATTGGATTACACCTAAATTACATCAACTTTGATTACTTAAAGAGCTGCAGAAAGAAGAGGCCACAATCACCGTTAAACATTGTAGATAACTGATACATTAATTAATTAAAATAAACCTTCAATCAAATGAACTCCTTTTTATTTATATTATGTTATCTAATCACACTAAATATAGATCATAGTGCTACCACAAATCAATGACCCAAACAAATCACAAAACATATATAAGCTTGCTACGCCAAACATAAAGCAATCACATAAAACCACATGCATTATATAAAGACAAGAACAACAATTTTCCTGCATGAATGCCTCTGTTTCATGGTGAACATTTCATGGGAACAACTACTACCTTAGACAAACAATACACCACAAATGCATGAATCAGACAAGAATTCAAAAGTTCAGCCTACCTAAACTACCAAGAAAGCAAAAACAGTCATTCCATTTCGTATCTTCTAGGATGCCATTGCTAAACACCATATTTAGATGTCAAAGGTATTAAGATCCAACATTACTACCAGTGGTGATATTAATACCCACAAGTAAAACCTGTCACCCAACTTTTTCTGTGGGAGTGAGGAAAAAAGGTAGTGTTCATTAGTGACATCAAACAGCATGAAGAAAAGCTCAAATAAGAGAAAACATCTCAGTTCCTAATGTATCCCAATAAAAATATAACAAATTAATCACAGTCATTCGCACAATGGAGTTTGGAGGCAATAATTGTACTTCTACAATCTCCATGCACATGTGGTAGCGCACAGCAATGATAATTTCAAATCTCAACCATCAGATTGCTTAAAGATGTGTGAAGGTCTTTGCCTCATATTCCTAAAATCAAGCACAAATCTTGAAGTGTGAACTTAGATCTAATAGTCAAGCTCAAATCACACTTGAAACCAATCTCAAAACAATCTTACAACTAAATTTTAACCATCACCCACACAAATCTCAAAGCCATCCAATAGTCCATCACCCCGTAGGCAAAATGGTCCAAAAGACATATCTTGGCTAAAAAGTTTCTGCCTTCTTAAAACTTCAATTGACAGGAGGATCAAATACCCTTCCGTTAGAGCACTTCTATCCAACATGAACTTCAAAGAAAATTACCTTTCACTCTCACTCTATCAATGCCTCATTCCAAAGGACAGCAACAAAAATTACTAACTCTCACTAAAGGCTCTCTTCTAAGCTCTCGTTTTTTATTCCAAAGGGAAAATTCTACTAAATTAGTTTCAATTATTATTCACCTTCAAGCTCAACCACTAATTTAAGTGTCAGATCATCTTACTGGGGACAAAACACTGGATTAGCCTTCTAACCTTTTATTTATTTACAAGACAATATCAATCTCGAGATGACCCATTAAACCAAAATCACTAATATTCGAAAACCACTCTCAACACAACCATTTCCCACATCCAAATCACCAATATTCAAATACCACCCTCAACACAACTATTTCCCACATCCAAAACCAAACTCTAGTGAAATACAGCTTCAACCAATTCGAATAATTCTTTAAGAGTTGGATGAACTTCATTTCTGTGCATGATATTTCACAAAGTACCTTTGAGAAAAAGATGCAATAGATATAGTCATGCCACCAAGTAGATAATTAAAAATGTTTGTTCAGCAAATAATCAATTGATAATGATTAAAATTATATCATTATGATTTTATTCATTGTTGACAACTATTTTTGTCAACGAGGAACTAGCATGAAAGAAATAACATTCAATATTGTAAAGCTATTCAAACTATAAATAGCATGATGAATGACACTCACAGTGCCGTTCCAATCAGCATGGTACACTTCTCCATATGAACCTGCACAGAAGGAAAAGGAAAGTTCTTAGAAGATGTCTTAAATGTCTTAGGGGATTTTTAGGTGTCCTATTGGTTGAAATTTTGTATCCAGGACACAGCTGGGTAGTAGAGAGAAATTCAGGTACCAATCTGCTATAATATTTTTTTCTTTTTCTTCCTTTCTCCTCTCTCTCCCTCTCCGAGCATGTGTGAGTGTGTGAAAGAGATATAGAGAGAGAGACAGAAGACAAGGGAGGTGGTGAAAAGAAAAAGAAGTATGCAAAACTAGTGTAGCAACAAACTTCTCGAATAAAACAGTATATGTGCACGCTAGTAAAAGTAATTTGGTGCATAAGATTGTGATGAAAGATTAAAAAGAAGAATTGCGCATCTAAAATGCCATCAGTTCTGGTTACATTTCCAGATAATTTAATTATGCAAAAAGTTACTAGCATTACCTAATCCAATCCTTTCACCAATTACAAGATCTTCCCATGGAATTTCCCATTCAGCTACATCATCAAGCATTGGATCAATCCTGTTTGGCATGGATGGTGGCAAGGAAGCTCGTTGATCTGTATTCTCCATCACTATATCCCTCCCAATAAATTTATCCTGAGTGCAAGGAACTGATGGATCTGAATCTTTTGACACCATATTTCTGCCCATAAATCTATCATGTGTGTTCCTTCTCCTATCTTGCTTTGCATTGGTATTTTTTTCTCGCTCCTTTGCCTCATGAGACACATTGTTACGCAATGGAAAACCATGCTTTTCAGATTGAATTGGTAATAAAGTTTTATTTACTGGAGGATCAACACTGGACAGTTTACCACTTTGGGAAGATCCTGAGGTGATGGATGAGTTCATGGCTACAGAAGAACAATCAGTAGTTCTAGAAGTATCATCAGCACTGAGAAATAATGAAGTACCAGAACTAGAAATAGGATTGACCATAGAGCTTCCAGTTGAGCTCGATGTATAGGGTGATGTATTAAGATCTCTATCCCCTACATTTTTCCTTGGATTGAGTCCCTCCACAAAGTTGTAATGCTTCGTGTTTGAAATATCAATGCATGGGTAGTGACTTTTACGAACCAGTGGTGACTGATTATGTGGTCTTCCTGGTCCTGAGGCACCGGGCTCTCTGGACCTTTGATATTCGTTAGCCCTATGATCAGAAGCTTTAAAAGCTGACAAAGGTTTTCCAACTCCAAGTGCCTGGAATGGATTAAGTTCAGAAAAAAGGTTTCTCGAGTCCAAAGGATCTCCTGAACTTGGAGCTCCACTAGTAGAAGATAACATTTGGTTTGATGATCCATGCAGATAAAGATTTTCTGCATTCCCACTTGAACTGCTTGCAGTATTTGCTGATGAATCTCCTAATAAAGATGGTAGTAAGGCCACATTTTCATGACTTGACCTTCTATCAAGTATCTTATCACCACCCAAGTTGTGACTTACACTTTCACCTCTCAGAAAACTGTCATCTGAATTATCTATATTCCAAGGAATTAGATTTCGATTTGCCATTGCATTATAGGAATTCAATGAAGCATCCTTTATAATCGGTACGTCGGCTGGAATAAGGGTGCCTGGGGCAGCCATAAGGTCAACCAAAAATTCCCTGAAACCAAAGAGGAAAATAGAAGTCAAAAATACTTATTTCTTCAAAAGTAAGAATCAAAATTCAAAGATATTCAGTTCAAATGTCAATAATATAGTCAGTAAGATAATCTGACTAAGGTTGCCAATTACAAGCATTTCACCTGAAAAGAAGTACAACAAATAAAACAACATATTATCATGGCTAGCAACTGGTATGGTGGGAAATATAAATGCTTCTGATAATGCAATAAGTTGAGCATTTTGATACGAGGCTGTCTTTGGACCAGGGTCTTAAGCACATATACACGAACTCATATATTTAAACCTGCAGGCAGACATCACGCACGACCTGCCTGCAATATTATGCATGTTATGTCATGGTTCAAACCAAATACAGTAAGTTCATTACATGCCATGAAGTGCTTGAGCTTCTGACATGCCATCGCTTGCTGTAAACCTCTAATATGCCATGAATTGATGAGTCTTTGACTGGCTTGAAGTGCCATACCAAATGTAACAAAGAGAGTAACAAAATTCCTTTAATGGTGCTAATGCAACAGTACAGGTAAAATCACAAGAAGATATGTATCTTGAAACTAGATCTCTGTCCCATAAAATAGAATAGAAAATTATTTTAAAAAATAGAAAAGTTGCACTCTCAGAATATTAAATTTTAACCAACTCCTCAGACAATGTTAAACTTCATTTGATACAACAGTTGTTTGACCGATGAAAAACACTTGTCAGATAAAATGTGGTGAAAAATTGCTGCTGAAAAGCTGTTAATCTATGCTTTTTGGACCAACAATTATACAGCTATTTCCTATTCATAAACTAATTTTTTCAACAGGCTACTAAAAGGACAAAAGAAGAAAAAGCCTAAAAACATAAACAAATATATTATAACAAGATAGGGAATCATGTTCTATAACTAGGTAAGCATTAATTATAACAATATATCAATTATCCATAGTGTTTCAGATGACTGAAAAAAATTCATGGAACTTCAACAGAAGCAATTAACTCATTATTAGAACAGGCCCCCTCATGAGGCAACAACGGGAACATCATAGACAGTAGTAAAAGAACACAAAAAGATTCAAAATCACAAGAGCAATTATGAAAATGCTAACAGTGGGAAATTGTATGATCAAACGTCCTAAAACAACATATACAACAACAATAGTGAGCCTTTATCTCACTATGTAGGGTCAGCTATATGATCCTTCTCCTCCATTGTGTCCTATTAAGTGTCAAATTCTCATTTAATTCAAATAAAATAAGACAATTTTTATACTACCTAAAACAATGTATCAACCATCAAATTTAATTATATTCATCCTGCAATGCTATGTCATAGGAATGATAAAGACTACACCCTACAATAAGTAACATTTCTATGCAATTCTATGCCAGATGCCAGAACTTACAAGTAATCTGCATCGCATTCACCACCATCTTCTTACTAGTTTCCTTGCACTCATCTACCACCTCACCCTTTACGAATAAGGACTTGACTACCTCCCTTCCTCATGAACTCATTCAGCTGGATAGGGTTTCTAGTACCTAATGGCACCTTTTTGTTTTGCTTTTGGACTTTGTAATCCTTCTTTTTAGTTTTAATGCAATATGCGCATGTCAAGGGTAGGGTTTTCAGTGCAACGATTATTAAATATCAGTGTAACTATAATAAACTATGGAGGGTATTTACAACTTTTTAAGACATCTAGAAGTTTGCTGCTGCATGCTAAAAAAATTTAACGCAGATACTAAACTCCAAAAAAACCTTAATTTTAGTCTAAACAAACTTTAATCGAGATACAGGCCGATATGCTTTTTAATTTTTATAAACAACAGTTTGGATTGACGTTGTTATGGTGAAACCTTGGCAAAGCCTATGTTTTCATAGGGTTGAAGGCTATTGCATATGTAAAGCCAATCACCGAATGCCAGCTGCATGCTTAACTCCTACCTGTAAGTTATTGATGATAATATGGGTTGCAATCTATTGATGCAAAGATTGGTTGTCAAGCTATAGAAGCTATTATAGGGCAACACTGATTGCCAAGTCATCAACAGTAAATAGTCTCTGAAGCCTTAGAGATGAGATATAATTAAAATAGGAGAGAGGGGAGAGGGGACATTGTCAAATTTCAACATATAATGCCCTAAGGTTATTGGATTGGAATGGGAAAAATGGCCCATCGTCACAAGTCTGCTGCCCAAATGCCCAATGAGTAAATTATGTTAAATTATATATTTAGATTTTTTTTAATAATTGGAGAAACAGGTAGAGAAAGAATTCCAATTCCACAAACTTACATGTCATAAAATATGAGAAACCTCATAGTGATTCAATTGCTTGAATGAGAAGCAATCATTTTAATTACCAATTCATAGTTCACGGGAAACCAGCTGATAATCAACAATTTTTTGAGTTTTTGTGAATGGGAGAAGAAGATTCATAAAGAATACCCTATTCAGACAAATAGTGTTTTAAATGCTTGAATATGACGTATGGAGATCATCTCCACCATCATTCCCAATTTCACAATAAACAAGAAGGCATTGCAAAGCAACTGATAATCAACAATTTCATGAGTTCTGTTAAAAGGTAAGGAAGAATCAAAAAAACAACAACAACAAGCTTTTTATCCCACTATGTGGGGTCAGCCACATGAATCTTAATTCTCCATTGTATCCTATCAACTATTAAGTGTCAAATTCTCACTTAATTCTAATAAAATAAAATCATTCTTTATACTACCTAACCAAGTCTTCTTAGGTCTACCACTACCTTTCTTAACATAGGTCAAATTTAATACATCTACTCTCCTAACTGGGTCATCTGACGGCCGTCATTTTATGTGACCAAACCATCTAAGAATCTCTCTAATCTTATCTGTCACTGGAGCTACTCCAACATTTTCACGTATATATTTGTTTCGCATTTTGTCTCTAAATTTAAAGCCACTAATCCACCTGAGCATCCTCATCTCTACAACACTTAACTTCATTTTATGCTTTTCTTTTATTGGGCAACATTATGCGCTATAAATCATTCCAGGTCTTACCACCATCTTATAAAATTTTCCCTTAAGTCTAACCTATACTTTGCCATCACACAATAGGCCAGGTGCATTCCTCCACTTCAACGATCCAACTTGAATTCTGCTAATAGCATCCCCATCTATTTCACTATTATTTTGAACAATTGACCTGAGATATCGAAAATGTTCACTCTTTTTAATGACTTCAGCACCCAATGTCATAACCACATCGCTAGATCTTTTACAACTAAAATTACACTCCATATATTCAGTTTTAAATCTACTTAAACAAAAGCCTTTAGACTCTAAGGTTGACCTCCATAATTCAAGTTTCTCTTGAACTCCCTCTCTAGTCTTATCAACAAGAGAAATATCATCATCAAAAAATATACACCAAGGTACATCATCCTCTAAATGTCTAACAAGAGAATCCATAACTAAAGCAAAAAAATATGGACTTAAAGCTAATCCTTGATGTAATCCAATTGAAATAGAAAAATACTTGGTCAACCCTCCTTGTGTTTGAACACAAGTAATAGATCTAATATACATATCCTTAATGACTTGAATATAACCAATAATTATTCCTTTCTCTTCTAGAATTCTCCAAAGCAATTCTCTTGGAACTTTATCATATGCTTTCCCTAAATCAACAAATACCATATATAGATCCTTAAGAATATTAGTAAGCCAAGAAATTCCTTACTCTCCTAAGTATTTCCACACTTCTATTTTCCTTAATCTCCTAAGTATTTTCATACTTCTACTGAAATATTATGAAGTCCTACTGCTTTCTCACACTTCATTTTTTTTAAAGTCTCTTCAACTTCGATTTACGAATATGACGATAAATACAAAATTCTCTACTTTCATTTAGAATAGTAAGGTTGCTAAACACAATCGTATTTTCACAACCTTCATTGAATAGCTTATCAAAATGATTCATCCACTTATATTCAATATCCTCTTCTAAGAAAAGCACTTTATGATTTTCATCCTTAATACACTTCACTTGAACTAAATATTTACTTCTCCTATCTCTTTGCTTAACTAACTTATGCATACATCTTTCACTCTCTTTCATATTCAATAAGTCATATAAATAACTAAAAGCTAAATTTTTTGAACCATATATTATTTTCTTAGAATCCCTACAGGCCAATTTATATCTTTCCCACCCTCCAAGCTTTTACTTCAAAACCAAATTTTATAACGAAACTTCTTATTTTTGATCTTTTCTTGCACATTTAGATTTCACCAACAACTATCTTTATTAAGAGGAGCTTTTCTTTTTAATTCTCCAACACATTTTTTATAACTTGTTTAATCTCGCTTGCTATATTTTCTCAGATAACATTAGCTTCCTCATGAACATCCTAAATCCTAAGGCCATGTAACTTACTCTTAAAAATATTTTTTATTAATGTTCTTTAAGTATCTCTATCTAATTATAGAATAATATTTTAATTTATTTTATATCTTTCACCCTTCATCTTAAAATCTAACAGAATAGCCGACTTAAACATTCAATTTAATGATCATATAATCATTACAACCTAAACGATTTATTTTTCATAAAAATAACCACAAATAAAATAATGCTGATGATAATGATGATGATGATGATGATGACGACGATGAGTTCAAAATAACATTACATCGAGGAAAACAAAGGAGCCTAAAATAATAGCATGAAATATTGTAAAAGTGGCAAATAAATCCCATAGAAATAAGGGCCTAAAGAATGGATATGAGCCTTAAAGAAATAGTTAATGTTCTTTAGAATGCTTTAATTTGCATAGTATTAACAACTAGAGAGTGTGATACATGGTGATCATACTAGTTAGATGCTATGCAATATCTCAGCATCAGCCTCCGGTACAAAATAATTACTGGATCACAAATTTCAATTGCATTGTTGAAAAGATAATTTCATCTAAACATCTCATATGTATAATGCTAGTAACAATGACAATCTCCTTATAGTCTAGCTGGTTTTCTTGCTAATCATAATGTTCTGCAGCCTGTCTGAAAACCATGAAAATGAATGAAAGAGTCTATAGGATATGATATACTCATATATTCCATTGAAAACAAAATAAAGGATAAGGTATCACATTCCTCCTGGGAAAAACAAGTGGCAGAAGTTGGTGATGTTATAGTGAAGCACGCATAGAATGTGAAATCAATATTCATAATGATTCAACTATTCATAACAACTCTCATGTCTTGAATTATATAGCTCATATCACATGAACTTTTATTGTATTGTTCCCTTTACCAATAGGAAAGGATTGTAAAAAGAAAAAAGTTATTTTCTTATGTAAGGATCCTCTTGTCTTAAAGTTGCAGGGAAAGTTCAGAACAAGGTATAACATAGCACGCATACAACTAAAAATCTAAGGTCAAATGCCACAGTTAGGAAAAAGAACCTCCAAAGAAAATATCATAACTAAATGAAAAGAACAAATATAATTCATATGAGCACATACCTATGATCACCAAGCTTAATTATGTTGACAGCATCACCATCAACACCTGTGTAATGACTTCCTTTGACTAGCTTGCAAGGAATACCAACATTATCAGCAAGGACCTGCAATTATGGAAAAGAAACTGAATAGCTGCATATAGTGTGTACTATTGTTTCAAGGCTATAGCATCATGGCATCATGAGAATCCTATCTGCACAAAACAATAATAAGTTTTCCATCCTTCAAAAGAAAAAGTTTTAAAAATCCATAAGCTAGAAAATATCACAGGCATCCATATTGCCCACTAAATAGGACTCAGCAATGCAACTATGACAAGGATAGTTAATTATTATTGCACCTAATTCATGGTAAACTGCTTAATTTTAATACACAGAATGATTTGACTGACATTCATAGCATTAAAAGCTGCAGTACAAAGCTCTATGCACCCAATAATCTAAGCATTTATGCAAGGAATTTCTTGCAAACTATTATAAAAAATTAAATAAATGGATATCTGTGTGAAAAGCATTACTGTAAAGTTCATACTTAAAACAACAAATGTTGCTATAGAAATACAAAAGAGAATGTATATATATGAGAAATGTCAAATTTATTTTTTATGAGTTTTTAGGATGGTGATAGTTATCCTTCTCAAAAGGTTACAAAGGTTTAAAGAAAATGCAATGACTTGCTGCTAGAAAAACAAACCTTGAAGAGAAGGGCACGATGACGAGAGAGACCAATATTTATGCAACCAATGGGAAATAAGCTTGTTTGTAATGAACTCCTTAATTCTGTACTTTTTTCAATCCACCGAACTAATGTATCATTTGCATCTATCACAGGACCACCCATGTGCTGGGAAACAAGCTCAGATACTCTTTGCACCAAAAACATGACCTCCGCAGCAGGGAAGTCCAAAGAAATGCACTGAGTCACTTGTTCCAACTCTACTAGGGCATTATCAATGGTGCGATTGACAATAATAACTTCGAACCCAAGATCCCCAATACTTGTTTGGAGATCATGAAGAGATGGCATCTTCACATTGTTTGCCATCTTATTGGGAAGCCCGAATATGTCATAGAACCCATCCACAACTTTCTCATGATAATCAAGAACATTGTAATCCTAGTCATTTAAAGATGAATGACAGAATTAGTGTGGTGTTATAGGAAAAAAATTGTGAGAACCAAGAGCTTTATGCTGTAATACATAATAAAGTAAGTGTAAAAACACTCACATAGTTTGGGAAAGAGAAAACTGCTTTTGCTATGAATGAGAAATAGTTGGCATCTAACATTAAAAACAAAAGAACGATCAACCAGAAGAAAAAGATTCACCTACCCTACCATCCTCTCACACATAAAGCTTTAATCTAAAAAAGATCATCTGAAAATGATTATAAGCAATGAGAAAATAAAACAACAGTTGAATATTCTCAGATCCTCTAAATTTTCATATAGCAATGGCTGTAAGAGATTAAAAACACTTCTATAATAGAACTTGCTATCATCAACTATCTAAAACAGCCAAAACTCAAAAGAAAAATAAAAGCATATGCACAGTCGTTCTGCATAACTATTCGCAATGAAACTCAAGATTATGGAAAAATCCAGTTTAAATGGACGAACAGAATGATGGTTTCTAAACGGTTAGAATATCTAGAAAGAACCAACCCGCCATGAAACAATCTAAGATCCACCTCAGCCACACATCCAAAATAAAAAATGTTAGCACATCAGAAAAATGGCTCAATGCTAAAATTCTATAACGTGATGCTGAATCTAACCAAAACCACATGCACTTTTAGTAAATGATCAATCATGAGCACAACATCCGTGAGCATTTCCAAAATATGTGAATGACCTCGATTGCTACATCCTATCATGATCCTCTAACAATGGCTAAACTCATAATTCTCCCAGCACTCAACTTAAAACCAAGTTCCCAATAAGCCACCTTTCCGACCAGTTAGCCCCACATTACCCTATCTGAAACCCTAAATTTTGACATCACAACTCATGTAAACGAACACTCACCCAATACCGTTGGGAAAGCAGCTCGGCCGCACCCTCCTCCTGTCGGCCCTGATCACGCGTTCCCAAGCTCAACAGTTTCGCGGCACGGATCTGATCGCCATCGGGATCCTCTCTAAAGTCCGATTTAGACGCGCTAATCGCCAACGCTAGTTGCACCTGAAACTCCTCCTCAGATGAAAAGTAATCGACCCTCTCCGTCGGCGCCGACACCACTCTCTCCCCTTCAACGGGTGCCGTTGGCGTCGGCGAAGGAGGCGCCACTGAAGTCCGATGATCGGAAGCGAATGGAACTGGTACGGCAGCAGGGGTGACAGCTGGGGACGACGAAACCTCTCCCGGTCTGTTAGGCTCGTGGCCGCCTCCGATGTGAAACTTTCGAAAAATACTCTTCATTGAACTTCGCTTTCGCTATGGAGATCTTTTTGTTTTTTCGCTCGTCTGACGCTCAGAGCTCGCAGAGCAGAACAGCCGTCCAAAGATAGGCGAGTAGTTGGATTTGCTTAATTAATATACCTTTGTTTATTAGATTATTACAGAAGAACCGAAGGTAACCTTCGTAATTTAAGAGAATGATAGATCTTATCAGCTGCCAGTGAACAATATAATGGTACGGTGAAAAGCCGCCTGTAAAAAAAGTCATAAATGTACGTATAACGGAATTCATAGGAGAAAGAATACTGTATCTTAGGGGAAAATATTACGTCTGGAGTCCGCACGTAGCTTTATATGCGACTCAATCGCAGATGACGCATAATTAACGGCCAAAAAACGAGCATAAGACGAACGCTTTTTAGCGCCGCCGACCGACCGACCCGATTTACCGCCTAAACCTCAACCAAATATCGTCTGTATTCTTTCGTAATACTCAGGGCTTTCGCGAAGAGAATTTCCAGCTCATTCACGGCCCACCCCGTTCGGTCTATTTGGCTTCAGATTTCAAATTGAGGTATTCCGGTTGGTATATGATTTTCATGCATTCTTGAACTTGAGATTTTAGAGTTTTCTTTTGTCCATTACAATCCATCAAGTGTTTTCTAGGTTTTTTCAAGATATATTCTGCATACCACTGCACCTCTGTAATGCTCCCCGATATTAGACGATTTTGTTGTTTGTTGATTGTTCTGCCTGTACTCTCAAACCCAACAGATCTCTTTACTTTCTTGAGATTTTGCATTTTTTCACCATTTTTCCCCATTTGGGGCATACTATGGCTAAACTGCTCAATAACCCGGGAGGTTGTGTTTTTGGTTTTGGGTGTATTTTATGGAGAAAATAAATCACCTCCTGCACCTCCTCACTCATACCTCCATACCTCTATACCTCAGATCTCTATACCTCCTGCATTCTGCACTCTGCACTCCTCGATATTAGACGATTTTGCAGTTTTGATTGTTCTGGTTGTTAAGATAATGTTTACCGCTTTGGAAGTTAGAGATTGTTTGGAAGCTAATTTAGATGCTTGTTTGCAAAATGTACTCTCCAACCGCCTGTACCTCAGACTCTACTTTCTTGAGATTGTGTGTGCTCATGGATAAATGAATCAGATCCCTGTATCCTCTGCACTCTCCATACTTCTATACCTCAGATTCTATACCTCTGCACTGCACCTCTATACTTTCTTGAGATTTTGCCGGGTGTGTCTTAAAATGAATGTGCACTCTGTACCTCTGTACTCTGCACTCTCCCTATACATCTGCACTGCACTCTGCACCTCTCACTCCCCTCCGATATTAGAGACAATTTTGGGCTTTTCTTGATTGCTCGATGATGAGACAATGTTTACCGCTTAAGCAAGTAGTTTAGAGGTTGTTTGGAAGCTAATTTAGATGCTTGTTTGCAAATGTCTCAACCCCTCTCACCTCAGATTCTATACTTTCTTGAGATTTTGCCGGTTTGGATGTGTTACGTGGAGAAAATGAATTGCATCTATACCCTGCCTGTACCTCTGTACCTCTGCATTTCCTGCACTCTGCACTCGTGATATTGAGATATTGTTTTTCTTGATTGTTGTGATTGTTGAGATAATGTTTTGCTTAACGTGGAAGTAGTTTAGAGGTTGTTTGGAAGCTAATTTAGATGCTTGTTGCAAATGTACTCCCAAACCCTCTGCACTGCATTTCTATACTTTCTTGAGATTTTGGGCTTTGGATGTGTTCGGAGAAAATGAATCACCTTTACCCCTGCACTGTACCTGCACTGCATCTCCCTCGATATTAAGGTTTGCAATCCAAAGATGTCTAATATTCGATTACCTTAGCTTTATTTTGAAGTTCGATGCAAGGATAACGTGATGCGCACTGAAAGTGCCATCGAGCATTATTTGATAATATTACGCTTCGGTGAAGTGATGAAATGCGTTTCACTGAACCAATTCATCATTGCCTGACCGCAACAAGACTCTTGCCATAACCTCTATCCCATCTTGTCTTTGGGACATCGACGAGTTTTTTTCTGGTGGCGCGGCATTTCTTTCACCGGATGAATGGGGGGATGCCAAACAAAGGGGAGAAAGTTTTAGAAATCCCATTGTCACAAAGATAGTTCGATTATAAGAATAAGCTCGAGTAATCGATAGCCGACGGCCAGATATATACGTTTTCTTATTTCAAATTTGTTCTTCAGATACCACAACTATAGAGTAGCTTCTAGTTTAATTGCTGATAATATTGAAAAAATTTGTCGAAAATAATGGCATTTCTCTCAATTCAATGGCATTACAAGAAAGATACAGATAGAAAGAAGGTCTGCTTACATAAGTGGCTTTGTGCTCTTCTTATGGTATCTCGTTAGTTTAGTTTTACTTGATGTGAGCAATTTAACCAGATACATTTTTTATTGTAGATCCGGGTAGCACATTATTAAGATAGTCATTTCCATCTCATACACGATATATGCTAAAATAAAGTTCTGAGATGTTGCCTTCGACGATTTGGGAGGAGACCAGTGGACATTAGTTATGTTCGCTTCATTTCGTAGATGCATTTACATATGTTTAGGTCGTCATATCTATTCTTTGGCTTAACAGCCTCACACTCGAGGACTTATCGAAGAGGAGACGCTCATTGAATCATCCTCTCTTCCCCATGAAACTTCCATGAACTCGACATCACCCCGTCCATGGTCCAATTCGCGATTCCAGATATCTCTCTCCCAGATATTCCCCAAGCGTGTGTCAGCTTGCTCTGCTACTACCAATCAAGGATCTGTAGATAAGTTATTTGTTTGAGGGAGTTGAGGGAAGTTGTGGCATCCCACCACGCAAAGAAGGAGAGAGGTGGATGGCATTCATGCACGGGTTACTGCTATTGAGGGTACCCTTGTTGCACAGAGGAGTGCTCCCATCCCCAGTGGAGTGGAAGCTGCTACGGAGGAGACCACCGGGGTATCTTCTCAGGAGACCTTTATAGTGGAAGCCCCTGGAGTCTTGGCTGAGAAGATCCGTGAGGGTCAAGGGGAGACTCCCACCGAGCATACAACCGCTATCCCCTTCATTGTGGCACGCCGGGGTGAAGGCACGTGACGAGGAAGAGGAAATCATGTTCTCCGCTTTAGGTTACACACCAAGCTAAGAGTGGTCGCTGACCCGCCTCCACCCCACCTCCTCCCTCCACCCCACTTGGCCGGCGGTGTACGTTAATTTCATGGTTCTTGTGATACAACAGATGACTTGATTATTCGGTTTCACCCTTCACGGTCGGCGCGATTTCTCGATGAGCCATCAAAGGCTATCGTTGGAGGAGCACCACCGGTCAAGTGTAAGTTCGATTCTCGAGCTCTGGATGACAATTGATATAGCTTTTTACCAATTAATTTCAGCATAACTAATTATATTACGTACCGAGGCACGTGGACTTCCCATCCAGAGATGGCATGCCTCAGCCGATGCTCCAACTCATAGACCGGTCTTGTGCTCGATTCCAGGACAAGTAAGTCACCTGCCATCTTCCTCCTTTTCACTCAGATTCAAATGTCATAATTCTAAGTACTTCTATACATAATGCGGGAGATACAAAGGTCTACTGGAAATATTATTATTTCACAGGGCGATTGACGATCGATGGATCAAGATCCGCCGATGCACACGCCGAGCGTCGTGATATCTCATACCGAGAAGTACTCCCGTACTAGGATTGTATGTCCCATTCCTTTACATTTCATGCTTACATTGGGTGAGTTACTCCTCCAAAATTACCCTCGCAATTCATTCTTGATATTCTATGTCGCTGTTATAGATGTTATCTGCATCCTTGTTATCGCAATATGGCTTGCTAAAGAAAGAAGATGTATATCCAAAGATGTCACCAGATAGTGCATCCGTATCGAGCTTCTTACTCCCGCTATCCATAATCAGACTGGACACTTCTTGTTGCATCAAGCTTGGCGTGGTCATTTTACGACTCATTGCCAAAACCGACATAAAGCCATTCTCAGGAAATGGTATGCACTCTTCTTCTCCTGGGATCACACTAATACCTTATCCATCTTCTGCGAGATTAAATTCCTCAGATATCGGCCATATTATTTTGACAAGAACCCAAGAAATGGCCGTTGAAACGGTGAGCGGTTGCAGATGGTCGATCAACGATGTCATGCATAAATAGGCGTATCGAAGCCAACAATTAACTCTCAACAAGGACTGGGACAAAAAATGAATAGATTTAGGTAGATGCGATTTTATTGGCCTCAAAAAACACTTAAATAAAATTCATCGCTTAGTCGTTCTCGCCATTCATAGGCATGTTCATTTGCATTTTGAGGTCGCTTCGAGTATAGACGATTTTTTCGCTTTTTTTTTGGTATGTTTTGTGGAGCTCTTCCTACTCATGTATGCGTTGATGGGAGCCTCCAAACTGCTTGTTTGCCTATGATGTTTCAATCTGGTTTTTTGCACTGGTGGTTTTCGAGGTGATACAACAGGACTATGATGAGACTAAGTTTCTTATGGAATTTTATATTCTCTTTTTTGCGATTTATGAGCTCCATAGTTGTTAAGTGGTTGCAACGAGGATCTTCGATTCAAATTGGTTATGCTTGGTTTTTTTTTCCTTCCCTTGTGGAGTTTAGGTTAGTGAGAGCTGGTATCACTTAGAGCTGCATAATTGGGTTCTGGTGCTGAATTTCTTCCTTCTGAATCATATTCTGGAAGTTTTTTGTGGCTGTTTTTTGTGGGAAATGGATTGGGTGTCTCTATGGATTTGCATCGCGATCCTTCACCTTCCTCCATTGGATGGCGTTTACCAACCGTGGGAGCTCTATCTGTCGGGTAGGGTGTTTCGATAAATCGCTAATTCATCCGAGTCCCGCACTGATTATATATATGTTCTTGATGTTGTTATTTAAATTTAACCCTTATCGATTTCTTTCTAGTCAGTTATTATGTAATTCTCTTTGGAATGAAATTTGGGCTTTCGATGATTTTTGGAGATTCACGGTATTTGTACTCTCTGGGTTTTGTTTAACTTTTGGCTCGGTTGTTCGTAACATGGTAACTAAATCCCAACCAAGTAATAAGGTAGCTCGCATCTAATTTTAGAGATTGGTATATGTACCTCTGCACTCTGCACTGCACCTCTCTGCACCTATGTACCTCTGCACTCAGACTGCACTGCACTCCTCTGCACTCTATACCCCCCCCTGTAATTCCCATACTCCTGCACTACCTCTGCACTGCACACTCAGAACTCAGACTGTATTCCTCTGCATTGCACTGCATCCTCAGACTTTGTCATGCAAAATTAATAGACAATTTTATGCAAATTAAAGATTTATTTCTCCAATACTTTCTTATATTTAAAAACAAGATATTTTATTTTTAAAAGTTAGTCTTGATGATATAGTAAATGTTTAAACTAAATATTTCTTAATTTTATGGTTCTTATTGAATACATATCGAATTGAATATTGTGCTCATATGGTTCTTATTAGAATTTAATTGAATATATGTTTTAACCATTCTGGCTAAGAACTCTAATGCAGTGTGCACAAAGTATGCCCATCATTTCAAATTTCTAGCAACTATAAGAAATATCCATAGTAGACACATCAAAGTGGACAATCCAAGTTTTGGATGCATTCTTCTTCTCTAAGTTCCTCACCAAGTACTCCATGGGCCTATCATCTGACGCAGTAATAGATAATCCCCCAACTCCATGCAGAAATTCTTCTTCGAACATGAGTAAAGCTTCCTCAGATAAAAAACAAAGCAGCCTTGCTTAAGAATCGACTACTCCTAACAACAGAACAATTGTCGACTGGATACATTCAAGTATTCATCATGTTCATTTCTGCCATGTTTCCATCACCTTCTCCAATCCCAAGAAACAATCTGCTGAACTTGTTGGCTTCAAATACCATGACACACGCTAGTTGTGGCTCACTACTGAGTGGACAACATGCCAATATAAAATTTATCTTTGTTGAATGCGGACCATTTCGCCTAATTTTGTAAAGTTCGAGATAGCCAAGCATGATCATACAAATTGCCCTCCTCTAGCATGGCACCAAGCATCCTCAAACTCAACCTCGTGTCGATTTGCTCATGCATGCATAATAGCCCTTGAACTCTCTTGTACTACAAAGCAATGGACCTTGAGTTTTCTTTCAGATATGCCATTGGCACAACCTATGACGCCAGATGCGGTAGTACATTCTCGATAGCTGCCATAGGATCTTGATCGGAAATATCGCAGGATGCCTTCCACCCATCAACCAAGAAATGTCCAATAACCATGAATGACTCGATGGTCTCTTCCACAAAAAAGGCTACTCGAATAAGACTTGCCAATGATGATTCACTCCAACGAGTGTACGACAAGATTATATTTATTGATGCTAGTATCAAAAAATTATCACATCCCCAACAATCAAATTCAACCTGATACCATTGCTCCAAAAAAACTCAGCAATCGACGATCAACTCAACATCCCATGCAAAACATCTCGTTTGCTACTTGTCTTTCCTTAAATAGTCAGATAATTGCTATCACTACTTGCAATCCGTGACCTTCGCTTCTTCGGATGAAATTGAAAGCATCTTTGGTGAATCCAATATTCTCTACCCCACCAACTTCTCGCCTAGATATTAACGCTGCACTGCCTTATCGTCTTCAAACCGATGCCTTCTCATCGAACGACTGTATGACCGAGAAGATGCATCACCGGTCTTTGCCAAGAATGATTATGGCTCTCTATATATTTTAACCCATACCCCTCCAAAAATATAATCGAATCATCGCCGGACAACCACTCGACGCTTTTCTTGAATTTTATTATATGGTTTAGAGGATGTGTTTTTTTTCCGACTGCTGCAAAATGTGAAAATCTCGATTTCAATTTCTTAGAGTTTGGCCAATAACTTGTATGGTCTTTTCTAACACGGCTTGATGTGCATAATCACAAGATGGTATAAGCTTTATTATGCATAACCTGTCCATAGATAATCACCTCAAATTTGGGTCATTAGATAAAACAACTTCATCATCACCATTTCTCACATTCATCTGAAAATATAGAGTCCAAACTCAGATAATAGAGTACAGATGAAACGAGAGAGAGAGCATAGATGCACAGTTAGTCCAGAGTATGACACAAAAAATACAAAAAAATCATTGAATACCAATTGCAGAACCCGGACAGAGAGGCAGAGTGCAGAGGGTATAGAGGTACACATATGATACAGAGATAAGATAAGGTATAAGGCATATAGAAGGTATACAGAGTATGCTGATACGATGTATGCATGAGGTATAAGGGTATAGCTGGCTCTAAAGAGTGAGGCACAGAGGCATACAGAATGGTATAGGCATGTATAGAAGGCATAGGTTCCAGACAGTGCACAGAGAAACGGAGTACGAGGTCAGATGCATGAGGTACAGAGGCAGAGTACAGATGCACAGATGCCGAATCTCCTAAAAATCCGTAATGCCACATCATTGCTTCGATTGGGATTTAGTTACATGACCAACAACCGGCTATAGTGAAACAAAATGAAAAATCGTCACACTGAAGACACTACGAGAATACATATGTAAAAAAGCACTAAAAATTAATCAAATACCCACCATTTCTCAAGGATTAGAATATGTTTTCTCCGAACTTTACAAAAAAATCATGAAAAAAATATGAATACAAAGGTGATTACAACTCCTAAAAGATTACCGCCCATTTTATTTACGACATCATCTTTATTTCCTCAACGCCTCCATTTACAGATTCATTCTCCTTCATACTCTTTCAGAATGCTCTCACCTCAAATACAAAAAATACTAGTAGCCAAATGAAGATATTTTAATTTTCACAAGATATACTCATTCCCCAGCTTTGGGCGCTAAACCAAAAAAATAGCCAAGTGCCTTAATGGCCATTTTAGCCAGCATGCAGTTACGCTGTACAGATTGAGTCCGCGACGAGCGTATGACCGGACGATTATCCGTATCTTAGACCATTAGCGAATACATATAAAGCACCCATTGGCCTTTAGCTGCTTAGAATGAGCAGATTAAAATGCCTTGTATTGATTTCATCGAGGTGAGTGTACACGGAAAAGAAGTGAGAGCCCAAAACATATGGGTAGGTTACCGCTAGATCCCCGAGAGATTATTCATACTGGAAGCAACACGCTATAAAATAGATGGGGCTTCGAGTGGACACCCCGTTATCAAAAAAAAATACATATAAAGCACGCATAGCCTTTAGCTCAGTTAGCATGAGTGAGCACGATTGGAAATTTCTCAGCTTGTATTCGATTCCTCATCAGAGCAAAGTGTACCTACGGGAAAAGAAGTGAGGGCAATGTGGTAGGTACCAAATCCCCAAAAAATTACTCATATCAAGCAACATTATTATAAATGGATCATTGACCCCGTTATCAAAAAAAAAATACATATAAAGCACATTGGAATTATATAATTATTCTCTTATTAAAGACATGTATTGTCTCACTAGACTATTGGTTGAGGTTTTGTTTTATTTTCGGAGATTTAGGATTTGAATTTTAGAGGATGCACGAATGTGTGTATTTGCAATAAAAATGAATCAAATAGTTTAAGGATATACTTTATTTGCACAGCATTCTTTTGGTACATTTATGAATTTTTCTGCGGGGTGTTCTGCAGAGCATCATACCATCATATCCTTCACTAGCAGCTTATAAGGCCTAATATTCTCTTAATTTATGAAGGGTACCTTCGTTCTTCTGTAATAATCTAATAAATAAAGGTATTTAAATTAAGTAAATCCACCTACTCGCCTGTCTTTGGACTCGGCTGTTCTACTCTGCGTGCTCTGAGTGCCAGACAAGCGAAAAAATAAAAAGAACTCTCCGCAGTGAAAACGAAGTTCAATGAAGTGTACTTTTTGAAAGTTTTACATGGGAGGCGGCCATTCTTCGTCCCCAACTGTCACCCTTACTGCCGTTCCAGTTCCATTCGCTTCTGATCACCGAACTTCCCAAGCTCAACAGTTTCGCAACATGAATCTGATCGCCATCGAGATCTTCTCTGAACTTTGATTGACACAGGCTAAATGTTTATACTAGGTTTAGGTGGTGTTTCGCAACAGATTGAATTTATTTCAGGTAGGATTTATTAAATTCAGTATATCTAAATTTAATAAATACTGAGCTATTAAATTCTGAAAAGTATTTGATAATAAATTTATTAAATTATGTTAAATTCAGAAAAGTGTTTGATAAGTTATTTGAGGATTTAAATCTATTATAATTAAATAATATTTTTTTTAAGAGTGAGAACATAAATAAAAAATATTGTTTTATCTTAAAATAAAAAACTTAGTGAAATGGTTCCTTGTTCCTGCATCAATTTGTTTTTCCTCTTAATTCGAGTTATGAATACCGATTGATATGGCTCTCAAAATATGACTAGTCAAAGACAAATTGATGTATGAATTTATGTCAACCGATCAAGATCAAGACTTAAAATATCATCGAATCTTGACATCAATTAAATCCCAAAACATGCAAATATAGAGTGTTATAGTCAAATCGAGCTCGACGGCCGGATCTAACGAGCCTAAGATCTCACAATTCGACTTCATCTGGGCATCCAAATGCTCAAAATACATCAAATGATCAAAGAATCATCTGAGCCATTCAATGAGACTTTTTAATGAATTTAAAGAGTATCCTCCTCCCATCTATAACAGCCTTTCCTCACACCAAAGGAGGGCTGGAAGAAGAAGAGGACAAGCAAGAAGAAGAGGAGGAGCCACAGTTGTCAACCACCACCAGCCGGCCACCGCCGCCGATCCTGACACCGCCTGAAAGCAAGAAGAGGAAGAGTCCAAGCAAGAAGAGGAAGAGTCAAGCAAGGAAGAAGAGGAAGAGCCCGAAAGCAAGAAGAAGAGGAAGAGTCCTGCAAGGAAGAAGAGGAAGAGTCCAAGCAAGGAAGAAGAGGAGAACAAGCAAGGAAATGAAGAGTCCGAGGAAGAAGAGAGGAAGTGAGGAGGAAGAGAGAGCTCAAGCTTGAAGATCCTAAGCAAGATCGCAGCAAAGATCGACTGCTATCAACCACGCCAGCCAATGTCACTAATTGACCGCGGTTACATTCCCACCATCAATAATTACAACGATCATCGTTACACGCTTGTTATTCCTCTCATATGCACTCAGTAATCACATCGAAGATCTGTACTCAAACATATATACTTTTTTATCTGCCAGGTGGTTTCCTCTTTCAGGTTTTCCACGTTAAAAAATTCTGAGTTTGCTTTTAATTTTTTTGGCGGACTTCACAACAAGGCTAAGACGTAACTTTCACTACCGCATCGGTTTTCAGACGCAACAATGATCAATACCTAACAACACATTGTTCTATTTTAAAACATAAAAATTTATATTATCATAATTTCAAATAAAAAATAGTAATTTTTTTAAATTAAACTTAATATTATATATATCATAATATTTTAACATAAATTTATTTTTTAAAAAAATATAAAATAGTAACTTAAATCCAAGCAATACAATACCAATAGAGATTGTGATATAATATATTTAGAAAAATATTTAATAATTAATTAAATTTTATTAAATTTATTTTGAGATTAATATAATATACATTTTTATATGTAATATTGATCTTCAATAGATATAATAATTTTAAATCTAATCTAACTTATGTCAAAATATTTTAAGATTTTTTTAATATAATTATAATCATAAATTATAAATTATCTTGCATTTAGGTTTCATTTCAGAGTTCTATCATACTCTGTATTCTAATTATGGAAACTCTCACTTTTCACAGCTAGTAATCATGTATCTTGTTCACTACGGTAACCAACAACCTAGTTAAATAACACCGCTCACCTCTTCCCACTACAAGTTAAGCCCCGAGAATGGCGCATTTGCTTCGTCCTTGATCCCCTGGGAAGTTACTGTTACTAAAAGAGACTCCTTTATCCGGATTCTAGACCCCGCGGCCTTGGCCATGGCGAAGCATCGGCCGCAGGAGGTTTGTGAAGCCTAGAGAAACGATACGGCGGAGGACGGCGAAACCAACTAGCCACGGTGTCTGCAAAGACCTTCACAAGAAGAAGCGATTGACCGTATTTTGATGGAGTTACATAACCGATTCTCTGTATGAGGTTTGTCAATCTCTAAATCTCATAACCGAATCGGCGGATTTAATAAATCCGAATTTTCCGATTCGGATTTACGATTTAAAGCGAGCAATTTACTAAATCCTCGGAAGGTGTTTGGTAGGATTTACGGAATTTCATTATGTTTCCAACGATACAAATCTCGCTTGATTTTGTTATCGATGACTATAAAAAAAATTCTACTGATGTAAAATTTTCAACTCGATTATCATTTTGAGCGCTTGCAAAAAACTGAGCTGGGATAGAAATTTTGTAAATACGAAAAGGTAATTTCGTTGTTTAACGCTATGCTAACATTCGACACCTATTTAATTGATCTAAAAAAATATCATGATTGTGCTAAATTTTAAAAAAAAAATTAATCGTTCAACGGACGACTATGCCTATTTTAAAATTTTTAATTAAGCCTAATATATAAATTTAGCCTTTAAAAAAATGTTAGGCCTTATAAGTTGAAGGATATGATGGTACGGTGCTCTATAGAATGCCCCATAAAAAAAACATAAAAAAATGTACGTAGTAACGAAATTAGTACGAGAAAGAATATTGTGCCAATAAGATATATTTTTGAGCCACTCGAGCCATTTTTGTAGCAAATACATATATACTCGTGCATTTTCGAAAATTCGAACCCTAGATCTCTAAAAATGAAACGGGCCTCAACCAACAGGCTATTGAGACAATGCATGTCTCTAATATGTGAATAATTTTATAATTCAAATACGCGTTATTTTTATTAATAAATTTTATTTATATAAGAGGCCGAGCTAACTCTTTATTTTGGAATGGACAATCTTTTTAAGAATTAATAATTACAAATATATAAATTTAATATTCTAAAAAATACATAAATAATTACTAAAATAATATCACAAATTATATATATATATATATATATATATATATATATATATATATATATATATATATATATATATATATATATATAGTAAGATTATTAAACTTATGGCTTTTATTTTAATTAATCAACTAATCATTTGAGAGTAATGAGTTTGTTGATTGCATAAAATATAATTTGATGGTGGAAAATATGTAAAAACTATCATTTTTTTTTAGAAAATAAAATAATTTGAGGGTAGAATTTGCTTAACCTCATGTCAAGTAGGGGTGTCAATTCAAATTAGTGAATCGGGTCTGGATTTGACTTGAATTTGACTTGTCCAGAATAAGATTAACTTAAACTTGACTCATTTATTAATGGGTCAAAAATTCAAACCCGAACTCGACCTACATTCAACCCATTAACCTGAATAGGACCCGAATGATCTATTTATACATATATTCCAGAACAAAATCGAGTTTAAATTGAGTCGAATTTGAGTTATGGGTAAAAAAATAAGTAAGTTTTGAGTTTGCAGATCAAATTGAGTCAATTTCGGGTTGACATGTCATCTCAAACCCAACCCGTAATATTAAATTGGTCAATTTATTAAATCTGAATCCGACCCATCAATTTTTGACACTCCTAACATCAAGCCAGTTCCACCCCTATTTATATATATTTATGTCATAAAAATTATTTTAACAAATATGCTTATTTATTTTGTAGATTTTTTATTTATTTGTGTTTGTTTTTCTTACGGGTAAATTAATGAAATTAATAGATATTAGTGTTCATAAGAAGATAAATATCTTATGTATTCAAGAAACTAACTCGGTTGGAGAAAATGCCAAAGAGATTGATAATTTAGATTTTAAACTTTGCCATTCTGATAAAATTTATACTAAAAATAATGTAAATGTGATTATAGATAAAAATTTGGAGGATAATATTATAAAAATTAATATGATTAAAGATAGAGTTATAATTTTAAATGTTATTATTGATACTAAGATTATAAATGTTATAAGTGCTTATGATCCTCAATTAGATTTGAATGTATGCTCAAAAGAAAATTTTTAAGGTGATATATAAGGATTAATACAAAGGATATCACCTGAAGAAATAGTATTTATTGGAGAATATTTACATAAATATGTTGATAGAGTGATATAAGATTTTAAAAACATTCTTAATGGCTATGAATTTGTAGTGATTAATAATAAAGGTATGATTGTATTGAATTTTGCTTTGCTTATAATTTTGCAATTGATAATACTTTATTTAAAAAAGAGATTAACATATTATTACTTATAAAAATAAACATGATAAACCCATATTAATTATTTTTTAATATAAATAAATAAATCTTTTAGATTGTAAGATCATTTCGAGTAAATATTTAAGTATCCAATATCAACTACTAGTTTTAGATTTTAAGATTAAAAATTTTAAAAATGAAAAATAAATTAAAAATATTATCTTAGACTTAGATGAGAGGTACTTAAAGAATAATAATAATAATATATTTAAGAATAAACTACAAGATCTTAGGATTTTGGATGTTTATGATGAAGCTAATGTTATGTAAGATAATATAGTAAATGAGATTAAACAAATTGCAAGAAATATGATTGAAAAATCAAAAGAAAAAAAAATATTTTTATAAAATATAATTGGTGATTAAGTCAAAATGTGCAATAAAATATCAAAAATAAGAAACTCTGTCATAAAATTTGATCTAGATGTAAAAACATGAAGAATTGAGAAAGATAAAAAAAAAGGCACATAAGAATTTTTAAAAAGTAATATGTGATGCAAAGAATTTAATTTTTGGTGAGTTATATAATAAACTGGATTCTAAAGAGAGTGAAATATGTATATATAAGTTAATAAAAAAAGAAATAAGAAAAATATAAATTTAGTTCAATTAAAATGCATTAAGAATGAATATCATAAAATATTTTTTTTAAAAGATAACATTAAAGATAGGTAGATGAATTATTTTGATAAGTTATTTAATGAAATTTATGAAAATATGATTAAATTTAATAACTTTAGTACTCTATATGACAATAGTGAATTTTATTTTTGTTATTAATATTAATAAAATAAAAGTTGAAGAGACTTTAAAGAAAATGAAGCTTAAAAAGCAATATGACCTAATGATATTCCAATAGAAGGGTGAAAATGCTAAAGAGATCAAATAATTTTTTAGCTTACTAATATTTTAATATTATTTTAAAGACTAAAAAGATATTTGACAAGTGAAGAAAGAATTTGTTGGTTTTAATTTTTAAGAATAAATATGACGTAAAAGAGTGTTCAAATTATAAAAGAATTAAAATATGGCATACATTTAAATTATTTGAGAGAGTAATTAAGCATAGGTTATAACACAATACAAAAGTCACATTAGATGATTTGGCCACATAAGACATTGACCATCTAATTACTCAATTAAAAAAATAGATATATATTATATTTAGCATATGTTAAGAATAATTTAGATAATACTTCATTAAATAATATAAAAAAATCTTATTTTATTAAAATTAAATAAAAATTTAATACTTAATGTGACATAATGAATAAGAAGAATTCATATACCTGACCACTTAATTGGGATAAAAGCTTGTTGTTATTATTTATTGTTAAACAAAAATATTAAAAAATGAGTTTCTCTCATTCCAAAAATTTTATAGCCTATTTGGGATCAATTTTCTTTTGCATTTTGTACTTTTATTTTTAAAAATTTATTTAATTAACATATTTTTTAATATTTTTATTTTTAAAAATGAATCACACTACTTTATAAAATATTTAAAATAATTTTAAAATATTTTGAGTATTTTTAAAAATATTTATCAGTCATATATTTTATTTCGAATCATAATATGAACAAAACAAAATAATAATAATAATAATAATAATAATAATAATAATAATAATAAAACATGATCCCTAACTTGCCCCTAAACCTCTATCAACTCTTATATGCTAACTTCAATTCCCCCTCTTGCTTCTTGACCCGTGACTCAGGCAACTGTAACTTTAAAAAAGCTAATTTTAAAACTACTAAAATAAATAAATTTTTAAAAAATTATTATGTTATAAATATTTTTTTTAAAAAATTCAAATAATAACTTTTTGACAGTTATCACACTCTAATAATACTTGTTCTCAAAACTTAGCAACGATTTGTTAATACATTGCTTATAAAATCACAGAATATATATTCATCATATCATACCAAAGTAATGCATGTAAATGAGAAAAATTATTTGTTCCGTCAAACAAAAGCTAGAACTCACTGTTGGTCCTATCTCCTGAGCCATTCTCATAACAACAAGCTGCAGACAGATTAAATGATATAACTCTTCTCTGAACATCTTCCCCTTTCAATGAAGGAATATAAAATCAGGAAAAACTGCATCAAGCAACAAAGAAAATGAAAATGAAATATGAAAAAGAAAAAAAAAGAGGTCAATTTGGTTCAATCATCCACTAATATATCAAAACACTCCCTGAGGATCGTTCGAGGGGTGTGCGCGAATCCTTCGGCGATTCTCATCATTTGCTTCAGTTTAGTCTCTTCGTGCTTGATCTGATCTACTCTGGTCAGAACACTGGTCAGCAAAGCGTCACTATCACGGCCATTGGCGAACGGCGCCTGCCTCGCAAGGTCGCCTCTTTCGGCTTCGAGCTGCTGATACAGGCCGAGAAGAAAGTCCTTCTGGGCATAAAGCTTATCTTCTGCTATCTTGTATTCAGATTCTTGTGATTTTTTCAGACTGTGAAGGGCGTGATCGATATCATCTTCGAGCTTGGCAGAGACATTTGCATGATCTGATGTTATGTATGATGACTCTGGTGGTTCCTCTTCATTTGTACCGTTAAGATATGAATTCCCGGCATCAAATATCGATTCGACGGGTGTGTTATCTTTGAATTCTCCGGCGAATCCAGTAATATTATTTCCTTATTATGAAGAGCTACATCAATAGAGCAGGGATAGATTTCAAAATCACATAAATCGACAAAAGAAGAATTCTGCTCATGTAGAGTGACATAGCGCACGCCTTTTTAGAATGGATGAAAAGATATAAGAGACATGAGGAATGATAGTTCTCTCTCTCCTCCCTCCCTCAATCGAGAGAGAAGTAAAACAGAAGATGAAATTATTTCTTGCAATTTACAATACAACAATTATATTGTGGATCAATCTTCATTAACTTACATGATGATGCATAAATTAAAAAACAATGAATATATAGAAGTCCGATAAAATGTTTGATTTTTTCCATATATTTAAGAAAGATAACATGAATAACTCATATATTTGATACCAAGATATTTAAAGTTTCTACAACTGAAAACTTTGATCCATTTGGCTGATTTTTAAATGATCTTTAAAACTCTTTAAAATCAAATGTGGATAGTATTGATTTTGTTAGTTATATAAATAAATAAATAAATAAATAAATAAATAAATATATATATATATATATATATATATATATATATATATATATATATATATATATACAGAGAGAGAGAGAGAGAATTAGACTTCAATTCTTTTAGAAAGATAAAGTTCATTCTTCATGACATCTTTCATCCTACATCAAAAAACCTAAATAGCTAAGCTCTACTATAAATAAAAACTAAGAGTTCATAAAAGCTTCAAAGGAAAGCTGGATAAAAAATTTAGAATTAATGGTGATATGGCACTTAAATCCTACTAATCAAGACTAATCTGTCAAAAGCAAGTTGATCCTAACCAATGGATCAAGACTTAAAATATCATCAAAACTTTGAGATCGCTTAAATTCTTAAATAAATTCTTAAATATGGAGTGTAATAGTCAAATCGCGCCTTAACGCCGGATCTAACAAGCCCAAGATCTCATAATTCAATTTCATTTGAGCATTTAAATACACAATATATCATATGATCAAGGAATCATCATGAGTGTCCAATGGAGGAGTTTGATTTTGCATGTATTTACGTAAACGCCACCTCTAATTTATAAATAACTCATTCTTCACGAGGAGGCCAAGCAAAGAGAGAAAGTTTGAAAATCTAAAGACAATCGTAATTACTGACAGCCGCCGACACCCCCCGCCGGTTACCATTCATGCCGTCATTGCCGCGCCATCACCGATCCGCCGTCGCCAATCTTTGTCGGTCTCCATACGACGACCTTCATCGCCGATGCTCCCCGCTATTCACCATCATCGCTACTACCAACAATTACAACATGAACGCGACTATACGATCGTTGTTGTCGATGATTCTATCTCTTCTCATATACAATTTTGTAATCCAGACGGAAAACTTGTACTCCAAAACAAATATATAGGAAGATTTTATCCTAGCTGGTTTTTCCTCTTTTCGAGATTTTTCACATAAAAAATTTGAGTTTTCTTTTCTTTTAAATATCTGACGTGTGTTGGATTTCACAAAGAAGCGAAACTTTCACTATACCGCGAATCAATTTCTAAGACGAATCAATTTCTAGACGCAATGTTGCCATGGAACTGATTCATTATTTCATCTCAGATGACAAGTTTTCCAACAAGATCAAAACCACCAGGTGGAGCATTTCAAGCTTTTAAGGAGTGCAAGAAGAATGAAGATTCATCAAACTGCTCCTTCAGATTTTGTCGAAAGCGGGATAACTCTAATTCGTAAGATCACCCATTTTAAACATATAATCGATTATCATCCTAAGAAACAAGTCAAAGTTGGAGGATATTTCAACATTGAGAAGAGATATAACTTTGCAAATTATGATTTTTCAATCATACTCATGGAAAAACAAGACCAAGGTTAATGAGCAACTTTGGCTACAACCACAAATAGATGTTTTAATTCGACCTCTTCCATACAGTTAACGCCATCGAGCAAAGACTCGACAAACAACCTGATAGTCAAAAGTTCCTGAACTCACTCTTCCACATATAACGCCTAACAAACAACCGATAGTCCAAAATCCTCATGGATTTAATTCAACCTCTTCCATACGCGTTAACGTTAGGGTAAAACAAATAACCCTGGATAGATTAAAATCATCACGGTTTAATTCAACCTCATCCATACGTGTTAATGCCATCAAGTAATACTGACAAACAACCTCGATAGCAAAAATCCTCGGATTCAATTCGACCTATTTCATACGGTAACGCTTGGTAACACTCGACAAACAACTCGATAGTCAAAATCCTCCGGATTCAATTCGACCTCTTCCATACAAGTTAACGCCATCTGCAACACTCGACAAACAACCTCGGATAAGTTAAAAATCCTCAGGAGATTCAATTCGACCTCTTCCATACGTGTTAACGCCATCTGAACACTTTGACAAACAACTCCGATATAAAAATCCGGACTAATTCACCTCTTCCATAGCGTTAACGCCATCGTAATACGACAAACAACCCTGATATGTCAAAATCCCGATTGAATTCCTCTTCCACATAGTTAACGCCATCGAGCAAAGACTCACAAACAACCTAAATAAGCCCTGGTGAACTTCCACGCTCTATACGTTAACGCATCGAAAATACACTCGACAAACAACCTCGATGGGTCAAAATCCTGGATCTAATTCACATATTTCATACAAAGTTAACGCCATCGGCAACACCGACAAACAACCCGATAGGAAAAATCCTCAACGGACTAATTCAACCTCTTCCATAAGTTAACGCCATCGAGCTAACACAAACAACCTCGGTAGGTGTCAACGATTCAATTCAACCTCTTCCATACAAGTTAACGCCATCGATAACACTCACAAACAACCGGATGGTCAAAATCTCTGGATTCAATTCAACCTCTTCCACAGCGTTAACGTTATCGAACACTCGACAAACAACCTCGGATAGGTCAAAATCTCGCGGATTCTTTCAACCTCTTCCAAAAGCGTTAACGCCATCGCAATACTCACAAACAACCTCGACGGGTCAAAATCCTCACGGATTCAATTCAACCTCTTCCAAGTTAACGCCATCGAGCAAAGACTCGACAAACAACCTCCGATAGGTCAAAATCATCCCGGATTTCATTCAACCTCTTCCATACGTTAACGCCATCGGCACTGACAAACAACTGATAGTCAAAATCTCCGGATAATTCAACCTCTTCCATAAAGGTTATCATCGAGTCACACTCACAAACAACCTCGGATGGTCAAAATCCTCGCCGGATTCAATTCAACCTCTTCCATGCGTTAACGCCATCGAGCAAAGACTCGACAAACAACCTCGGATAGTCAAAATCCTCAACGGATTCCTTTCTTCGAGGTTAACGCCATCGAGCAAAGACTCGACAAACAACCTCGATAGGTAAAAATCTCGGATATTCAACCTCTTCCATACAGTTAATATCATCGCAGAACACTCGACACCTCGGATAGCCAAAAATCTCACGGATGACCTCTTCCATAGTTAACGCTATATCAGACTTCACAAACAACCTGGATATCTAAGAAAACTTGACCATCACTAATCCGCTCCATCCCCGCTGATACCGACGCTGCCGCTACCGCTGCCATCATTACCGCTGCTGCTACCACACTGCCGGCCACAACCACTGCCGCCGGTCATCGCTGCCGACTATCGTTTAACCTCACGGCTACCATCGCCGCCGGGATTCTGCCATTACCGACGCTTGCCAATTGCTGACTACTGCTGCGCTTACCGCTGCTGACCACTCTGCTGACCGCTAACCACTGTTGCCGGCTACCGCTGCAAACTATCGCTGCCGGCATCTCGCTGCTGGCCGAATTATCGCCGCCGGTTATTCCGCTGATTACGATGGCCGCACTGCCGACTATCGCCGCCGCTTGACCGCTGACTCCGCTGCCGTGCCCATCAGTGGCTACCGCACTGCCGCCGGCCATCGCACAATTATCGCTGATAATCGCCGGCTACCACTCATTGCCGCCAATATCTCCGCTGACTACGACGCTGGCCGCACTGCTAACTACTATCGGCATTGCCGCTGACCATCTCGTCGGCCGCTAACCACTGCTCTGGCCCACTATCGCTGCTTGGTATCTCTCGCGCTACTGACGCCACGCCATTACCGAGTGGTTGCCGCTGACCATCGCAATCGCTAACTATGAATCGGCTACCGCCATACATCCGGCCATCGCATCACATCACCGGCATCTCACGGCTACCACCATCCGCTGTTATCTCACCGTCACCGCCGCAGTCACTGCCGCCACCATCGTTGCCGGCCACCATCGCTGAGCATCGCCATCAACCTCGCTCGGTTATCGTCTTTAATCGCCTCAACGGATGGTCCGACACATATTTGACGCCTATTTTCGAGGAAAATCAGTAGACGATACTGCTTTCCAACCGACGGCCGGTTTCCGACGCTTCTTCGAGGGAAAATCAGACACGACATATGTATCACGGCTGACTACCTTCAACGACTTTCAAGAAGAGGGACACTACATGAGAGTGTGCCTTCTCCTCAGTAGGGGTTTTATAGAATAGGCAAAATGTCAAAATTGCCCAAACCGCCTAAAACCGCACAAACCGCTAAACGGGAACCAAAACGGCTAAACGGATGTTTTACCTGCACGCTACGGACTAGCGTGCGGGTTCCCACTCGCCTCCCGCCTGCTGCCTGGGCCGCGTTAACTCGATGTCCACTCACACCACCCAATTCCACCGCGATCCGCTCCGCTCGGACCAGGCTCATTGCCGCAGCGCTCCGGGCGCCATAAAGCACTTCAAGGAAGCGCCAGCTCAGAATGGATGGTTCAGAACTCAAATTCTCCACGCGATACCTACACACATTCGGCCCTCGTGATTCGCTCGTAGTCATAATTTTGTGCTCATGAAGATTTGTTCTCTCAAAATGTGTGGTTAATGAACCTCAAATTTCATTGAAGAATTTACTATTTTCAAGATTTGACATATATATTTTGGATGATTGAGATAATGTCATCCAAAAATAGGCAACCGATATGACACTTAAAATACTACTAACAAGACGAATCTTGATGCTAAAAGAAGTCGATCCAAACAAATGGGTCGAGATCAAGACACTTAAAATATCCTCTAAACTGGATGTCGCTTAAATCCCTAAATAACTCTCAAAACGGAGTGTTTACCAAAACGAGTGTCTAAGGATCTAACGAGCCCAAGATCTCATAATTCGACTTCATTTGAGCATTCAAATACACAAAATACATCATATGATCGCGGAATCATCATGAGTCATGGAAATGAGTGGTTCGATTTTGCATGTATTTACGAGACGCCACTCCTCCAATCTATAAATAGCCTCATTCCTCATATGAGGAAGAAGCAAGAGAGAGAGAGCTCTAAAGCAAAATCCTCTGCAGATAATTGTGCACCACTGAGGCCGACGACCACCCGTTGTTGCACCGGCCGCCGATCCTCGCCATCAATCTTCAGGTCCTCCATCATGACGACTTCATCGAATGGGTGTTCATTGTTCACCATCATCGCCACCACTAAGAATCATACAACCTCAACGCGACTATATATATATTGTTGTTGTTGATTTGGGATTCCCATCGCCTTCTCATATAATTGTAATCCCGATCGGAAAACTTGACAAAACAAATATATAGTGGAAGCTTTTTACCTGTGGATTTTTCCTCTTTTCAAAATTTTCCACGTAAAATTGAGTTTTCTTGTTCACTTTAAATAACTGTGGCTTGGATTTCAATAAAGTTTGCGTAAACTTTCACTCAAGAATCGATTTTCTAAAGACGCAACAATAAGATTGATTTTGTTAGTTTTATATATATATATATATATATATATATATATATATATATATATATATATATACAGAGAGAGAGAGAGAGAGAGAGAGAGAGAGAGAGAGATTAGACTTCAATTCTTTTAGAAAGTTAAAGTTCATTCTTCATGACATCTTTCATCCTACATCAAAAAACCTAAATAGCTAAGCTTTACTATAGATAAAAACTAAGAGTGAAAGCTCGATAAAAAATTTAGAATTAATGGTGATATGACACTTAAATCCTACTAGTCGAAGCACGAATTTTGATGTCAAAAGCAAGTTGATCCTCAGTTGAAACTAGTCGAGATCAAGCACTTAAAATATCATTGAAAACTTTGAGATATCGTTAAATCCCTAAAAATTCTTAAATATGGAGTTTTATATAAATCGAAGGCGTCTTGTGGCCGGATCTAACAAGCCCAAGATCTCATAATTTCAACTTCATTTGAGCATTCAAATACACAAAATATATCATATGATCAAGGAAATCATCATGAGCCGTCCGATGGAGAGTGGTTGATTTTGCATATTCTGTAAACGCTACCCCTCAAATCTATAAATATACTCATTCTTCACACGAGGAGGCCAAGCAAGAGAGAGAAGAAAGCTCTAAAGTTTGAAAATCTTCCAAAAATCGCACCACTCAACGCCGCTGACCACCTCGTTGGTTGCACCGCGCCGGCCGCCTGGTCCGCCACTTGATCTCGCTGACTACGACGCTGCCGCCATTATCGACTCGTATTGTTGCGGTCGCGCCACCATCGATACTTCGTCAGCCGTTGTTGACCACATCGGCCACCATCCACTCTAACCATCATCGCTGACCGCTGACATTTCATTATCATCGACACCACACATCCGACTTCGCGGCTACCATCACGATGACCTTCATCGTTGGCCACCTCGCTCACTATCATCTACGCTGGTTTTTAAACAAATGGAAAGCTATAAAAATGGAATATAAAACCTTTGATAAACTTTCAAATTAGTGGTTTCACAAACTTTTCTTGGTGGCTGCCGAACACTCTGGTGGGGCCAAACACCAAAGGGGGTTTCCCCTAGAATCAAAGCACGATAAGGAAGAAGATCTAACTTCTGCCAAAGAAGAACTATTGATTATGAGAGAATTGAGAATGATTATCCATGAGAAATTTTCAGATCAGTCATCAATGAGTCCATGGGAGGAAGAAAGACTTGGCTAAGGCTGATTTTTTAAGTTAGTGTAGACTGAGTTGGAATTTATAATGATATCAGATGTTTAATCAAGGCGATGATAAAGCAGTATGAAAATATTTCAGACTCTGAAAAATCTTAAATAAAATTTTTGAAATATTATTTGTTTTTCTTTAATTTATAAATTATAGACCGAATTATTATATTTACTAATATAAATATCATAATAAGAGAGCTAAACACAATTACTGTAAGTAACATTGTTTAGCAAGTAACCTAGAATTTATTACAAAGATTAAAGAATAAATTTTATATAAATATATTATAATCATATAAAAACTTTATCTAATTACTAATTGTTGAACAATACATAACGTTTGAAATAAACTTATGGATTTAGAAAGATGAAAATCAGCTCCTCAATTTCATGATGAACAGGTGAAAAAGGAACCTTCACTTTCAACATGCGATAAGTAGTGTAACAAATCACTATTTATAGATTCAGCCCCATTACGAAAACTTTGTCTGTAAATCAAAGGTATCCTACAGGAACACGACATAATTAATTACCTCCTAGGAGAAAAAAAAATCTTAATTAAAGCTTGTTCTCGATAGAATTTATACTGCAATGGTCAAAAAATGATTGGTGGAAATGATGGCATGCCGTCAAGATCACATGATTCTATCATATTGGATAATCATGATCTCTAGCATGTTTAGTTAGCGAGAGTAGTTGAAGCAACCTGATTGGAAAAATCCTTATCGACAATTACGAGTTATTTCGTCTAGGAAAGCTTCATCAATCAAGGATGGAAGCTTGTTAAGAGGCAAATTTTAAACCAACTCAAGCTAACAAAATTTGTGTCCTATTAGATAAATTAAGTTGAACCAGAAGCTCAAAGCAATTGAGAAATATATTTTGTTATAACCAAAATATAGTGGTGCATCACAATTATACTAACCATCCATTCAAAAGGCAGGCATCATGCCCTTATTAATGTGGAGTGCTGAGCTGCTTATTTGACTGCATTCAATGTTGTCTTAGTGCATAGGGTGAAGGTAGTAGTTTTGATCATGGAGTAACCTTTTAATACAATTTTGTAGATATTTAGTAATATTTTAAAACATGTTTTATATATTTTCATAGTTTTGGGAATTTTTATATTCCTAGGGGTTGAAGGCTGCCGAAGGTTGGGTATAGGCCAACTGCCGTTGAGATTTGGATTTACCTTGGTGGCATTAATATTTGGATATATTCAGGCACATCTGTCTTGGCCATAGCAATCCTACTTTTAATGTATCACCATGCTCAAGTACATTTTATGAAAATGTCTGTCTTTATCCACAAATCCCAAATGGTTTAAGACTAATGATGACTATGATGTTTTTCATCACGCTTCAAAAATAGATATGGGTGCAAGCAAACGAACTATTTGGTGACAAAGTCATAGGATTGAATCTTGAGTTCGCTCGGTTGGCGAATAAAAGAATAGCTTTTGTTCCCAATGAGGTGCAAAAATTCACGTTCAATGATACCATAGACTACTCCATGTGATATATCACAAAACTAGAATAGTGCAGTACATATAGCAATCAATAGATGAGTTGGAAAAAAGACGTATTTTAAGTGCAAAATTACTTGCTATCTGATGCAAATATTAGTCCTTAACAGCTCAAGAAGGATGTTTGCCAGCATAGAATGTAAACACTCTAGTCAGATTTAATGGAATTTCCGAATTACAGTAGTAAGGCAGAATGTTTCTGCGAAGAATCTAAAAGTGAAGGCTGATTAAACTGACCTGTAGAAATTGTTGATAAGTCACTCTCTGCTTTCCAGATTTCAGCAAGACTGACTCCACGGTTAAGCTGGATTAAATATCAACATTCAAAGGCTAGTTGAGAACTGAAATACACTAGTATGAGATAATAGGACAATAGTAGAAGTCATAGTTCAATTTATTATGCAGTAAAAAAGGAACTTTCAAGCTACGTACCGTTGACACAATTCTTCCAATTGAATGGCGCAAATTCTTTGCTCTAACTTTTTCTGAGCCAAAAAGAATACAAGAGCCTAAATTCAGAACTTTTTCAATATCATCACGGGAATCAAAAGATTTACAAATTTCTATCATCTTCATGGCATGTTGTACGAGATCTGTTTTATTATCACATCTTCTACAATAATACTCCGCATCTAAACCAATGCCTCCTCCTACAGTTCCAGCCATATAAGCACGAAGGGCACAGTCAATATGTGCAACATGTCCACAGGTAAGATCTTTCTCCAGTATTGCCTGACATCTAATGAAGCTAGATCCTCCATGAGCAGGATCAACACTTCCACAGCACAGGATACAGCAACAATCACGACAAAAACCAGATTCACTGCAGCATATATCACAAGCCTTGACTTTCAACTGGAAATCTTTTTCTTTCAAGCTAGCGCACAGTTCATTACCAGCTTTACATCCTCCGGGACTAACTGCTGACTCTGAGGCAGGACGTCTACTCACCTCTAAGCATCCATTATATTTGTACATGTCACATGACTTCTCAACAGCTGAAATTTGAGCATAGTTTAAATTTAAATGGCATTTAAATTGTTTGACTTATTGTAGGAAAGCTAAATAAAAAAATGCTAAATTAAACATGATGATTTATGTATATCATGTATCCTCATTATCGAGAATATTCTTCTCTTTATTCACTTCCTTTTATGTTCTCTCAATTTTCTGTATATAGGCACTTGTATTCAGTCAATCGTAATTAAAAAGTGTTTCTTCATAATATGGTATCAAAGCTAGGGTAATGCAACCCTCATCATTCGTACCTACATCCAAACTCCTCCTCCATGGTCTTGCAGTTTGTTTTATGCTATCAAGTTTTGGCTCCCGCACTTGCTTTCGCATTTTTTCACCCTATATTCAATCTCTCTAGATTCCAGCTCCAATTATTCCCCAAGATCACTTGCCCAACTACACGCCTATAAGCCTGCTCATCCAACATCTGCGCCCAATTGACCCAACCACCCAACGAAACCTAAAATTTGCTCAACCTACTTCCTAGCGCAAGTTAAAATGAACACCGCACTGAACCTTGCTCCTAACATACTCCATGCAATCCTCATACTCACAATCTCATCGCACAACCTAGAGCACCCCTGATCCTTTGATTATGAGCCCATTCATTTGCATCTCCTCCATATATGGGTAAGGCGTTCTCTTTTTACATGCTTGATTAAATCCTTCTCGTACTCCTCTCTTTTTAAGGTGATGTCCATTGATGACTTCTTTTAATACTTTCCTAAGAACAAAATCTTCTATCACTATAGATACATTACTCAAACTTAATGGTACCAACTATCTTCTATGGTCTTCAATTTTTCATTTTCTCAAGTGCGCCTAAATGGTTAGCTGACTATTCTGAGAGAAGCTTTGATGTTTATTAAAAGCATTGTAGTTAAATGAATGAAATATTTTGAAATGCTTCCGTTCAAATGATTTGTTTTAATCATTAGATTCATATAAGTTAAAAATTACATTGGATGTTAAGTTAAGGTCGTTCAGTGATTAATTTTATCACACACTCTATTTTGGTGGGAGAGTTAAAAACTAAGTTGTTTACATCAAAAGAAATGAAATAAAATGAAAATAAAATTTTTATTTTGGCTATAGCGTCGTGGCACTGCCCTGGTCTTCTAAAAGAAATAACTGTCCGTCCAGCTGTCAAATTATGGTACAGCGTCGCAGAGCCGTGATCTTGGCGTCGAGGCATTGCCTAACTACCAGGTCCAGCTGTCAAATTACGGTGCAGCGTCACGGCAACAAAATCTTGGGGCCGATGTGCTGACCGACTATTGAGAGGGAATAGTTAACAGCCCACTCCTATAAATAGGAGTGAGCAGTTCACTCCAAAAATCTTCTTCCCTACTTTACTCCACCTTATTTGAATTGGTGCTCACACTTCACTCCAAGTTTTCTCACTTTAAGTAAAGAATTTATGCTCTTTCTTATTAGTTTAATAAAAATCTCACCGTTGATCTTTGATATGTTGTGAAAATTTTCAAGATTGGAAGACCTCCGCCGTTAAATTTTATTCCGGTATGAGACGAAAACCCCCTCCCCTTCATTTATCTTAGATCGGATAAGGGAGAAGAGTGTTACGCACTATACGATTTTAAAATCTAGCACTGCTAAGGCGAAATGCTGTTAAAATTTCAAAAAAAATTAAAAATTCGCACTTTAAATTCAAAATTTGACCTATAGCGCCGAGGCACTAGATATCGGCACCACGATGCCGCGCTTTCGGATATTCACATTACAAGAGCGGCATTACAGTGCCCAAGAATTAGCGTCGTAGTGCTTTAACAAAATCTCATTACCACAACGCTATAGCATCAACGTCACGACGCCATGTCCAAATATAAGTAAAATAACATCATAGCCCCAGGATGCTATAGCATTAGCGCCACGGCGCCATACCCACATGTCACTTGGAATATGACTTAAAATATTTTGATAAAAATGAAATAAAATCCCACAGTGCCGTGACGCTGTAGGGACAGCGCCGCAACTCTATATCTCCTTGTTGCATGTGAAAAAGAACTTAGAAAACTTTATGTTGGGGAGAAAATAATATCCCAGCCGCTACTGGCCGGAACATAGTATGCCGCAGACGCCAACGCCTCTCTGGGTTCTTCATTCTATCTCTAGTCGGTATACCGACATATCAAGATCGCTATACCCTAGTATGACTTTTTATAAGTATTAAAAAAATTTATTTTATCCTGGAGCATCAATCAACAATAATACACAAACACAATCATAAAAAGAAAAATTTGTATTATTAAATTTGAATATTACAATTACAAAAAAAAAAAAAAATACAAAGGGGGGGCTGGGGGGGGGGACAAATAGTCATACTCATCGCCACCCTCCTCCTCTTCTTCCACCTCCATGTCTGATAGCGGCAGGATAATTACACAAGGTTGATATTAAGGCGTCGTAGGGAAGGAAACCTGGCTAGGATCTGCAAGATTGCAATTCTGAAATATGTTGACAAGTGTAGTGTTGAACTAGGCCATGCAGGAAAATTGCATCTATTGTTGATCCATATGATTGACAAATTTGAGTTCCAGCATCTCCTTCCTACGATTATTCTTATTCACCCTCTTCTGCAAGTCCGAGACTTGGCTGACAATCTCTTGAACTTGCTCGGCGAAGGACTTGGGAGTTCGAGATCTAGATCGGGGAGAGATATTGATCATACTCAATATTAGAGAGATTGTAATATGCATTTATAACACTACTGTCATAACTCACCAGCTTGCCCTGGACGTACGCTTTATTGTTTTGGCCGTCCCGTGAGTTTGCAAAGAATTCGCGCACCAATGAGACGATGCATGAGTTGTTGTCGTAAGCCAACTTGAGCACTTTCACTCCATGATTATCCCCTCCGCACTGCCACCGGAATCCTAGAAACAACTTTCCAGAATCAAGTGCTTGTGAATGAGAGCGTAGAGATATCACTCCTCGACGTCGACGTTGACGAAGCGGTTGGTATCGTTGGATGCCCTCTTCTTGCCCACTACTCTTCTTAGAGGCATGATTAATAGTGGAAATTAGAAAGTAGAAAAAGCTGGAAGAGAAAGGAAATCCTTAGGAGAAGAGATCGTTAAATGAAATTTTTTAATAATCTGTGCCTCTATTTATAAATCAGGACCCAACACTACGGTAGCCACATGCAACGCCGAAGCATTGGTCAGCCCGTCCCGTCAGTTACTGTGCAGTCAAAAAGATGGATTTAATTATAATAAATTTGTAACCGACGCGCGCAAAAAGAGCGCAACGCCACAACGCTCTGACCCGGCGTCACGATGCTCATTAAAATGAGGCTGTCATTTCCCCTTAAAACATGTTGCATGTTTGTCAAGAATCTTGATTGGCATCGCAGTGTTACAAGGCGGCGCTATAGCACTGTTCAAACGGTAAATGACCAATAATGTTGACGCCGAGGCGTTGAGCCTCTAACATACCTACCTCTGTGTCATGCCACATTAGCAATGGGCTCCACTATCACAGTGTCGTGGCACTGGATCTTAGTGCCGAGATACTAGGTCCTAAAATGAGAATTTTACATACTTTTAATAAAATTCAACTCCTTGATTCTTTGTCATGCAAACACCACCATGTCTACACAATGTGTAGATAACTCATTTATATAGCAATCCAAAAGAATATAAGTCCAATTTGACTCAAACACCCTAATTTTGGCATTCTAAAAGGAATGTAAGCCCAACCTTTTATGCGTTCACCATGTGAACATCTCTTCGTTTGCCATGCAAACACCCCATAAATTCATTTGCCATGCGAACAAATTCATATCCGTCCATCATATAGACAACTATAATTTTGGTATTCCAAAGAGATATAAGCCCAGCCTCCTATTCGTATACCAAGTGAACACCTATCGATTAGCCATGTGAACACCCCATAATTCGTTCGTAATGTAAACAAATTCACATTCGTCCACCATGTGGACAACTCTGATTTTGGCATTCTAAAGGGATGTATGCCTAGCTTTATATTCGTTCATAATGTAAACATCTACCCGTTCACCATGCGAACATCTGCCCGTTTACCATGTGAACACCTTATAATATGTTCATCACGTGAACATTTTTGCACCACTTACAATAAAATTCTAAGTTTACTTAAGATACCTGAAACGAGACAACCAATAGCTGCTAATTAGATTCTCTGGACATTACAATTATGTCCCTCTGATGTTGGTAGGTTGGAATAATGTAATCCCGATATGATGGAACAATGAGATCTTGGTCGGGGTTACACTTCTATTTTCTACAAAATAGTCAGATATATCGCACACACCTCTAAGACACTAGATTGTATATCAGATAGATATGTTTGTTTCCAACCTTAATCGAGAGTGCTCTCTTACTACGGTAAAAAGGGTAATTAACTATGGAGGCTTGCATTCATAGGAAGTAGAACCCAGATCAAAATAAACCCTAACATAAATGTTAGGAAAATCTGGTTGAATATATATCAATCTACCTCACGAAAAAACATACTCCCAACCCATCCCACAAATAATAGCGCATCCTTAAAGGTATTTTTTTGGAGCGATCATAAGCGTTGGTAATAAATTCAATCGACTCAGTCATACTCACCTAGTTATGCCTTATATTTACCGAAAGAAGCCATTATGAAGCATGACATTCTGTAACCCTGACTTGTCTTGGATGATTTTAAAATCTATATGTTGGGAATAAATCTTTATACTTCTAACTTCCTTAGTTGATTTGAAATTTAGTATTTGAATTTTGCTTAGAAACTAGTGCGTTGAAACCTTAGTTTCTATGAGGTGATTCAAATTTTGGAATTAACTTTGAAGATGGCCAAACTTTACAATTTATATTAAGCTAAAAGTAGAAAATTTATGAGTTATGGTGACTTGAAGTCAACTTAATTGACAAAACTAAGATGTTTGTTATGCAATGAGACAACTCAAGGACAATTATATTAAGATTTTGAGTTTGAGTTTTGTTCTCAAGCTCAATCTTTTGCCCAATAGTGATGAACATTAAGTTTTTGTAAATCAGCCCTACCTAACTAAACTAGTGGCTTGGTCATTTATAATTTCAATTATTTATAATTAGAAGTAATATTACTTCAAAGACCTTCCATTTGTAGGAGGCATTTGTAACAGGCTATATATATATATATATGGAACACACACATATGAGCAAAAAAAAAGAGTTTGAACAAGAGAACGAGCTAGCGAGTGATGCCGAGAGGGTTAAATAAGCATGTGAAAGTAAAGAGAATGAAGAGTGGTCTCGTAAGTATATTAAAGTGCAAAAATCCATTATAACTGTGAGATGGAGTTAATAATTGAAGGTTCTATATTCATTTCTCGTGACTAGTAATATTACCCTAATATTTATTTTTATTTGTTCAGCTTAATAAACTTAGACTTAGTTTTCATTTCTATGAAATTTTGTGAGGGTTGGAACATAAGAGAAGAGTAAAGAATAGTGGAAGAAAAAAGTAAATCCCAAAATAGTCCCTCGACTATTCACAAGTGACCAATTTAATTTCAAAGTATCAAATTGATCCACTTTAGTCTCTAACTATACAAAATTGATCCATAGTACCCTTCTTTAAAAATAGTGATACAATATTGACCCCAAGTTAATCCCTCAACTATACAAAAGTGATCGCAATTTAATAATATTGACCCCAAGTTAATCCCTCAACTATACAAAAGTGACCGCAATTTAATCCTCTAGAGATCATTTTGGATCAACTTTGAATAATTAAAAATTAAATTAGAGCCACTGGCAAATAATCAGGTGACCATTTTGAGATCTAGGGCTTGTTTGGTTGTGCTTTACTTTTGAAGAAATTTGTTTAAAAGTTGTTTTGCTAAAGCTGTGCTAACAAGCCATGAAAAAATCACGATTCAATATGAGAGAAAAAACAAAGTTCTGTAAAAGGTGTTTTTAAGTAAGCATTTGAATCAAACGAATATATTACTGATGTTTTGAAAAGTATTAAGCAACAAAAAAGCAATTCCAAATGAAGCCTTAGCCTGGGGAGGAAATAGTAATTTGTTTTACCAAAAAGGAAAAAAAGAAAATATTTGATGTTTATATCTGAATCAGAAAAATTCTAAGTTTTTTTAATTTAAAGAAATATGAGTATCATTTATAAATGTTAAGGTTGGAATATATATATATATATATATATATATGAATAATATTTTAACTGTATATGTGAATTAGAAAAATCTAACATTTTATATTTAGACTTAACTAAAATTCATGTAGGAGAAAAAAGCTTAAATGAATAAATTTGGTAAATTAAAAATGATAAAAAAATAGTTAAATTCTCATTATTGAAATCTTTATGTTATAAAATTAACTAAAGTTTAAAGAGTAATGTAATAAAAATTTGAATGTTATTTATAAAGGTGACTAATCCAATTATGTAGTTAAGTTGGGAAGGTAATTTAAAAACATGCAAATATTAGAAATGATTTCGATACTTGAATAAAGCAAAATATTAACTAGGGATAAGTTATACACCAAAATAAAACAAATTGTTATTGAAATTAGGAAAGAAAATATGCATAAGTTAAATAATAATTTATTAACATTAATATTTCATATAAATGATTTTAGACAATCAAATAAAGGAGAAGTTTAAGAACTAAAAAGTAAAAGCAAGTTTAGATATATTTGTTTCCTCTAAATTATGTCTATTAATTATTAATAATATGTTAAATCACTGATTGTTGTATGTTCAATTCTGATTTCTCTCTATCATTAAAATTATTGGCTATATTGAAATGAATATTATAGGTCTTTTATTGTATTTTAGTTATTTAACTTATACATTGCATATCATATAAATATATTGAATACAATAACAAGAAACCTTTATCTCACAACGTGGGATCAGCTACATGAATCTTTTTTCTATAATGTATCCTATTAAGTGTCGTATTCTTATTTAATCTTAATAAATTAAGATCATTTTTTATACTTCCAACCCAAGCCTCTTTAGGTCTTCCCCTACCTTTTTAACGTAGGTAGGGATAAGTTATACACCAAAATAAAACAAATTGTTATTGAAATTAGGAAAGAAAATATGCATAAGTTAAATAATAATTTATTAACATTAATATTTCATATAAATGATTTTAGACAATCAAATAAAGGAGAAGTTTAAGAACTAAAAAGTAAAAGCAAGTTTAGATATATTTGTTTCTAAATTATGTCTATTAATTATTAATAATATGTTAAATCACTGATTGTTGTATGTTCAATTCTGATTTCTCTATCATTAAAATTATTGGCTATATTGAAATTAGTATTATAGGTCTTTTATTGTATTTTAGTTATTTAACTTATACATTGCATATCATATAAATATATTGAATACAATAACAAGAAACCTTTATCCACAATGATCAATTTATGAATCTTTTTCTACATGTATATCCTATTAAGTGTCGTATTCTTATTTAATCTTAATAAATTAAGATCATTTTTTATACTTCCAACCCAAGCCTCTTTAGGTCTTCCCCTACCTTTTTAACGTAGGTCAGGTCAAATCTAATACATCTACTGATATAGAATATCATGAGCATCCAAAAATTAGAGCTCAGGATTTACAAGATTCTATCTCAAAATAAAGAAAATTGAAAGAAGAAAACTTAACATTAGCCTATTAAAGCCATTTTATGATTTCATCTTTTTTTTTATTTATAATTTTTAATTTCTATAAACTCCATATTTAAAATTTTACAATTAAAAAGAAAAATTAATAGACATATGATTGGTTGAATCATAAAATAATAGCTGTGAAATGAGTGGATGACATAAAATAATGAGAATTTAATCTTCATTAATATAGTCACCCATATGTTTTAAATTCTTTTCTTTGAAAGATCTTTTATAATATATAAATACTCTCTTAGAATGAATGAGATCTTTAAAATTACAAATTCTTAAGATTCTTGTGGTTTGAGATCTTGATAGCAAACCTGACAATCTTTGGTGAGTCTTTAATTATCCAACATATCTTCTCATCTCCAACGATCTCTCAATCATCAAAGAAAGAATACCATCAAATTTGGTATCGAGGCTGGAAGAGCAAATTTGATCAAAAATTGTTTCAATGAGGAGCATCTTTGGACTTGATAGTGAGTTTTTTCTTGACTCAGGTTAATTAATTTTCTTTTATATGATAGTTTAAATACATATTAGTAGCTTGGAAAGAAATATATTACTTGCAAGTTTATGGTAATAATAAAATTTCAATTAGTAAAACTCATTATATATTTTAGTCATTTCTAATTGTGTGAACTTGTACCCATTCATCCAGGAAGTTCTCTTAGTAAAATTTCACTTTGATTACACATTATATTATACTTGTTTATTTTCTTTTCATTTTTTTCATTGATCCTTTTCATATATCTTTTATTTTCTTTAAAAAAAATCTCATGACAATCTATCTCAAATCAAGTTAAAATTTGACTAGATTAGTTGATGTCTTAGATCTTAGGATCCATGACAATGAATTAAAAATTCAACAAATATTAGAAGAAAGTAAGAATCAAATGTAAACCCTTATAGCTCATCTACAAAATAATAGATTACCAACTCCTTCTCAACACTAGGTATGTAATTGGGGTGGATGAAGAAGATTTATATCCAAACCATGAAAATCACTTAGAGAAGACCATCAATTCTTTAAATGATGGAAGGAGAAAATTATTTTAAAAGGACAAGACCAATGATCCATCTCGAAGAGTTAAAGTAGAAGCTACTTATGATGGTATACATGACCCAAATAAATTTCATTAGTTAATTTCGACTTATTGATATAAAATGAATGACTTCTTTGATTGATATAAAATGGATGATTCAAATGGTTACTAAATGAAATGACAAATTTGCTAAAATTTATTGGACAAATACTTTAGCTAAAGAACAAAATTAGAAGGATAAACCTCACTTAGATAGAAATAAAAGAAATGTTAAAAGCAAATCTTGTGTGGCATCGTGATAAGCTACATTATTAACTTTTGAGACAAAATAATTATCTTATGGCGAATACTTGAATACTTTTGAAGATCTAGTTTAGGCGATTGTCGATAATGATTGTCATTAGCCAATAAATTTGTTATTGGACTTAGGATTGACATTAGAAATGAAGTTGAATTATTTGACATAATCTTTAGAAAGCATTTCATTATATTATTGATTGAACAACAAAAGAAATCATCCTCTCTAAAATGAAAAGTCAATACCTTCCATTTCATCCCATAAATCTATTTAGACTGCCATCCAAATGGCACCCATTTGCATAAAACTTCAATTAAAGAACTCAAGAAAGAGTAATATATTTTAAATGTCATAAAAGGGTCATATGCAAAATCAATGTAAAGCTCAAATCTTATTTTTTAAAAGAAGTAAAATCAATGATAATCTAGAAGAAGTTTTGATGACACCCCATTATCGATGAAGAAGTGGAATTAAGCGATGACCCTCATATGTTGATGAGATGTCTCTGTAATTAAAAATGAAGCAGAAGATTGGAGGAAAAAAAATATTTTTAGCATGTATGTTTTGCGAAATGAAAAGAGATGTAGGTTAGTTATAGATGGAGAAAGTGCTATGAATGTCATTTCAACACACACTTAACTTTCGAGCCAACCTAAAATCACGAACCTCACCGACAATTTCATGTTAATTTGGGTAAATCATACATCTCTTCTCATAACCAATCGATGTTTAGTTCATTAAACTATGAAGATCAAATTTAGTGTGATGTTCTCCCTATGGACATTTCTCATATCCTCTTAGAACGACCTTGGTTGTATGATATGAATGTTATTCACTATGGTAGGAAAAAATATTTATGTTTTTAAACATAATAATAAGACTATTAAACTCCTACCAATAAAGCAAGTAGAAAAAGCACCCTCCATAACACCACACAAATAACTTTTGACTTGTAACCTAAGCCTTTATTAAAGAAAAATGTCAAAACTTTAATTAATTATCATAGAAAATCCTACTATTAATGTCTTATCATTTTAATTCTTACTTTAAATCTACTCTTCCTTCTTTGACCCCAAAGATAGAAATATTAGGTTTTGGAGCTTTCTGAAAGAATTTTTTATCCTTCATATTACATGTAAAAGAACTCATATCGACTCAATGAGACTCACATACTTTGTGATCTCTTATTCTTTCGATTTTAAAGATATTGCACTCGAAATGGGAATACCTCTAAGAATTCAACATGCTATTGAGTTGTTCATTCTCAACTTCTTAATCTACATTATAGGATGAACCTAGGTATGTTGAGATTAAAAGAGTTGAGAATTATTAAAAAGATTTTATTGAGAGTCTTAACCATTTATGCAGTCTCAACATTATTAACTCGGAAATGGAATGCATTATTGATGAGCAATAAATAAAATTACTATCAAATATAGGTTTCTTATTCCGATTAGATGATATGTTAGATTTAATCTCGGGGCAATTTTTTTTTGATCTAAAGTGGATATCATCAAATTCGGATTAGACGAGATGAGTGGAAGGCGGCTTTTAAGACCCACGATGGACTTTATGAATGACTTGTCATATCCTTTGGACTTTCAAATACTCTTAGCATATTTATAAGATTAAAGAATACTGTTCTTAAATCATATATAGGTAAATTTTTGGTAGTGTATTTTGATGATATTAATTTTAGACCAAGTAAAATGAACATCTACAATCTACACAAAAGTCATGAACTACTTAGACAAGAGAAATTCATTAATTTAAAAAGTGTAATCTTTTAGGCTTTATTATATCCATTCTTTGGACTTAAACTGATCCTTCTAAAGTGAAAGCAATCTTAGATTGACCATCTAAAAGCTTTCTTAAAGTTAAAAGCTTCCATGGTTTAACTTTTATCAGATTTATCAAAAATTTTAACCATTGTTGCTGATAACGATATACTAAAATTAGATAAATTTTGTTAAACTCTTAATGCACAAAAGGCCTTAAAATAAATTAAAGTTCTTATCACTTTTGCACCAATCCTTAGACTTTCTAATTTTTCTAAAGCCTTTGAAGTGACATGTGATGCTTCAGGAATTGGGATAGGTGAAATTTTAAGTCAAGAGAATCATCCTATAACATTCTTTAGTGAAAAGTTAAATGAAGAAAAACAACGATATTTCACTTATGATAGAGAGTTTTATGATGTAATTCAATCCTTAAGGCATTGGCGACTATCTTCATAGAGAATTTATACTTAATTGATCATTATCTTTAAAATTCATTAATATCTTAAATTAAGTCATATGCATGCAAAATGGGTTGAATTTTACAAGACTACTCTTTTCTAAATTATAAGTCTCGAATTAAGAATAAACCACGATGCTTTATGGTAAACTAATAATTTCTCTTTAGAATTGAGAATCTCGATTTGATATAATTAAAGAGATTATATTGTGTGTGTCACGACTTTCAATTTATTTTGAACACCTAGATAAACTAATAATTTTACAAGGGACATTATTGATAAAAATGGATATTTATATAAAGGAAAATAATTATACATTCCTCGATCTTCTCTTAGAGAATTTCTTATCCGAACATTTTGTGGGGTGTAGTCATTTTGGAAAGGATAAGACCATATGTTTATTAGAAAAGATTTTATTGACCTTCATTAAATCGAGATGTTCAAAAATTAGTGGCATAATGTTTAATTTATAAATAGGCTAAAACTATCAAACAAAGGTCTAGACAATACACTGTCTTACCTGTTCCTTATAGACCTTGGGAAGACCTATCAATGAATTTTATCCTAAGATTACCTAGGACAGCTCGAGGACATGATAGCATTTTTGTTGTAGTGGATAAGTTCTCAAAAATGGCTCACTTCTTACCTTGTTCAAAAACAAATGATGTTTCTTATATAGCCAAATTATTTTTTAAGGAAATAATGCGACTTCATGGTCTACCTTTAACCATTGTTTCTGACGGAGATGTTAAATTTGTCTCATATTTTTGAAAAAAAAAATTATTAGGTACCAAATAAAATTTTCTTCTCTTTCATAAACCCGATGGAAGAGTAGTTAATCATACCTTAGGAAATTTGCTTAGATGCTTGGTAGATAAACGTTTAGGAAATTGGGATTTACATTTACCAACCTCAGAATTTGTCTATAATAGTACTATTTCTAGAACTACAAAAAAATCACTATTTGAGATAGTCTATGGTTAAAACTCACGACGACCAATAGATGTAGCAAACCTACCATCTTATGTACTTTCTGATGCAGCATTCTCATTTACTAAAGATTTTCAAAGCCTCCATGAAGATATAAGAAAGCAAATTACTATAAGTAAAAACTATGCTTAAGGCAAATCATAATCGTTCAGAAAGAATATAAAGAAGGTGATTATGTATTGATTTATTGGCGTTATTAAACCACTAGATATAAGAAATTACATGCAGTTTGTGGTCCGGTTTAAAATTCTTAAGAAAATTGGAACTAATGTTTTCACCTTGATTTTATGATATGCTCATTCATCCTTATTAATATTGAAGATATTCTATCATATGAAGGAATTAACAAACCTCCACTTGTTTGTCTAACCCTTTAGCGGAGATATAGCCGTACTTCGAAGCTCTCTTCCTTTGAAGTTCTTATTATCACAGGAAGCACCCATTAATCCACAACAACATTTTCTAGTTCATTGGAAGAATAAGCGGTGAAAGAATGGTTGACTGTCTTGATTTGGAGACTTTAGCCCCAATTAGTAGAATACTTTTAGACTTCAACTCATGAGCGAGTTCAATTGAGCCAGGGAGTTGATGTAGACATCATGAGAATCTAAAATTAGAGCTCAAGGTCCATTTACAAGATCTCAAGAAATTTAAAAGAAAATTCAAGAAAGAAGAGAAGCATAGCATAAGGCCCATTTTATGATTTCATCTTTTTGATTTATGTAATTTTAATTTTCTTTAGAAATTCTGTTTGAAATTTTACATTTAAAAATTCAAAAGCATATATGAGGTGGTTGAATCCACATAAAATAATAGCATATGAAATGAGTGGATGACATAAAATAATGAGGCAATTTAATGCTTCACATTAATATGGTCACCCACCTTTCCCTCCATGTTTTGAATTATCTTCTTTTGAAATATGCTTGTAAGGGCTATAAATAGCCCTTCTTACTAGAATGAAGGAGATCTTTTGGCAATTACAAACTATTGAGTTGTTCTTATGGTTTGAGAGCTTGGTGGTCAAACCTTGACAATCCTTGGTAGGAGCACTAGTTATCCAACATATTTTTTCCCCTCACCTCCAATACCCACATTCTCTCAATCTCATCAAAAGAAAGAACGTCCACCTCCATCATCTACTCTCCAAACTAGGTCACGTATATATTTATTTCTCATTTTATCTCTAAGTGTAAAGTCGCTCATCCACTTGAGCAACCCCATCTCTCCCAATATTCTACACCGTAAAGCATAAGTCTCACAGCCATATTATAAAATTTTTTAAACCACTTTAAGAATTTATTGATGGCCATGAGGATGAGCATGTACCTTTAAGTATTACGAATCAATTAGGCAAATAATATTTGAGAAATTCACACACATAGCACATAATTCTTATGCATTTATTTATCTAACACCTAAAGTTTGAAATTTACAAATATATCATTTTTTTCTATGTATGAAAAAGTGTACTTCACTTTAAAAAATTGACAATAGTATTATTTTTGATGTAATATTAAAGAATTGAGTGTTAATTATGTAAATATAAAAAATTAGGTGTTAAATATGTAACTATATAAGAATTGTGAGATATGTATGTAAATGCCACATAATATTTTTACCTGCGCACAAACAAATTAACCGAGTTAGGGGGTTGATGCATCATACATTATGCAATTTCAGACCATGATCGACCAATAATATTTGAGCCTTTCAACATTAGTTTTCTTTTTAGGACCAGATTAATATGCTATTTTTGATGTAATATTAATGAATTGGGTGTTAATTATATAAATATAAAAAATTAGGTGTTAAATATGTAACTATATAAGAATTGTGAGAAATGTATGTAAATGCCACATAATATTTTTACTCGTGCACAAACAAATTAACCGAGTTAGGGGTTGATGTATCATACATTATGCAATTTTTGACCATGATCGACCAATAATATTTAAGCCTTTCAACATTAGTTTTCTTTTTAGGACCAGATTAATGTGCTATGCTAAGTCCTTCATGAAATTAATTTTTTCACTTTATTGAGGCTTCGCACCCACATATTGTCAAAAGAGAATGATAAAGAATGAACAAAAACTCACATTGAAACCCTATGTACTGAAATAAGAGCAAAGAAAAAATATATATCAAATTTGAAAGATGAAAAAGTTTTATGATGAATGAAAAGCAGACCTGCCAAGCTAGTGTAGTCAGCAGGAATTTTCCATGAAAAAGAACTGAAGAAGGCATCAACATCAGCACGAGGAAATTCCTTCCGAATATATTTCTCTAAAGAAATTTTGCTTGGGAACCTCCCCTTGCAACCTGAAACTTTTGGAAAATAGTCGGGTGGAGAAATAAACCTATCAATCCAGTGTCCACCAGCAGCTTTTCTGTTCCCCACCCTCCAAGCCCAATTATCTCCGAGATGTGGCCAGTTCTCAGGAGCATAAGGCAAACCAACTCCTGACGCACAAGCAGGAACAGGTTTGAGATCTATCATGCATTTGTTGGATGATATTGCATTTCCATTACTTTCATCAAATTGATCAATATCCATGGATTTTGTAGCCTTCGTCATTCTGTAATGACAATTGCCTGAAACAAAGTGGTCAGACTTTAAAGTTGAGTCATTTTTTCACATTTTAGTAAAATCAAATATCTTTCAAAGGCACGTTCAAATACTTAAAACTCCCAGAAGATCTTTCCTTCATTTCTCGCATTTTCCTTTCTAATAAAACCATTAATTTTAATCAGGTCGACAAAGGATGCGTGCACAATCCAAATTAGTAAATCCTCTCTCTCTGATAATGTATGGTTTAACACAACAACAAAACCAATTCCAGATGCAAGCTTTAACTCTTGGAATTTCATATCAATTACAAAAATAAACAAAGCAAAGTATCATTAGGCCATCCAAAAAACACCAGGAAACGTAGTTTTATCTATAAATTCTGCGTGACGTTTAAAATCTAGGAAGATATACTTTTAATTACATTGGCATAAGAAGGTGCAGAGGTTGAAAAAAAAGTACCATCGACTAAAAGAAATATAAATTACCATAAAAGAACATGAAAAGAAAAGGTATAGATGAAATTAGTATGATCAGAAATTCAAAAGAATTTAGATAATCTATGACAAACCTTAGCTTTTAATATAAATGAAAAGGGAGCAGCTGTGACTCTAAGTGCTACCGATGACAATTGAGAAGACTCAATAAGCAAGTCTTCAGATAACTTTGCCATTTACTCATCACCATTACCTTCGGGAAAGAATCTTACATTATAGCGTTAAAATATGAATCAATACAAAAGAGCTAATAAGTAAACAGATGGGAATACTGAGCAATGTACCATTCATACATCAAAATCTATAGCTGCTGCTTTTACTTCTGTGTTGGTGACGACACACCTAGCTAAATCATACTCATAATTTGACACATAATAGGACACAATGGAGACGAAGAATTCATGTAGCCGACCCCACCTAGTGGGATTAAGGCTTGTTGTTGTTGTTGTTGTCTAGGAAACTTCTCCTCCATTCAATCTACTTGAGTGCTTTAAGGAAACTCTTATTTGCGCACATCTTTTTGCACAGCTTTTATTTATATTACCTTTGATCTAACTTTCACTTCATAAAAAAAATAACCCAAAAAACTGTATAAAACAACCACCAATGATGACAACTTCATCATCACACTTAAGAACACTAAAGATGTTACTAAATGTATAGACAAAGTTACCTACCTCATATGGTAAATAAAGTTTTTTTTTGTACTCAATTTAGCCAAAGATGAGTTGGATACTTGTCTAGCTATAACAGCCCAAAAGTTCAACTCCTAGAAATGTCCTTGCAATTGCTCCGGTTGGACAGGCTAGTCCAATAGACTATTTAAATTTAATCTTCTAATTTTGAAGTCAAATTATCTAAATTATGAAATGCATACATGTGCTCAAACCGACGGATTCAGAGTATAATCCTAATGTCTAAAAATACTACACCTACTGAATTTGGAGTTAAATTAAAATGCAAAATCAATCTTCCAATGTAGATGTAAAATTATCTAATTTATGAAATGCTCGTATGTGCCCTGACACAATATCGAATGTCTAAATCTAATATCAAAAGATGTTGCATGGGTCAAAATTAAATTGACTTAAATTCATTGCATTGAAAAGCATATCAATATTTTGAAAATTAATAATCATTTTAAAAATATCAATGATTTTTAATATTCAAAGAATCATCAATTGTAAAATTATAAAGAATGCTTACAAGCTTCAATCATAAACTGGATCCTCTTATAAAAATAAGACTGACAAAGTCTACAATATAATAAGATTTCAAAATTGATTAATCATACATAATTAATAGACTCAATCCTCTATATTTTAAATAGAGTTGATAATATCTGAAATAAATAAGCTAAGTTAATATGTAGTAATTAATTAACTCCAATGATGATCGTATTGAATGAAGATATCAACCGAAAATGATATTTTTATTAAAAATATTTTGAAGTCTTAAAATAAGTCATTTCAAGTTTAAACTATAATTAAATTCAACGATATATACCTAAATGAAATTCATACTTTAAAACTAAAAGCAAAAATTAATTCAATCCATCTTCCACTATTTGTTAAGAGTGATAAATTTGACATTAACCTAAGTTCACAAAGAGTTTATGCCATATTAAGTATACTACTATATTTGTACTTAAAATAGCTTATACCAGTAAGGGTGTGGCTGAAGTCTTTTATCTACATGGTTTGGCCAGTGAACTCTACATATAAAGCAATTACAACCAAAGCTCTCTAACTATATAGTTTGACCAGTAGACTCCACTATATTATGGCCAAGACTATAACCCATATATTCTCCAATAATTTTCTACTCTTTGAGTTGTAAATCATAGGGTATACCTAATAGGGCATGAAACCCTCTATCGACTAGGGTAGTCTTAAAATTATCCTCTTAAATAAATATTAAATCAAATCCATAAGGTCTCATTTGATGAAACAACCCTTAGTTACTGATAAGAATCATTTAATTAGGCTGAGTCAACTATCTCTTCTTATTAAGTGGACCAGGGACCATGACAACTTGAGACGATTGAATCATGGAATTTCGATTAAGTGTGTAATCATTTTTCAATCATACACTTTAAGTCAACGATGATGAATTTCATGAATTCTAAACCTAATCTGCATTACTATTAGCGACCTAATGACCAGCTTTAAGCGAAAGTTCTCTCTCATCACTATTGAAAGGAATAATTAACTATAGGTGCTTGCACCTATAGAAAACCTGGAACTAGGTCTAAAGTCCTTGCAAAATAAAAGTGAAATCTGGATGGTGTCTTATCTACAAATAAAAATCTCATCTCTTTGAAAATTTACTAACACAAATCTATTCTCTCTCATCAAGAGGTTGTGCATGAATTTTCAAAGCCCACATTTATTTTCCAAAACAATAAAAGGTATAAAGATGGCCTAATTGGATTAAAAAAGAGAACTCTAGGATGGAGCAAGGTGAATTAGACGAACCAATTAATTTTAACAAACAAAAAAGAATACACCAAAAAATAATCAAAATCAACCTCAATCTCACATTCATGCGTTAGAAGTCAAGACATCAAAAAGAATTTCAAAACCTATTGATCAATATTATGCATCTATATATTATTTGCTACTTACTAATATAGGTGAACTCAAATGCTATAAAGAAGTTGTACAAGTTAACTACTCATCAAAGTGGGGATCACTAATGAAAGAAAAAATAGATTCTCCCAAAAAAAAAAAAAACACCTAAATATTGAGTACGCCGTGCAAAGAAAAAAAGGATTACAAAATATATGGATCAATACAATCAAAGAGAAGAAAATGACATCAAAAGGTATGAGGGGTTTGAAATGAAAAGCTTCCAACAGAAGAAATATATCAAGAAATTGACTTTCATGTAATAAAAGTAACAAGTATACTCTTGTTCTAAGTATTGTAGTTGTAGAATACTTGCACCAAGCATAGATAGATGTTAAGATAGCTTTTTTCAATGGTGGTTTAAAGGGAGGCCTCTCTATGGGTCTTCAAATGGCCGACTTTTTATGTGACCACGACAGTCTCTAATCTTATCTATCACTAGAGCTACTCCAACCTTTTCACGTATATATTTATTTTGTATTTTATCTCTAAGTGTAAAACCACTCGTCCACTTAAGCATCCTTATCTCTACAACACTTAATTGTATACTTCTCTTTTACTAGCTAACATTCTACGCCACATATCATTGCAGGTCTTACCAACATCTTATAAAATTTTTCTTTAAGTCTAAGCAGTACTTTTCTATCACACAACAAGCCAAATGCATCCTCCACTTCAACCATCCAACTTGAATTATACTAAAAACAACACCATCTATTCCACCATCATTTTGGACAATAGACCCGACATATCTAAAACGTTCACTCTTCTTAATAACTTGATCACTTAATGTCACAACCCCACTATTAGATCTTCTACAACTAAAATTACACTCTATATATTCGATTTTAAATCAACTTAAACAAAAACCTTTAGACTCTAAGTTTGGCCTCCATAATTCAAGTTTCTCTTGAACTCGCTCTCTAGTCTTATCAATAAGTAGAATATCATCAGCAAAAAACATACATCAAGGTACAACCTCCTGTAAATATCTGGTAAAAATATCTATAACTAAAGCAGAAAGATATGGGCTTAAAGCCGATCCTTGATGTAATCCAATTGAAATAACAAAATATTGTTTAATTCTCCTTGTGTTTGAACAGGAGTAATAGCTCTAGTATACATATCCTTAATGACTTGAATATAAGCAATATTAACTCCTTTCTTTTTTAAAACTCTCCAAAGCACTTCTCTTAGAACTTTATCATATGCTTTTTCTAAATCAATAAATAACATATGTAGATCATCCTTAGTCTCTCAATACTTCTCAATCAAACCTCTCAACAAATGTGTAGCATCCAAAGTAGACCTACCTGACATGAAACCAAACTGATTTTGAAAATTTTTGTATCACATCGTAACCTATGCTCACATATTCTCTCCCATAATGTTAATGCATGGCACATGAACTTAATTCCTCTATAAATTGCACACTCTTGTGCATCACCTTTATTCTTAAAAATAAGAACCAACAAAATCTTTCTCCACTCATCTGGCATTGAAAGAAGGCAATGACACTAAAATTGCAACCTCAATTCTTGACCTAAATAGCAGCATCAATGTTCGTGTAACTCAAACTGAGAAGGAGCTTATATCGACTGACTCTCATTTACTAAACCAAGGAGAATCTGCGCATTTGACAAATTCTCCAACCACGAGTGCTTCTAGAAAGGGGCTCGATCAAAGTAACGGGTAGTGTCTAAATGGGGTCTCAGGACATGATCCAATTAGAATGCCATGAAGGGGCCATAAAGGCTTGATCTAACACCCTGAAGAAAATGACATGACCAATCATATATCACATAGGTATTCGGTGGCCAACTCATGGAGAAAGCACGGGGACTTACATCTTCTAAGAGTGGTTTACCCACCGGGTGAGTCGCTGTCAGCATAGCGAACATCAATCAACTATGGTGCCCATCGGTTTCTGTCGGTCTAGAAAGAAAGCATGTAGGCTTACATCACCTAAGCGCGATTGAGATAATGTCAGATCTCGGCGAGCCATCAGACTAGGCATTCGAGTGAATGCCACTCGGGGATTATATCGACTCAAGCTAGTCAGAGGAAAGGAGCCTGGGGACTTACCTAAACCTCAAATATATTGACTAGTTAGGTCATGATGATTAGTTCAAGAAGAAAGCACGAGGGACATCTTCTCAAACATGATCAACTGAGGTAGCTTCTTGGGCGGGTAAAAACTACAACTAACAAAATCGGTTAATGATCAAATCGAAGAAAGTCGGGGACTCACATCCTCAACAAGTGACCAATGGGGTGATCGGTTGCTTTGGGCAACAAATCGAACAGACCAGAAGCGGTAATGAGTGAGTGCCACAGAGGGCTTGCTCCCACATCAAAGTAGCCCGAAAGAAATATATGTATGTTTGTGTTTGATATGAAGGAATAGGATGTCATTGGGGACTCTTACACCTAAACCTCGAGGAAACTCGACCTAGTCAGAGTATGGTGGCTAGTTCAAGAAGAAAATGTTGAGACTCATATCTTCTTAAACAAAAAAAGAGGTAGTTCACAGCATGAAGACTATAACGATAAAGCTCGTCGGTTTCAATGGTCAAATTAGGAAGAAAGTGGACTCACATCCTCCAAACAAGAACCACTTGGATGACATCTTGGCGAGGTAGCATGTGCAAGAAGCGACTAATGAGTGAGTGCCGAGACACTCAACATCAAAATAACTTTGAGATAAAGATATATGTTTGTGTGTGCTTGATATGAAGGAATAGGATGCCACTGGGGGACCTTAAATATATCATGGTGAATTCATAAGCAAAAGATATTTCTAACACAGAAGAAATAAAATTTGAGATGAAAAGAGATTTTATTGATAATTATTTTCAAACAAGATTTATGGATAATATTTCTTTAAGTAGAGCTCATTGATTGGAAGCATCGGGCGCTCTCCTTTACAATTTATGAGTTGGTAAGACTCCTTGGTAGGCCTTCTCTATGGCATAAGGGCCTTCCCAAGTGGGTTCAAACTTTCCACTATCTTGACGAGCAACAATTGGTCTCTTAGAACTAAAACGCTCTCTACTTGAAAAGCTCAGGGCAACTTGTTATGAGCTTGAATCATCTTGGCTTTGTATAACTCGAGGTTTTGGCATGCTGTAGGTCTCTCCTCAAACCTTGAGCTCTTCCAGTAACTTGGCATTACGTTGTGTGATTTTTGTTACCCACGGTATCCTTAGTGATGGGAGTTGGACTTCCAATGGTAGAGCGACTTGGACCCATAAGGAGAAAGGGGTAGATTGAGTTGAGTTATATATATGCGGTAGACCCATAAAGCTTCAACCAATTTGTTCATGCCATTGTTTGTTGTCATCTGTGTCTTCTTGATTTGAATGAGGGTTTTGTTGAAAGTTTCTGCTAACCCATTTGCTCTTGGATAGTAGATGGTAGAATATTTCCAATCTATGTTGTGTCTTCGAGAAAAGCTATTGATTTTAGTGCTCTTGAATGCAGTACCATTATCGGATATAATTGAGAGACACCCGAACTATATACGATATGGTTCTCGAAAAATTAGAGCACATGTTGGTATGACCTCTAAGTGGGATTGTCTCGCCCATTTGGAAAAGTAGTCGATTAGAATGAATCGATGACCTTTGGAAGAAGGAGGATCGATCGGACCACAATATTATCCAACACTCGAATGGCCATGAGGCCAATGTAGGATGTAGAATGTTGGGAGGTTGATGTAGATCATACCAGGTACGATTGATGGCATCTCTACGTCCATGCGATGATCATGAAGGCGGTAGTATCAACCTCTTGATCTTGGCTTTCATCTTGACGGATTGATGTGCCCCATAACCACGAGTGTACCTCGATCCGCGATTACGGGCTTCGTGTTTGTCCAGACAACGTAACCACATATGATAGAAAGACTTTCGGTACAAGGTGCCACCAACAAGAGTATAAGAAATGTCTCTCCACTTCACCTGGTGTGCCAGTGATTTCTCTTGAGGTAGTTGGCCTACATTTAAATAATCTATGAATGGTTGCCTCTCGGCTCATCCTCTTTGGTAATACAACCTCCCCCAAGAGAATCTCTCGATGAGTTCATCGATAAGGGATAAGGCTTGTATATTTTGGACCCTTATTGGAATGGATTCATCTTCTGGACATGCCAACTCTTTGGCAAGCTTGGCTAATGTGTCTGTTATTGCGTTCTCTTCTCGAGGAATCTTGTAGATGGTAACCTTTGGGATTTGGGCCAACAACTCCATAGTGTACTTGTGGTAATGATGGAGCTTAGGCTTTAAAACTTTGTAGGACCCAGCGATTTGGTTGATGACTAACTGAGAATCCCCAAAGATGTTGATACTCTGGACGCATAGTGTAATGACTAACTCAGGGCAGACAATGAGCCTCATATTGGCCTCATTGTTTGTGCATGGATTGGACAAATGATATGAGAATCTCATCACATGTGATGGGTTAGGAGAACTATTCCCACCCTTCTTCCACAGGATAGTAAGTTGTGGTTCTCCTCTTCTTTGAGAGGAAACATCAAAGTACATCTCCCAATGTCGAGCAATACCCCTAAGTTCATGATTTGTTCATGGAGATCATCATTAAGCGAGAATCGGAGAGTGGATGTCTTCTTAAATCGCAAGTGCTTGTCCTTTTACGCCGAAGGAGCACGAATGTTATATCAGCGAGACAAAATCATGGATAGCGTGTCCGTCGGATAAGGTCGGTAGTGTCATGAGATATTATAAGTGGATTGACTCACGGAGATCAAGTTCACCTTATGAGCATGTAGTGTGTAGCTTTTGTGATGTAAAGATTAAAGCTAGTCAGTGCTTTTCAATAGGTGGATAGTTTGCCTCGAGGATTAGACGGCGAGATAATAGAGAGTTCTCCTTCCCTTCGTCATTGGTTTGAGCCAAGCGCCGAGGCCGTCATCTCGATGGTATATAATATGAGCGGCTTGCGGGATAGAACTTGGGGTGGAGGTGTCATCGATATTGCTTGATGTCTTGAAAATCGACACTTGTCATCCCATTTGAACTTGGCGTCTTTTTTATAAGTCTTGAGAATGGTTGGCATCTTCGATAAGTTGGAAATGAAGCATCTTAGATGCCAACTTGGAATGACTGAGTTGTGTTAGGCTTTTAGGGGTGGCATTTCTAATATCGCTTTGATCTTTTAGGATCAATTTCAATTCCCGGTGTCGGACAACAAACCCGAAATTTTCTGAAAATCAGAATGCACACTTGGGGGTTCATTTTGAGATTGTATTGTCTTACATTCAAAACTACTCTCAAGTCAAAGATATATGGTCTTCCTTTTCTTTACTTTTGACAACGAGATCATCGGCGTAGCATTCAACTTGATGATGAATGAGTTCATTGAAGATTCAGTCATGTGGTATGTGTACCGGCATTTTTAAGGCGAAAGGCATGACTTATAACAATATATTCCGTCGGGGTTGAAGCGGTGTTTCTTTCATCCTCTGGGGCCATCTTAATTTGATTGTAGCCGATGGCCCATCCATAAAGGAGAATACTGCATGAGATGAGGCAATGTCCACCATTAATTCTGGTATAGGAAGTGAAAATTCATCCTTAGGACATGCTTTATTTAGATCCCTAAAATCAGCATATGCGAATTTGGTATTCTTTTCTTAGCGGGGCGACAGGCCAAGGATATTTTTCTTCCCTAATAAAGCCGGATCGATCGGTTTCTTAATTTCAAAGTGACATATTGTTGATAATGTCATGCATCGTCCCAGAGCTTGTTTGATAGGGTTAGCATTAGGTTTATTCTAGTTTATGGGCTATGTCGAGATAAGGCATCTCTTCATAACTCAAGCAATCCTTAAACTCAATCAATAAACTTCACTAAATCATTGGTTTCTTTTCATTCAATAGAAGCGATATATGTTGGTGTGGATCTTCTTGATTCTAGGTTGATTTCTTTGAGCTCATCGATAGTTGATCTAATCTCCTCTTCGAACTCTGGCGATGCATCTTTGGCTTCAAAGTCATTTGGATCATCGAAGTTTCTAAACCTCCTCATATGAGTTAAGATTTGAAAAGAACTGTCGATTATAAATGATTGGTGATAGTGATAATCATCATCATGGACCACTTATGCAGAATCTAGTCCGGTCTTGATTGTGAATATCGCATTTGTTGTCCATAACCTTTCAAATGTCCGACGTGTTTAGACAGCATGTGGAATTAATCCTTTCTTTGCTAAATTAAGAACTGAGAATACCAATCAAAAGGTAATTAAATCTTTATATGAATCATCCTCAGTTCTACATCGACTTCTTGACTTGAGGATGATGCTCGAAAAGAACTTATGCACATTTACATTTGTGGAAGACTTAGGGGCTTTAGCTACCCTCAACTTTTGTGAGGAAAGTGGGGTTAGAGCTAAAGTTTTGATGCTTGATGTTTCACATATAGACTTCGATACACTTATGCTTTGCTTAGGAGCGGTCTTCATCCTTGTCAGCTCAGTTCACTTGCATGGGGATATGGCGGAAGTCTTGGTGTATCTTAATTATATCATCTAATTCGAGTCCCATATAGATAGTAGGTGTAGTCACAGTAGAGGGGCATAACTCTTATTGGATGGCCAATAAGGAGGTCTTCCATCTAGCATGTCTGGATCTACCTCTTCCTCTGGTGGAGGTGAGTCATCCTACGTATGTTGAATGGAGTAACAAGCTGGGTGGAATATAATGTTAGGCTCACTTTCTCCCGTTTATTTCTTTCTCACTTTTCCTTTTTCTTTTCTTTTCTTTTTCTTTTCCTTTTCTTTTCTTTTATTTTTTCACCAAGTTCGAGAATAGACTTTGATTTTGAGGGAGATAGTAGGTGCGTCTTGTATATTCATGAGCGTGAATGGCTTAAGATCTCCTTTGATGCATATTCAATCCACCTCTCATGAACTTCATGCTTGATGTAGAGAGGATGGAACCACATTGTTCTCATGTATCCGGTCTCCCAAGTAAAGCATTGAAAGATGTATCGAGTCTATAATATGAAACTTGGCGGTAGTCTTCCAATCATCCACTTAATGGCAACCTTATAGAGCACAAGCCCTCGCTTGTTCATTGAATCCTCTCGACATCATCCTCTCTTTTGAAAGTTTGGAGATGTCAATCTTTAAGTAGCGAGGTTTTAGACTCATAATATTCAGTGCACCGGTGACAAGAACTACGGATATCACGTATCTTCCAACATCCATGTAATGTAAAGAGGCGGTTGTGCTTGGTGGTTCGAAGCAAGTCTTCATCAGAATGTAACTCTAGAGTGTCCTTACGAGCTAGCCTCCTCTTGATGGCGGTCATTTGGGCTAAGCATATCTCGGATCGAGGAGGGACTTGATTAGAGATTCCTCATCTCTTTGGATAAGATGAGGCGTATATACTTAACTTGGACTTTAGATGTCTTGGGGCGTTGCCAGTAACTCAACTTGATCCTCCACAAGCATATCCATGGTGGAGCAGCAGAGGCTATATGCTCTTTAACCAATGATTTGCTTTACCCTTATCCCGGTGCCACCCTGGAGGAGAACTTGCCACGAAAGTTAACTTCATGACCTGAATGATGAATTTGTAAGAAGTTATATCTACCTTCTCATCGTGTACCTACGACTTCTCCTATGGGATCATCTGAGTCGATGACTCCAAATCAATCTCAATGGTGAACCCAATGATTCAGAATGAAAATCCATTTCTAAATCAAAGGTGAATGATCAACTAGAGTCATCATTATTTTGTAGACTTGAAGAGTTTTCGAGGAATAAAATCTGTAGTATCGTGGACAAGATGTGAAAGCTTTCTTCATTGATTTCTTCTGATGGAGAGGATACATGAATAAAGTAAGTGAGAAAGGGGTATTTGTCTCCGACAACGCCTCCTATCAAGAGAGGAGCTATGGAGAAGAAGTAGTACAACAAATGGATGGAGCGGCCGACGGTGGTTATGCTACTATGCTATCCCTGCAAGTGTAGTCAGCCGGCCGACACCTTCTTCAAGTTGTCTTTGGCAACTTGCAAACCTTCCTCGTGTTGAGGTTGAGTTTCATACACCAGAAGAAAGTTTCGATCTTAGAGACCACTTTTTTAGAGGTTCGATAAGACAATATCCCAACCTTCTTTGTCTTAAGAGGATCGTAGTATCCCCAAGAATTACTCGATAACTGGTTGTTTTTAACAAGTATTCCTTGGGATGACATCGACTAATAATGCTACCAAGCCAAATGACACAATCCTCCAAGACATGACCAATACACGCAGAGGCAATGGCAGATCATCACTCTCACATCTTCCTTGGCTCGTAACTAAAAGTCGTTTCTTTAAGAGATTCTTAAAGATCTTCCTAACTACCTCCCTCTTGAATGAATACTTATTCAATTTATCGACAAGAGTAGGGTAATACTACCTGCTGGATATGAGTATCATGAGTATATTGTGGCTGAGTGGGCACTCGGGCAACCGGTGGTGGTCAATATATCGAATGGGTGAGGAGGTATGTGCAGAGGTCTCATCGAGCTACACGCTTCCTCTCATCGACACTACCCCCGCTTCTCAATGCTTTCTCGAACTTGGGCTTGAATGATTGGTCAAAAGGTAATGCTGGCTTCCTCAGAAGCTACCGCCTTGTTGATTAACTTCAAAGGTTTTGATGAAATCCTCGAGCATGAAGGCAACCGTCATGAATATTCTTAAAAGAATTTCTATAAGATGTTGTTCGCATAAATGTTTCATTTCATACTCGTGGCCACCGAGAATATAATCAACAAGGACTCATTTGATTTTGTCACAACGAGGTCACCCATACACTTTGTTGGCTAACAAACCTCTTGATGAAGAGGTGCTCCAACTCAACAAAAGTCTTCATCAACTAGTTTCAAAGATACCAATCAAATGCGATGTCACAAACTACTAAGAGAAATAGTGCATCACGCCACCATTGCAAAGATCCTACAAATGTGCTATGTCCGGGGGTTCCTACCGCCATCAAAATTTTGAAGGAAGACAAAACCCAGATATTGGACACCATCAAATTCCTCCGTAGGTCTACCCTTTGGAATGATGACTGCCAACAATGATCCTTCACTCGCCACTAATCTATCTATTTTTGCATGGAGGTTGTCCACCACCTTCCTATACGCCGCCACTATCCCGTCTAAGAGATGTACTTGGCCGATCTAAACATACAACCTGAGGCCTCTGCGGAGTAGTCAGATGATGGAGCTTGGCCTTGTGCTAAACCGCCGCTAATAAATCTTCAACTATTTTCTCCATCTTCCTAATATGCTCATCTCTCCGCCTCAGCCATGATGCGTTGGGTTGAATGAGTCTGGTCTTCTTCCTCAACTACAACACCCTCTATGATCCCTCGAGGGAACCCTAGTGTCAATATGGACTCACGAGTCCTCCAAGAGATCATCCTCATCTCGATCAAACCTAATTCATCCTCTTCATTGAAATCATATGGGTTCTCTCTTACCAATAAAGAAATCGCGATCTCAAGAAGATAGTGTGCATGGATAAACACATTCTTGTAGGTTGAAATATATCGGCAAAATCATCAGGCATTGTTTGCCATCTGTAAGAGGGTATCTTGCTTGGTAGGTATATGTTGATCATTGCTTGGTGGCGTGGAAGGATCTACGCCATGGACACTTACATATATCCTTTTATCCCTTACTTGATCTTGCGGTGGAGGCTATGAGAATATGCTGCGGTGGTGACTCACAACGCGGCCTTGTGCGCCATTCCTTCTTCTTTGTAGTTGAGGCGGGAGGTCGAATAGGAGAGCTCGACCTCACCTCAATGGGTGGAGTAGATGGATTGGGATCCTTGGGTATAGTCGGATCACCTGATCTTTGGTCTTTCCCAGGATGGGGGCTTAGATCTTGGCCGAATGGGGATGCGGAGTTGGATGAAGCGATGGTGGCGGTGAGTGGAAGCGAGTGGAGGTAACAGTGCCTATAAGGCTACTCCTCTGATGAGTAGCATAGTAAGGATGATGTTCGAATGATTCGAGGTAGAGGCGACAATCGAAAAAAATCGAGCAGTGAGGTGCCTAATAAACCTCTGTTCCATCCTGTCGTGATGCTTGAGCCTCGAGGCTCTCTCCTCTATCGGACTTGACTCTCAGGGATAAGCTCCTCGGATCAAAGCGTACCCGGACTCGAGTGTCCGTAGGCTCGACCAACAGTAGGCTGAACCCGCATAGAGATTCACGTGCTCCTGGCCAGGTGTCTTTGAAATATCTTGGTGGTGGAGGTGTGCGATCCTCAGTCCTCCTTTCCATCTGAGGCGAGAGGGGTGAAACCTTACCACTCAAATGTGGAGAGGTCTCAGGAGATCCCTCTCCGACCACATGGGCGACATCCATCTCTCTCTCACCTCTTGTGATGTCACTGATCTTGCGGTTCTTATTTGCGGAATGTGTAGGTATGGAGGAAGCCCACATTAAATGTGGAGAGACTATTTGAGAAAGAGACAGTCTTCCCTTGGGGAATCGAGGGAAGTAGTGTAGTAGAATGCTTGGTGGCGAGGCTGGAGCGGCCGAATCTTGAGGTAGCGGGAATAGTGGCTTTCCTCTTTAGTGGAGGAAACTCAGAATCAGATGGCATATCGAATCAAATGAGTGGCGTTTGCCCCGCCACCTCTTCCTTTTATCTTGAGGCATCCCCCTGAGAAATCCTCACTCCTGAAACCATGGCCAAAGTAGATGACCTCGGTGGAGCCTGATAGAGAGACCCAGCATCAATTTAGGTTTAGATGGGGAAGGAAAACACGAGCTTGAGCCATAGATCTGGCGAGGGGTGAAACAATTGATTGCACGAAATGCATTGTTGAAACGTAGTCGGAACACTTGCCTGATATTCACCTTGATCATTCATTTCAAGATTTGATTTTAAATTTGAACCCACACAATCTTAAGGATGTTAAGTGGGTTCATCAAATTTTAGAGATTTTGGATATTGAGGAGAGTCTTTTTTGATTTAGATTTAGAACCCATATCTGATTTAGGTATGTTGGGGTTCTAAAATTTGAGACATTTTCTTGGAGATATTTGTGTGTTTATGCATCTTGTTTGAAAATATTGATAAAAAGACCTCTATATAGCAATTTGGGTATCTTAGAAGAGGTTGTGATTGTGTGTTTGAAATATTTTTTCTTGTGGGATATTTTGATTTGAAAATTGGGCATTATTCTTAATAAATTTGGTATGTTAAGTAGATGCCACATGTGTCTGATTTGTGTTTGGTGATGAGGCTTCCACTTAACAAATTTGGTATGTTAAGTGAAAGTTAAATGTGTGAGATAATTTTCTTTTCTTTGAAGATGGAGTCATACTTAACAAGTTTGATATGTTAAGTGAAAGCCCCAAATTTGTTTGAGATATGTTTTTTTTTTCTTTAAGAATGAGACTCTTAACAAATTTGGTATGTTGAAAGTTCAGTGTGGTTTGACATGAAAAAATTGGATCTTACTTAACAAATTGGTATGTTAAAATAGGGATCAAATGTGATTGAAAGAGACCACTAAAAATTTGGTATGTTAAGTGAAAGTCAAATGTGTTTATATTTTTTTTAAAGATGAAACTCTCACTTACCAAATTTGGTATCTTTGAGTGAAAGTCAGTGTGTTTGATTTTGAAAATGAAACTCTCACTTAACAAATTTGATATGTTAAGTGAAAATTTATGTGTTTTTTTGAAAATAAAACTCCTTAAAATTTGGTATATTAAGTGAAAGTCAAATGTGTTTATGATTTTTTTTTGAAGATTAAACTCTCATTAAATTTGGTATGTTAAGTGAAAGTCAAATGTGTTTATGATTTTTTTTTAAGAAAATGAACTTATTTAACTAGGTATGTTAAATGGAGTTCTGGTACTTATGATTTTCAAAGGGAGTTCTCATTTATACTTGGGCATGAATGAGCTCCCAATGTGTTTGAAGTTCAAGACTTTAGCATGAAGGAATTTTCGGACAAATGCAAATAGAATTCAATTTGCTACCTTCTCAAGGGAACTCACATTTGACAAATTTGGTTATGTCGGTGGGGGGGTTCAAATATGTCTTGACTTCTCTTTTTTGTGTATATATGGTTTATTGCTTTTGAAAGAGGGAAACTTCAACTCAGCACATGTGAAGTATCTTAAGTGGAGTTTCAATTTTTTCGTGGTTTTATTTAAAATAGAATCTCCATCCAAATTTGAGTGTGTGGGAGGATAGCCATTTCCAAAGAAAATGTGTTTTGAAAATTAAAATTGTTGATTTTGATTTTGATTTGATTTTTTTAAAGAACCTCCTTGTAACAATCATGGTTGTTAAACTAGATTTGGTTATATGTGTTTTGTGAAAATTTCTTATAAACTTTTGTGTACAGCCCTTATTATGTAGATTTTGAAAAAGTGCTTTTGAAAAGACATGTTATTTTGTAGAAGAGTTTTATTCTCTTATTGTTCATGGGATGAACCTTGCCTCACCATCGAGAATGGTGAAGAGATTTTTAATTTTGGTCATCTCCTGTTTGATTAATTTTAATTTTCACTATTGGGAAACGATAGGATTTTAAAACCTACACCGTGAGGTCCTAAAAAAAGGATGTTAAAGCTTTGCTTAAGGATGAAATAAGCTAAATGCTGTGAAAGAATGATAGTCTCTATATAAAACATAAGTCCACTATCGATGCTTGGAGGCAATAATTGTCTACTAAAGATGGAGAGAAACCTTTCCCATGGTGCTTAAAAATTTGTGGTATTTATTTTTTGGTGTGGGACACCATGCAGATCTTAGGGATCTTATTGAAGTGATGGGATCTGACATTAAGGAATGATGTATTATCTGAAATATAGAAATCTATAATGGACCTAATTACCTAATAAGGACTCCAGGCATGATGGGTCTTCAAATATCTGGAGATCTTTCCCTACTTTACATGAAAAGTAGAGTAGGGTTTATTTTAAGCGGGTTAGTTAAGTTCCCATGAAGACAATACATAGTTAATTATCAGGAATGAGTATTCCTTGAATCTCGATTAAAATGAACAATTAAGATTTCAAATTAAGACTATCAAAAGGATTGGCTATTTTAGAAATCATATGGGATAGATCGAGGAGAAGACTTGTTTTGGAAATCCAAAGAGAGAAAGTAGGAAATGCTCATGATAGTAGGAAATGAGATCTAATCTACCATATAATTGGGTTTATATTTTTGAAATTAAGAGAGTTAATTATTTAAGTTGACATTTTATTAGATTGTTAAGGCATAATTAACATAAGATTAGAAATCGTAAGTGGTGAGATTTATGTTTGTAGAAAGAAAGCATTCTCAGTTAAGAGCATGTACAAAACAAAGCTCAAACCTAAATCTAAGCGAAAGGGGTATATGGTTTACAAAGAGAGAATAAATCACCATTGGACTTATTCTGCTCTGTGACAACTAACTCTTCGCTTTAAATCCATATGAGAGTCTTATGATTTCAGATTTGAAGTAGTTGTTCATTTAAAGGGAAGTCTAGGCTATTTCCTCAAGAGGAGAAGCGTGGTGGTATGAATCATACTTAATCCCAATCAAATTTTATCAAATTTATTTGATTCTTTTGGACTTTTTTGTTTGACGTATGATTTTGTATCTAAATGTATGAGAATTTGATTATAGGTCATCGAGAATTTAATAAAATAAATTAAATAAAATTAATTTATAAAAATCTTGAATGACTAAATCAAACTTGATCTCCAATCTTAGAAAAATGATTTGATCTTAATCTTAAGAAACCCAAATAAATCTTAAGATTAGAGTTTAACCAATTAAAAGTTAATTAAAATATAATCTAAAATAACTCAAATATTAAATCAAATTGAATAGCATTCATTAAATCATTAATCAAACTTTAAATGAAAAATATCATCTTTAAAGAAATTAAATTAAATATGATTAAATCTATTTAAGTTAATAAAACTGATTAAATAAATCTTCAAACTCAAAATCCAAACTTAGAAAACTTTAATAATTTGATCTCGAATTAAACTAAATAAAATTAAAGCAAACTTAATTAATCATGATTAAATCACATTTGGAATGAGATAATTAAATAATCATTGAGTATTTATTTTAATAACTAAATTGAGCGTATTTGAAATCAAACAAACATAATAAATAAATTAAATCAAGTAAAACTGTCATAAATAATCAAACTTAATTAATCAATTAATTAATGCAATTAATAAATTTTATCTTAATAAACCAAATTTAACTTTATAAATCAGTTAAAGTTAATTCAAATTAAATACTTAATTAATCTACTAATTAATTTAATCTATTAAATAAATTAATTGGGTAAATTACATTAATCATATTAAACTTAATCAAATATAAAAAAATGCAATTAAATGATAATTGACCCAATTTAAACTTCAATTTAATTGATTATATCATTAACTCAAATAAACATGAAATCAAATTAAAAGTTAAACAAATCTTTATTTAATTTAATCATACCTCTTAAACAAATCAATTAAGTTAATCAAATTAATTACATTAAACTTAATTAATCAAAATGTAATTAAATATTAATTAAAACATAAATTAAACCATTAAGTCATTAATTACATCATTTGTCCAAACAAATATGAAACTAAATTAAAAATTAAACAAACCTTTATAATTAACATAAATACACATTAATTAAACAAATCACGCATTGAGCGCAAGCAAACCCATACAAAACTAATTAAAATTTGAATTAAATTAAGTTAAATCAAGAAAGATTCTCATCAATTTAATATGTAATCAAATCAAATCACAAACTTACTTAAATAAAATAAACTAATTACTATTCAATATATGAAATCAAAATGCAAACCAAACTTTGATGAACATAACAAATGGATGTGATTAAAAATAAAATTTCAATTACAAAGAATCAATCCCAATTAGAATCAAAAATAAAATATTAATTAATCTAATCCGATCAAATTACAAATAAATGAACCACAATCAAATTAAATAAACATAAAGTTAAATCACATAACCTGATCAAAGAAAAGAATTAAATATTTAAAGGATATTGAATTATCGAGATTCAATTAAATCAAAACACCTAATCTAAAATTAATCAACCAAAAAAACATGAACATTAAACAAACTTAAACTTCATTAGGCATTAAGGATATTGAATTATCGAATTAATTAAAAAATATAATCCAAAATCAATTAATCAAATACTTAAATAAACACAAATTCTAAATTCTAAATCAAGTCGAATAAATCAAATCAAATGAATTACATAAATCCAAATGGGCTAATTAAGATACTTAAGGACTTTAGTTAGATTCCTTAGGAATTATAAATGAGTCATGTCTACGGATGAAATTCATCATACTCTTCATTCTTGAAACCTAAATATCATTTCAACCAAATAAAGCGAAATAAAATGAAAATCAAATCATTTAGATTGAAATCACCCAAAGGTAAAATTTAAATTCAAACTTGAGTTGGAACTTAAACTAAAGCGCAGTAAAGTCTTCTTACACAGCTTACATTAGAATCTTAAGTCACTACTTCTAGTCTTAAATTAGGATGTTATATGTATGATGTTGTGTTTTGTTTTGTGATATAATATTTTAGACTAGATGTTAGGATGTATGTTTCATTAGGCGGATCTTAAGCGTTATTAATCATATTTTCTACAGGGGGTTGTGCATAAGGAGACGCTATAATAAAAATATAAATATTTTTGCTGTGTATGTTGCTTAGCCCCTAAGTGTAACCCATGTTAGGATAGGTGAGCTTGGTTACCCATGTATGGGTGTGAAGTCCAAATTATTCATATAACTGCTTGGATTGTATGGTGTGTTTAGGTAACATTCGTTTTGCAGGTGTAGCTAGATTTACTTTTCCTATTTTTTATGTAATTTTGCATTAAGAATTAGGATTAGTGTTATGGGATTAGGATAGATGATCGAAGGCTTAGTCTGGTGCCTGTGATGCCTTTAGCAAATCAAATCAAAAGAAAGAAATGAAGAGATGAAGAAATGAAGAAAAGAAGAATATATTATTTTTGTCAGGGTTGTATAAGGGTAGAGCTTCTACCCATATTTTCTTCTCTTTTTGGTGTCAGACCATTTACTGGCCTTTTATTCTTTTAGAGTAGTCTATAAAATTATTTGATGTTGTGTTTAGATTCATTAGAACATCATGCTTTTCATATTTTTTTATGATTGATGCAGAATGTGGCTGATGCGGTTCTTGATAAAATTAATTTTTTCTACCATTAACAACTCATAACTAAAATTTTAAAACAATTCATAACCTCACATAAAAGCCGAATTAAATCAAGATAATAAAATTTTTAATAACCCACTGGATGGATGAATGTATAATATGCATTATATTCTTTTCACTCTTGTTAAGAGAGCATCTTTACCGAGAATCGGCTTAACCTAGAGGCCTTTGGTGGAAGACACCTCTTTCTCTTGATTTGACTATAATCAAATTCATGCGTTAAGCATACAAAATCCATAGCATGGCAAAACAAAAGTCCAAAAGAATTAAATAAATTTGATAAAATTTGCATTAGATTAAGTCTGGATTCATCACTCACTTTCTGTCTTTTAGGGTGAGTCAGGACTTAATTTCTAAATGAACCACCAGATCTTGCAAATCATAAGACTTACTATGATTTAAAGGAGGAGTTAGGCTCAGGAGTAATAAATAGTCGGGATGGTTTATTCTCTCTTGTGGAGTAAACCATATACCCCTTTCGAGATTTAGGTTTGGGCTTTGTGAAGGCTCAGTTTAGGAATCTGAGGTAGGTTTTTCATTCTGCGTAAATCACTCCTCTTGTTATGATCTTATGTTGTGGAATTATAAAGATCTAATAAAATTTCAACTTAAATAATTAACTTTCTTCAATTTCAAAATATAAAACTCAATTATATGGTAGATTGAATGATCATTTAGAACTCTTCGTGGCATTTCTCTTTCTCCCTTTGGATTCCAAAATAAATCTTCTCCTCGATCATGATTTCTAAAATATTGATAGTATTAACTTTGAAATCTTTGGAGAACCTAATTTTTAATGAGAGTATTCAATTCTCATTCCTTTGATGTAATTAACTATGCTTTCCTCCATGAAAACTTAACAAACCCGCTTAAAATAAACCTACACTCTTTTAAATGTAAATAGGGAAAGATCTCGGTATATTGAACTATGCTTGGAGTCTTATTTGATTAGGTCCATTATAGTGGTAATTTTATCTTTTGAGATAATACATCATTTTTTTTAATGTGCCGATTCTAAACTTAAGATCTGTGATCACACCCCAAAAATAAACACCACAGCTGGATGACACAAGTCTTCTTAAAATCCCTTTTAAAGTCTTTTCATATCATTCATGATTTTTTTTCTTGGCCTTTTTCTTTACAAAATGCTTATAATCTTCTTAGGTTTGGGTCAACCATGGCTAAGCATCAGTCCTCATTATTATCACAATTTTAAGCTTTTAGGAAATCTACTTTTATTGCTCTTCTTATCATAAGTGTTTCCTCTACCCAAGCATATGGCCCATGCTTATTCATTATATTATCTATTTTATATATCCACATTAACACTTGGCCATTCTTCATGATAGGTGGTGCATTTTTGCAATAATTATCAAGAATATCTTTTATAAGCTACACATTTAAAACCTAAGAGGATTCTTTTCTTCTAATTCTTTTTGGTAACTGACATGTAAAGAACAATATCTCTTGGCTAGTTTTTTTGAAGCACAAATATATCCATAATTTGTGTCACATGACTTATTTATGCTCTTTTCACTACAGTATAACATGCATCCCTATATAGCCTTTTATAATAATCAAGAATCTCTTTCTAATTAAAGAGAATGAAGACATTAATAGTTAAAGCGTTATAAATATTATTATCTCTGGATAGCGCATTTGTTATTTTATCCTATCTTTGTATTAGTATTGCTTATAATTGATTTATAAAAATCGACATTTGAGTAGTTTCTTGAACTATTATATCTTGATCTCTCCATCAGTTCAAATGGGATCATTGGGATCACGATAATAAATTACAATCATAAGAAAATGCTTATGCTGAAAGAAAGTTCATAGCCATAATATAGATAATATATAAGAAAATAACCAAGTGAGGTTATTCACTTACAAAAGACTTCTATTTATTAAGTGGTTTGAAAATATTATTAAGTATTTGTAATTTTCGTTTATGGCAATCAATTAATTGAGACATTTATTTTCATATTTATGGTTTTTTTTTCATTCTCTTTGTTTTGAGTCAAGTCTTCATCTTTAAATACTTTCACTATTTTTAACTTTGCAAGACAAATCATTTTTTTATTTTACTCATTAACAATGAAAAAATTACTTTTTTAAATAAAAATCCTTATATTTTATTTTGTGTTCTCTTTCTATCCTCTAAAGTCTTTAGTTTAAATATGCATTAATACTTATTGATTAATTCTTACTTATATCTCATAATAAATAATCAAGGTTTGGTCATCTTAATGTTCTACTTGGGCCTCTTAGCTAAAAACTAATGCTCGATCAATCCAAAGAACCACTTGAACTTCATAGTTGAAATCCAAGTCTTATTCCTTGAGTCATGATGCCCATCCAATACTTCCAAATAATAAGGAAGGCTTATTTTTTGAGCACATCGCTCTCAATCATAGTGTCAAAAGTTTAAAACTAAGAATTTTGCTAGAAAAACTCCCAATATCAAAGAAATCTGGGATCCAAAATTCGCCACCGACCTCTTTCGGAAAAGAAAAGAGTTGTTTAGAGTGTATTGATAATTTAGATGAATAGTAGATAAGACACTACCGAGATTTCATTCTCATTTTGAGAACTTTTATATCGTTTGTTTCTATGCGGCCTATTTAATTACACTCGTCTTGAGAGAAGCGGCTTTCGATTAAAATTTGAGTGATGATGTTAAAACGAGTATATAATTGGGTGAGTGGAGTTTAAACTTATGAAATTTATTATTTTAATTTAAAACTTTTGTGGGGACGATGGCGATCTAGATCCCATGGTTTTTGTCCGGGTTGTCGCGGTCCCCTTAGTCGGAGGATGGTCGACCCCTACCAGAAGGACATGTCCACGTAGTTCGTCGTCCAGTGTCTTGTAGAGCAGGGTGGAGTTTGCAGGAGACAAATATAAGTCAATTTTAAAATTCGTGCCCTAAATCATTCGTTCCATTTCAAGCCGGCCGTTGAGGGAACATACGAGTTGCTGTAATTTAGTGGTGTATCTCAGCGAATACCGGTCGAGGCTCAGTCGTCAACATTTATGTGATGTCATATCGCGCAAAACCAGAAGACAGAGGACACGTCACGAACTTTAGGAATATTTGAGTGTGAAGTTAGTTATGTATTTGATTTGACATATTTCTTTGTGACAAGTTTTTTTTAATTTGTCAGAAGACAAATAATTGGAGGGTGGATTTATTTTATTTATTTTTTAGTTTTAATTTAAATAATTAATTTTATTTTTTATTTATATTTTGTTATTTTCTTTGAATTTTGATCATTTCGATTGATTTAGATTTGAATATGATATTTATCATTGAAATTTTAATTATAATTACCCTTCGATCTTGGGTTAATCATTGATAGGCTTATACCGTCATTCTATAGAGGATCGGTCTAAATTCATTATCTCAAAAGTATAATCAGCTTTGTATTTCAGTTTGAACGTAGAGGATCGGGTTTGGGCCTTTTCTTCCCGAGTTTGAATTTTAAAATTTATGTGGTGATTAAATATCTTGTATTATATGGCAATTAGTTTTACCATATTATTAATTTGAAATTCTTATAATATCAAATTTTAGGTTTTTGTTAACGGGGCCTCAGAAGACCAAACCGGATTATGTAGATTGTTCTTTATATTTGACTTAGTAATCACCCATACGGATATATCTGCTTTTTTATGGGCATTAGAATAATACAGTTGGAGTTTATATATCAATTTTGATTTTGAGTTTTGTTAATTTCGGACTCAGAAAAAAGAACATGTTCTTTATATTTTATATCTAACTTTACATGTTGCAATGTTTGACATTTCACATCAGTATACGTTAAAATGTATGGACATTAAATTTCAATTGAAATGTAGATGTCAATTTTGTTTAGGTTTTGATACGATACTTTTTGGGTTTTGTTATGACGGTCAGACCGACGGATTATGTAGCATCTGTCATTTGTATTTTACTTGATTATGCTGGCATGAGTTTTAATCTGATTTTAGGTTTTTTGTTAACGGGACTTAACCACACCAAGGATGTAATATCTGTCATTTTGTATTTGACTTGATTGTAATCTGGCGAGTTTTGATATGATTTTAGGTTTTGTTAACTTCGTCAAGAAACCGGATTATGTAGATGTCATTGTATTTGACGATTATATCTGGCATGAGTTTTGATCTGATTTTTTAGGTTTTGTTAACGGTCAAGATCAAACCGGGATATGTAACATCTATCATTTGTATTTGACTTGATTGTATCTGGCGTGAGTTTTGATCTCTGATTTTAGGTTTGTTAAGGGACCGGTTCGAAGCCAAACCGGATGTGACATCTTATTTGAGCCAAAAAACACTTTTATGTCGCCGTCAAGAGTATAGAGTGAAATAAATTATGTTGAAGTATTTGATCAAAATGTAAGGTAATAGACAAAAATAAAAAGCATTTATTTTTGGTCAAAATTCTCTCCACTATATCAATCAAAACATAAAGGTGAAATGAATCATTTTGAAACTCATATGGCTAGAATAATTTAGTGATTTGAGCTAAGAACTTTCTTTATGTGAATCAAGAAACATAAAGCGAAATAAATCATTTTGAAACTTCATATATAATGAATTTAAAGACGATTTGTAGAATTTCTTTATGTGAATCAAAAATAAAATAAAATAAATCATTTATTCATATGATCAAATATAAAGTAGTGTTAGAATAAATTTAAAGACTTGATTTGAAAAGAACTTTCTTTACGTAATAATCAGAAATAAATATAAAGTGAAATAAATCATTTTTTGAAGGCCATATGATCATCCATACCATGTTTCTCTTGATAAGGGGAGAATACAAAGATATATGTTTAAAAGAAGTGGATTAATTAAAATCCACCATTCATCACTCGTGCAGTGGAATACTCATTAAATTTATTAAGAAGATATGTGAAGAGTTTATTTTCCTTTCAAAGGAGTGATAAAGATCTGCATCATACATGCGTCGTGTGTGCATGATATGATAAATGGCGTTAAATTAGATGATTTCCTGCGTCTGATTTATGTGAGACCACGTGTCGATCATAAGAATAGATGGTAAGAGAGGAGAGTTCTATAAATAAGAGGATTTCTTTCACAAAATCTACATTCTACTCATTTTCTCCTTATACCAGTTTAAGTTCTTTCAATCTTGCGTAAAGGGTTAAGTTATTAATATATCTTTGTGAGTTTCTTTCTAACTCAACCATTTTTTATATCTTCTTGATATATATACATGTCATATAGTAGATTTAATTTATTATGTGTTTTCTTAGTCTTGTATGTCTCGTGTATGTATGTGAATCATGGTGAATGACAAATAAAGTAGGAGATATTTATGTTTGAGCGTATATTGTGTATAAATAACGTATCAGTTGGATAGAATCACAATGAGCGTTATATATCATGTCATATAGATAAAAATAAACTGCGTGATATAAATTCAACACATAAAGCGTTCACATTTGAGATAAAGAAAATTTTAAACCAACATAACAACTTAAGCATTTCATCTCTTTCTTTTCTTCTTTTTTTTTATAAATTTTCTCCATCATCCCATAAGCTCTTGATTAGGTCCACCATGCAGAAAGGTATGGTAGAATGAAATGAATTAGCCACCGAAAGTGTGGGTTGCGTAAGATGAAACAGTTTCCTCGTATTGGAAACATGAGTGACTTATAAGAATAAATTTAAAGTTTGTATTTATATATATAAACAGTTTCATGTATTTAATTAAAAGAAAATAATCAAAATTTATAACTCCGCTCTCCCCCCATGTGGGGTTTGCCATGAGAGGCCCATGCGAAAAGAAAAGTATGGGTGCATGTCAGAACCACTAGATAGCGTAGCATTTCCTCTTATGTTGAGACATGGTAGATCTTATAATAATAAGTTTAAACTCATTGCGTATAAATAAAAAGAAAAATCTGCATGTATATATTTGATTAGGAGCGTAATAATCAAAATTCTACAACTCCGTGTGGGGTTCTATGAGAGAGACTTCATGCTAAGAAAGGCATGTATGGGTGTATGTCGTGAGACACACAAATTTTGATAGATAGATTTCTACCATGTTAGAGCATGGTATACTTATAATTTCAGACTGCGTTGATGACGTGTTTGCATATATACAAGACAAGATTCTTAAGCGTTGCATTGGACAAAGTAAGTTCGAAAGCAATATGTATATTGAACATTCTTTGAAAATATATGAAAAATCAAATTAATCTTAAAATGAATCTCCTTCACATTTTGACTTTCATAATAGCTAGTCATGCGAAGTAAGGTAACCCTTCCTTTCAATTTTAGATTTGACATATAGGCGAAGAAATATAGAATCTTCCAAGTGGTCTAGGATCTATGTCACATAACACTTCAAATCCCTCCCTTACTTTCAGATTTTAGAATGAAATTGAAAGATTTCAACTCATATAAAGAAGCATGATATATATATAATTCTTCATGGAAATCAATTGAAGCAAAAGAGCGTAAAATTAGGAGAAACGATCATATCTCATTAAATAACAAACTAATTGATTTTTCCAATTTGCATAATTTAACTTGATAGAGAGACTAATTTCACTTGATAGAGAAGCTTTAATATATCACCAAAAAGTCTTCCAATTCTTGGATACGACAAATATGTAAACACGTTAATCTGCGAAATGAAATAATACTGAAAGCGGTGCAGCAACAATAGCATGCGTGGATTTCAGAAATGTTGCAAGATTAGTTCCCATACATATGAAGTCACATTTTCCCCTTATTTTTTTTTATTGATGAAGGGTATTGCTTTGGTAAGAGAATTTAGATTTGGCTCAATTCAATCCATGCTAAATGACATAATCCACAACATGAATTCTACAGAATCTTGAAATCTGATTATTTGCCCATTTCAGCTCAATTTAGTGATAGAGTAGCTATTCCATGTCAGAATGTGACTTAGATCAAGCAAACAGTAAGAATGGTAATTTAATTGTAAGCAAGATTTCCATCGATAAAATCCAAGCTTCGAACTTTATGAAATCTAAAGCCACGTTGCTGCATTTTTCTTTTATTTGCTGGTTCAGATTTTACCAAACAGCAAAAAGAAAACTACACATAACAAAAATATGTAGCAGTTCTGAAAGTTAAATAACCAAGTGACATTGACGATACCAAAAACACATAATCCAACATATCATCATCCCTCGGCTTGCACGTCCAACAAGGCGGAATGGACGGACGAGAGGAAAGGAGGAACCGAAACAAAGAGAATGAGCTCCTCGGCTCAGCTTTAGAAGGAGAAAAACAGCAAAGCGAAAGCTTATAGCATAAATCCAACATTTTAATTTCATGCTATTGCAAACCCAGAAAACAAGTCCAACCACAAAACAAAAATGGAAGAGGGAAACAGAAATCTGCATTTCCTTCAAGAAAAACCCACATGACAAAATATAAGATTGAAACGAAACAACCTGGAGGTTTCGGTTGGAAGAGGGATTAGGAAGGATCGAGTCCTCTGTTTGCTCGGCTAGGGTTCGGTGCTTCGAACCGAGAGAGGAGCAAGGAACTGCTGCAGGGGAGCTCGGCCGAGAGGGAGAAGGAGCTGCTGTGGGGGAGTTCGGCCAGGAGCAGCAAGAGGGAGAGGGAGAATCGCACACTAGAGCTTCAGCCGAGAGCCGCAGGAACGAGAGAGGGGAGAGTCGAATGAAGAGTAGCCGGAACCAGAGAGGGAAATGTCGTGAGAGGAGAATGCCGTGAGCTTCAGCCGAGAGAGGAAATGTCGTGAGTGAGAAGTGTCGTGAGAGGGGGGTGTCGTGACTCGTGAGTATCCCCTTTCGGCTTTAGGGCCAGCTGAATAAGAGATTATTAGTTTAAGAATTAATATAATTAATCTCTAATTATAAAATTTTGATGAATCATCTTAATAATAAATCCTAGTAATATGAGTATTAATTTTAAGTATTTTTATTATAGAATCAATCAAATTTTATGAGCAAGTCGTTCGGATATTGTGCTTCCCTATCGTCTTGATTTAAAAAATTTGATTTTAATTATTTGATTGATCATTAATTGATTCGATATTTTCTATTTAATTAATTTTGATATTTTCGACGTATTATGAAGTCGAATTTTCAAATCAAATCTAATTTAATTAATTTCGATCGCGATTATGATATTTTAATTTTCATCATATTTATTTAATTCCAAGTGACACATAGTTGTAGGTCAATAATAACTTAAACAAGTGACATTAGTAATTTATTGTAAAACGATTCCTAGGATGCAATGTTATTAATAAAGATGGAAAGCATAAAAAGGTATTTAATCCTACATGATCTTCTTAGGTTTCCAATAACTCTTTTCCAAAGTGTATGATTCAATAAATACCTTGTATATCATAATCCTAAAGACATGTATTCAAAACAGAATAAAAAGCATATAATAATTACTAAATATTAAGAAGCAGAATATGAAAATAAGGTTTCATTGCATAAAGTCATTATTATGAATTATATCTTTTTTATTCCTCTTTAGGATTATATTTGTATGTCTCAATCATGTGATATTCAAATGTACGGCCTTTTTTCCAAAAGCTCCTTTTATTATTTTTTCAAACTAATATATTTGTTTAATTTTAAATAGCCTACTTCAATAGACTCCAAGCCTCATCATAGTGTTTTTCAAATTACTTATATTTCTTTATCACATCATCTTTAATGGTTGAATTCTTCACAAACTTTATTTTCAATGTAACAAATTTAATAGCAAGTGAATTTATTTTTTTACTATTTTAATAGAACAATCTATTTGATAATCTTTAACTTTTTCTTTTAAAAAACAATTTTTTTATCTCCTAACACTTAAAGTTTCCCTTCAACTTCAATCAAATGGAATTTTTTTATGATTATTCTCTTGTTCCATCTTTTTTTTGGGGGTCAAGTAATCTATAATTAAGCCCAAGAGACTTCTAAAGCGTCCTTTACACTAGCCCTTTCTTTAAGACTCATAATCATAATATTGAGCTATGTAGGGACTTTATTTATCTTTATAGTCATTTATTACACCTTACCCATCAACCTCCCATTTCTTCTTACAAATAAAAATATTAAAGTAGCATGTATTGTGCTTAAAAATATATCTCATAATGCCTACCAACAATGTTGGTTGGAGAATATGTTGGATCATATAATGCTAGAAAACAAAAATAATCATAGACTATCCTCTATCCAATAGGGGATCAATGGAAGGAAGATAAAGTTATGCATATTATAATGCTTTATGAATATAAGACAATTGTATCTCAAGAGATAATAAGTGGCTCACATTACCTACATGAAAGATAAAGATATTTGTGAAAAAACACATAACTGTATTTTATATTGCTCAACACATGATGCCACATAAGATTTATTTTGATTATAGAATACATGATTTTCATTGTCTTCAAGCTCTTATGATTGATTATAAATTATATATGATACTTAGATAATACTCTCAATTAAAAATAAACAATATATGTGCTTCCAAATTTAATATACTTTGGTTTGACAATTATGTATATAAAGATATGTGGTGTTTATTTTTGGATGTGGGGGGATACTACGCAGATCGTACGTGGTACTTATTTAAGTGATTGGGTACAACGTTGAGGTATGATGTGATATCTCGAAAGATAGATACATCACCCTTCAATGGACCTAATCACCAAATAAGGACTCCTAAGGCATTATGGGTATTCAAATATGCTAGAGATTTTCCCCCTGCTTTGCATGGATGAATAAAGCAGAGTTTATATTAAACCGGGTTCTTAAGTTTCCTATGGAGGCAAGCCTCCATAGTTAATTATATCCTAAGAAATGAAATTTCATAAGAATACTCTCGATTAAAGTAGACAATTATCATCTCTAAAGATTTCAAAGTTAAACTATCAAATGATTGGTTATGTTTGAAAATCAAATGGGAAAGTTCAAAGAGAAGACTTATTTTTTCAAAGGGAGGAAGTAAGAGATGCTCATGATACTGAGAAGACTAGTGAGCATTCCAATCTATTCTATAATTGGGCTTTATATATTTGGAAGTGAGAGATTTATTTGTTTGAGTTGAATTTTATTAGATTATTAAAATTTATAATCCATCAACACAAGGTTGTGAGAATGCTTAAAAGGTGATGATTTATGCTTGTAGCCTGAGGAAAATAACTACCTCGGATCTTAAATCTAGGAGCTTTAGTACGAGCTAAAGTATAACTTAAATTTAAGTGACAGGTGAACATAAGGGTTTACCTCCACAAGAGAGAATAAATCCTCCAACTTCTGAACTTATAACCGCCTGAGTGGCGGCCAGCTAACTTTTCTTACGATTTTAAAATCATGTAGTATGGTCTTATGAATTACAAGATAGCTATGATAGTTATTTAATTGGAAAGAGATTAAAGTCCTAAACCCACTCTATAAGAGACTAGAGCATGAGTGAAATGAGCATATGACTAAATCTATAAATACAAAATCTTTTCAAATTTTATTTCTTTTTTTGACACATCATTTAGACAAGGCTTTGGGATTTTTATATGCCTAAATGCATGATGAAAATTGATTGTTGGCCAAATCAAAAGAGAGAGGGTGAAGCTCCATCATCAGGGGTTGCTCTTATAAGTCAAACGATCCCTATTGTTTCAGGATGGAGGCCCTCATTTTGCAAAAGTTGACTCAAGATGATAAGCATGATGTGAGAGATACAACCATACAGCTAAGAGGTTGCTAACTCTTTTAATTATCTTTATTATAGCCTATGCTTTATGATAAGGTTTATGGTAAGGTTATGAGTTGTTTAAAATTTAATTATGAGTGATTAGTTGGAAAGAAAATTTATTTTATCCTAAGAACTTACCGCATCCACGCATTAAAGCGTCAATTATGAAGAAACTATGAAAGGCATGTCATCCTAATGCACAATTTAAACATATAATCAATCAATTTTATAAACTAACACAAAAGAATAAGTGGCCAGTGCGATCAGGTACTGTTGTACAACCCGAAAAAAAAAGGTAGTCGAGTTGTACTCTTATATAACCCATAATATAAAGAATAATTAATTGAAATTGAATACATGATATGGGGTTTTCATTTCTTCATATCTTCATGTTCTCCTTCTCTTTCTTTTGATTTGATTTACTCCAAGGCATCATAGGACACCCCATGACTAAACCTTCTAGCCACTGCTCATCCTAATCCCTCATAATACTAATTCTAATTCCTATTGCAAAATTACATTCATAGAAAAAAGTAAATCTAACTTCACCTGCAAAACATATGTTAGTTAAACATACATATAAACCCATACAATTATATATATAATTTAAACTTAGCACCCTACACATGGGTAACAGAGCTTGCATGTCCTAATATGGATTATGCTTAGGGGCTTAAACAACATGTAGATAAAATATTTATATTTATTTTTAAGCATCCCATTAAGCATAATCCCTTACAGAAAATATGATTATGCTAATAACGGTCTAACATCCAGTCTACGAGTCATACACCGTAACATCTAGTATAAAATATTACATGACAAAATAAAATATACATCATACATATACCGTCCTAACTTAAGACTAGAAGTGATGGCTTAATTCTAATGTGCGTGCTAAGGCTTTGTGTGGTATGACTTAACTAAGCATTAAAGTTATGATTTTCTAGCTTTATAATTATTTAAATTAACCATGATAGTTGGTTTCATTTAAAATTATTTAATTGATTTGCAAATTTTAATTTATATTTTGTTTTGTTTCATTTAATTTACACTTAGCATCTAAGTGTTATAAATAGAGGAAAGAGGCTTATCCTCTTTCATCCCTACTTCAAGCCACTTTCTAAAGCACATTTTTATAATTTAGTTTTCTTCAGTTAATGGCTTATTAAATAATTTTTAATTAATCTTAAGTTTAGGTTAACTTTACATGACCTTATCTAATATAAAATATTTCTTAAGATTAATCTAATTGAATTACTACATGATATATACTAAGTCATTCATTTCCATCACATGTAACATGCATGTGATTTAATACTTAGCATATATATATATACATACAATATATTTTAGCACACTTGAATGATGAATGTATGTATATGTTTGAAGTTTATATTTCAATTGATTGAATTATTTTATGTATGTAAACTTAAAACATTTTTCCAAATTCTTATACAAAAAAATATAGGGATGAGATCAAATTGGTAAGTGTCGTTGTTAACTAGGGAAGTGAGATAATCAAATGACCTCCTTGGGACTAATTAAAGCCTCGTATTCCTGGGATGTCCAGACTATATATTCAATTTTATTCAAACATATGTAAATTTACATACATGAACATAGGAAAGAAAGCTCCAAATCGTATGATTAAACAATTACATTTTTAATAGAAAAGGAGATTTTCATTCTTTAATCACATATACATACACATGTATAGAGACATAAATAAGTATGTGTCATTGTTAACTAGGAAAGTGAGGTAATCAAATGACCTCCTTGGGACTAGCTAAAGCCTCATATTCCTGAGATGTATTGACTATATACTTGCTTATTTAGATACATATGAATATATGCATAATCAAGATAATGGAAATCATGCAAGGGTTGTATTTTCTTTAATTAAATTATTTAAGCATATAAATTAAAGCTTTATCTAAATTCTAATACCAAAATACATAGGAATGAAACTAAATGAGTATGTGCCGTTGTTAAACTAGGAAAATGAGGTAATCAAATGACCTCATTAGGGCTACTTAAAGTCTCATATTCCTAGGATGTCCAGACTATATACCCATTATTGTTCAAACTTATATGAATCTATATATGAATTATAAGAAATAGAGCTTTATTTAATATGCTTAAGCTATAAACATATGCAAAATTCTATGTATATTTATAACTATCAACACTTTAAGTATTATAATTGATTTATAAGCTTTGAAAAATAGTTTTGAATTTATTAGTGATAATAGCCGCACATATATTAAATTAAGCTAACTCATGCAAGCTTACATAAAGGAAATTTATTTGATTTATTTGAATTTGAAAATATGAGTGCATGAGTGCAAATGATATAAAATATTTAATGTGCTTGAAAAGAAATAACTAAACATAATCATATGATTTTATTCAATTATACTAATCCCTAAGGACAATCATTTCAAATAAATTTGTTTAAAGAAAATCAAAGCTTCTTATGTTTTGATTTAATTTAAGGATGCGAGGAATAGTTTGTTGATCATAACCCATTCTCATGTTTGTAAATTAATTTGGTTTAATGAAATATAATTATGTTGGTTTTTATATGTTAATTAAGTTGTATTGTGTAACAAATACATTAATTAACTCTTTCATATGTTATGTCAATGTAATTAACTAAATAATCATGAGCCAACATGATATGTATATAGATGAAAAGTAAATTGGTAATGATCTTAGAAAATAAAATGGACCTAATGCAATTAGCTCATAATTAGTATTTAATTAAATTAAGGAACTTAATCAAGTACTCTTATGGTTTCCCCACACATACAAGTTGACCATAATTTCTAAGTGTACTTAGTTATTAAACACCTAATGATCTATCCCTATTTAATTGATTAAGATCTAATGTAATTCATTTGATTTGATTTTGATTATTTAAATTAACTTAATTAATTCTTAATGTTAATTAAATTCATTCTTAAATTGGGATGAATTTAGAGAAATTATTAGATGGAAGGCCTTATAATTTTCTCATATTCATTCACTATTGATTAATGATATATGACCTTTAAAATTAATTAATATTACTATTTGATTAATTAATTAATTTATTTATTAATCACACTAAGAGGTAATTGAGCTCATAAATGTTGATTACCCTAATTATCTAAGTAATAATTTTCAAGAAAATTATGGGAGACAGAAGTCATCCCATTATATCACCCTATCAAATTTGGGAGCAATTACTTAAGTAATTGATGTTTAATTAAGCTAATTAAATTTTTAACCAAATCTTAATTAAGACTTAACCACTGTTAAAACATAATTAGAAATATTTTTCAATGATTCTCTCTGAATTACCTTTAAAATGAGTATTCATTTGTAATTTTTTAATTTTTCTACAATTTGTTATAATTATTTGAAATTTTAACCATTAAATTAAGTAATTAAGCCTAATCCCGTCGACACCACACAGACCGTTGATGTGGTGCACTTTTCACGTGGTGCCGTGAGATTGGTTACTTAAAGTCGTCCAATGCAGTGCCTACGTGGCGGTGGCAGACGAGCTTTCTTATCTTCCATCCAATTTGAGATCGGAATATTAGGATTAACCCCGCAGTTTTTAAAGGATTAAATTGGATTTTATTTAGTGAATAGTCATGACCGTCCTTTTCGATCACACGGAATGGATAGTGTGTGATCCATCGTCTCCTGAGCGATGAGAGATGGACACCGTTCGCCTTCTGTCGCTCGATTCTAGCTCACCCGAGCTTGGATTGATTCGGGATTCAACCCACACCATCACGAGGTAGATCTAAAGGAATCTACCGGTTGGATTTGAGCGACATATAAATTTTCTTCAAAAATGTCAAATAATTTTTCACCAAAAAGCTCGGTTTAATGAAATTACTTAGGAGCTCAAGGGAAATCGGAGGTAGCCGTCAGTAGAGGCGAGCTTGATCGATGCATGAGGATCCCTTATCGTTTACTCGAAGGGCTACAAATCGTTACTATGCAAGTGGACGTTGATCGAACTTGCACTTTTGGTGGTCGGAGGGCTCGGGAGGTAATTCGTTCTTGCTCGACGGAATGTGGGGAAGGTGTGGGTGAAAGGAATTTGAGTTTGGTTGAGTATTTGTGGAGTTGGGTTGGAAAAGGGCTTGCCTTATTTCGGTTTGGAGTTTTCCGGTAATGGGGAAATTTATGAGGCTTAGGGAGAGCTCTGGGGATTTTGAAACGACCTCTAGCAGCAGCTCTAAGAGTGTAAGTCCTCGAATTGGATTGAAATGAGGGGGGTATATCCCTCCCTCCCTTGGATAGAATGGATAGGATTCATCCCTTGATTTCGGCCGGTCGACCGCCTTCCGGGTGTCAGAGATGTCGGTGTCAAGCTAAGGTGGCTTAGTTTAATTGGCTAGAGGCCTTGGTGGGTGGCTCAAGGTAGCTTCCTCCTTCCTTGGGTCCAATGGTTTTGGCCATGGTGGGGAGGTGAGTTAACTCACCTCCTTTTTCATGGCCAACCTAACTCACTTGGGTTAGGCTAGGCATGGAGGTCAGGTCCTCGTTTGGGTAAGGGAAGGCTACCAAGGAGAGAGAAAAAGGGTTAACTTGCCAAATATGGGTTTGATCCCATGTTTGGGAGGAAAATCCAATGGGTACGGCTTTGGATTAAACCCATTTTGGATTGGGCTAGTTTGGGGCTGACCCAAGGTGAGTTTATGATGGATTGGCTTAGGTCTTATTGGGTATTGGCTTGGTTTAAGTGGGTTTGGCTCAATTTTGCCCTTATAGGTCAAATTGGGCTAGGTTGAGCTAGGCTGACCAATTGGTCAAATTGGGATGCTCAAATGAGTATTTGGGACATTTTGGTTCAATTGGTTTGAGTCAATTTGGCATGGATTTGGTTTTAGCTCATTTGGATTCATGTAGGTTAAATGAGTCAAGTTGACTAATTTGACCAAACTGGCCAAATTGACTTGGATTATGGGTTGATTCATGTTCAATTGATTAATTAAAGATGATTGTAGGCTTTGGTTTGAATTAATTTGGATTTGATTTGGACTTAGGTCTTTTTGACCCTTAGGTCAATTCGAGCTAAATGGGTCAATTGAGTTCAATTGGCCAAATTGGGTTCAATTATAGCTTTGCTCAAGTTCAACAATCAATTTGGAATTAACTTGAACTAATGGTTATAATCAATTTGGGTTAGATCATGATTTGACCCAATTTGGTCTTTTAGGTCAAATTGGGTCAACTTGGGTCAAATGATCAATTGGGTTAGGTTTGGTTCAATAGATGTTAAAGTCATGTTTAATTATTGATCATAGGTTGGTGTGAATCAATAGTTTCAATTAATTTGACTTGGGTTGAGATTTGGCTTATTTGGTTCATGTAGGTTAAGTGGGTTAACTTGGTCAAATGACCAAGTTGACTTGGTTTGGCCCAATTGATGACAATTGATCAATCAAGGGTAATTGGTGATCATTATAGAGATTTTAGTAGGATTGGTTCAATCTAATTTGGGTTGGATTGAAATTTGTTTCAAATAATCAAATTGGTTTGGGTCAAGTGGACCAATTGGGTTTAGTTGAATCGATTTTGGGTTGAATTGAGTTTAGTTGGATTTATATATGGCTTTAGGATTGATTGATAGCTTTGATTGTAATTGATTTGGGTTCAAATGAGTTTTGATTCATTTAGATATTTCAAGTCAAATGGGTTATGTTTAGTTTGATTTGATTGAATTGATTTTGAGTTTGGCGATTGTAGATTTGATTTATATTTGGGACGATGATTGAGGAAGTGATTGAGTCATGAGAAAATCAATTGGATTTGGTTTGGTTTGAGAGAATTTTGGCTAAGTCCATAGGATTGAATTATATAGCTTAGGATGGATTTTGGTTTTGGTCATTTGAATGTAGGTTTGATTTATATTTGGGATGGGTTGATTGGAATTGAATTGACTTTGAGTGAATGAAACAATTTAAAGTCCATAGGAATTTAGCTAGATTTGATTTGAATTTGGAATTGAATTTGAGAATTTAGGCTAAAGAGATATACATAGATTGGGTTTAGGCTATAGGGTAGGTAAATCTCCCTAAGTCCTAAGGCATAGCATAATCTTATGATTAACTCTTCTAAGTCTCTAGGCTTAGGCTAAGTGTTCACCTAATTGCTATAAATGTCTTATGATTAATGAAGTCTTAATATCTTGAAGACTCCTAAATCGATGAAGAGGAGATTGAATCCTCACTTCAAAAATGAGATCAACAAGGGGGAAATATTTAAAGACAATAGTCAACAAATGGATTTCCATGATAATATACAATAATGAGCTAGCTATATAACATTAATAGGCTCTCATAAATGTCTAAATTACAATCTATATATTGAGGACTACCGATAATAAGATATGATAACTTAAATATTAACCTTAAGGAGATAATGAATGAATTAAACCATAAAAAGATTAAACTTAGAAGTTTAAGCATATGTTTTCTCATATAATAAATAAAATATTATATAAACTAGAAAAGTGATATAATGATATGTATCATCCTCTTGTATGCATAATGACATATGAGAATTGTGAAGGCTAATATTATAACTTATTCACTATAAGAATAAGAAGCATTTTTAACTCTTAAATAAATTTAAATCCATATTATTAAGTTTCCATGCATTATAAGTTCATTGGTAGGAAGAAAAAGTGTGTATTATGGTATTATTATCATGACAAACTAGCCCGCATGCACATGACTATTTAGAATATAATAAAAAATAAATTTATTTATAATTTATATGCTAACTTGACTCGTATCCCTGCAATATAATATGCATTTATTAAGTTGTACCGAATGAGTTTAATATTTGTAACATGGTAGTGTGCTTCTAGCACTACCACACCTCTTTTTTTTATAAATACACCAAAAAATATATATATTAATACAAAGATGATTTAGGGCAACATTTTATTAGTAAAATGATTGATTTTAACTTCTAGTATTTCATATGATTTCAACTCCTTAGTATCCTAAAAGTATGCATATGTGACATGCTTTTCAACTACGACATTCCCAAGAATACAAGAATAAGTTGCTTAATAATACCAATGCCCAACAAGCTCTAATCCCTTATTTTAGCATCAAGTTATCTCATATGAGATGAGTTGGGATCCCTAGTGTCAACCCTGTGAGCTATAATTAGCACTAAATATTTTGATGATCATAAATAAGATATAGCTTGAGCTAACAATGATTAGTATACATTTATGCAAATACATGTACTATTATTTCATGTACAAAACTAAGAAGAGAAAAAGTATAAGTGTTAACCACTTAAAAAATATATATAGCCCAAACAAAATTCATGATTTAACCTAATCAAACAAACTAATGACAAAATCAACTCAAGGTACATCAAAGGATGATCAAGTAAAGTTAGCAAGCATAATTCCAAGATAAAGGCTTAAACTTTATTAAAATGCATGATTTCTTTTGCACATATCTATTTATGTTTCAAGTTTAGGAAGCATTGAGATAACTAACACTTATGAACGAGTGAAAATTAAAATGAAATAAATAAGCATTAGATCATAAAAAATAATTATGCTATAAAAAATCACATCCTATTGGATAATTAGACTAGCTTTAAAAATTTTGTTCAAAATTATCTAAGTAATTTTTATTTATACAAGGAGGTAAAGTAATTACTATAAATTGATCATAGAATCATTCTCTATGATATATATAATATTATATGTTATGCATAATTTAACATAATTATATTTGATATTAATTTGCATTAATTAAATGATTCAAAATTTGAAATAATCATAACATAGGATATAGATGGAATTACATGATCACTGATTGTAACTCTATTTAAGTGATAATTTAAGTTTTTTTAATTAAGTTAATTTGAATTTTAAGTATATTGTATTGCACAATGTTGATCATATTGTATGATAGTTTTCTTAATTAAATTAATTAAGCTGTTGAATCAATGAGATGATTTGATTTATATATATTTGGTTGGGTTATATTGTATGATTTAAATTGTACAATATGATTATTCAAAACTTTATAAATTTCACAAATTAAGGGTTATTGGCTAATGCACTAAATATAAATTGATTCTCATTAACCCTCGAATATGAAAGAATGTGTGTCACCTATAAGGCAAGAAAAGAGATAATTCTTATGAAATTTTTTTGCAACTTGATCTAAGTGTTGATTTATTTGTTCTCAATTATCAATTATGGTTTGCATGCGATTTTTTTTTTTTGAAGTTCAAGAAATTAAATAGAATAGAACTTTGCTTAGATAATTTAAATTAAATATTTATTTTAAGCATGTGATAATCACTTGTTATTAAATTTTTAAAAGAGTCAATCACTTATTTTCTCAATAGAATAAGTATTTTAAATAAAATTCTAAAATAGACATGATTTCTTTGAATGATTAAGTTATTACTATTAACAAAAATGTTGCCTAATATAGTCTTAATATAACATGGTCAGGATATGTGAGAACTATATCATTTGAGTAGGATATGAGAGCATCAATTATTATCATAATAACCTAAGTTGATTAAAGTTTAGCAAAGAATTTAAAATTTAAAGAATAGTAGTTTGTTGACATATAGAGGAGAACAATGGATAAGAAAAAATAAAATCTAGGCTCATGAGAAGGTCAAGGATGAGCATCACTTAATGAATCGAGCTCAATTGTAATCTCCGTGTACCTTATAAGAAGTCATTAGTGAAAGCAAGGGTTGACAAAAGAAAAGTATCAAGTTATTACATGTGTTAAAGTAGAAGACAATCATGAATGATAATAATTGAATGAGGAGATTTAACACTAAAGCTGTATTTGGGCCAGCTCTCTACTTGTAGTGCGATTATAATCTTACCGAAAGTAGCATTTGAGAAATTACATTTTGAAGAGAACTTGCGATGAGAAGGCTGTATTTTCCAACAAGGCCTAACAGAGTATAGTGGTTATCAGAATGCTATGATTTGACTTTTTAAAAATAAAAAAAAACCTTGTAATACTCATCGCAACTCTTTAGACAACACCTTGTTCTATATCAGCTCCACCGCTGCATTTTCTTATTGCTGCAGCTATTTAAATAGACCCTAAGAAGGTTAAATTAAATGGTCTTAATGAGTCATAAAAGTAAAAGTAAAAAGAGCACGTGTTATCAAGTCAAACAAAAAACAAACAAGATGACAATAATATTAGGTTTTAGAGTTAAAAAGATTTTTTAAAGTTATCCCATATAAAATATAAATTTATTGGAACATAATTTGCCAATTTCTTATTACTTGGCTTGAATTTTTAGAATTTTACCAACATGAACAAAAAAGTTGAAAACTTTAAATTATTAAAATATAAATGTCTAATCAAATTATAAATTATTTGCAAATTATTCGATCTCTTCACTTTTGCCCTAAACAAACATCCTATTTTATGCTAGATTTAAAAAAAAAAACATATTTGTTATTTATGTAATTCAAAATAATTAGGGCATCATTTAATTAAGTTTACATCATCAAAAGAAATATCATCCAAAACAATTCATTAGAATCATTACTATATTAGCAACCTAATAAACCTTACACTCTCTCAACAAATCAAGAGAAGATAAACAAAGAATTGGATATTCATATATTTTTTTGATTAAAAGTTGAAAGCAAAGGCATTATAATTAATGTAATATATATACACACACAAAAAGATAATGATATATTAGAATATATTTATTTAAAGAAAGTTATTTTGCTACTATTAAAAATTATTTATATATTTTTCATTTTTTTGTCATTCAAAAGAGATAAACAAATACTTTACATACAAATATTTTATTTTTGGTAGATTTACATACATACCACACAATTCTTATGTATTTACATATCTAACACTTAAACTTTGATTTTTACATATATAATACCAAAATCTTCAATATCACATCAAAAATACCATCATCACTCACTTTTTAAAAGTGAAATGCGACTTTTTAAGCATAGTAAAGTACTTTAGGTGTTAGATATATAAATATAGGCAAAATTTTTAAACTAAGCATGATTAAAATCTTAATTAAGCGGGCAGCTTTTGAAAAATTTCAAAATAGTCGCATTTAAGGCATTTTATGTCGATCATCCGTTAAACGCGACAATTCTAAAATAATTTTTTTTTTTAAAAAGAGGAATTTACATACAGATCACACAATTCTTATATATTTACATATATATCAATAAATGGCACGGAACGGCGGAACGTCTTCCCCTCTCTCTCTCTCTCTCTCTCTCTCTCTTCGTTATTTTCTCCTCAATTTTTGTTAATATATAATTTAAAAATATTTAAAATATATAAATAAATAATTTTTAGTAAATAAATAAATTATATAAATAAAGTATATATATATATATATATATATATATATATATATATATATATATATATATATATATATATATATATTTAGTTATTTATATATTTAAATTATATAAATATTTATAAGTTATATAAATAATTTAAAAATATTTAAAATATATAAATAAATAAATAGTTATTTATATATATATATATATATTTAATTAGTTATTTATTTATTTAAAATATATAATTAGTTAAATAAATAAATAAAAAATTTTAAATTATATAAATATTTAGTTATTTATATATTTAGAAAATATTTAGTTATTTATATATATATTTATTTATTTATTATATATTTATTCCTTTCTTTATTTATTTATTAAAAATTATTTATTTATTTATTTTTTATATTTTTATATTTTTTATATTTTTTGTTATTATTATTAAATGGCGGAGGGAATGACGGAACCTCTTCCTCTCTCTCTCTCTCTCTCTCTCTCTCTATTTTGATATGAAATAAAATATGCATAATAGTTTTTATATTATTTTATTTAGTGTTTTTTTAAAATATAAGTTTATTTTCATTTAATATAAATTAATTTAGATGGTTGTGGCTGACCCTAGTGGTGGCCTAAGTTGGTCTCCGACAGTAATATCCAAGATCTTTGGAGGTATTATAATTGGGGCGATAATGTAATCAGTAGATCATTATTATAAAAAAAATTTAAAAGAACTTTAAACACTTAATATTATTACAAATGTTTTAAAACTTACTTGATATGCTTTTAAAAAAAAATAAAATGATAAAAAAACACTTCAAATAATTAAAAAATAAAATAAAATTAAAAACAACCCCTAAACTATTAACAATAATTTTTAAACAATCATCATTTATTCAGCATCATAGCACAACAAAAGAAATTAAATGCAAACAAAACCTAAAATTAATAGAAAATTCTTATTATAGATATATAAATATATAAGAATTGTGTGATATGTATGTAAATTCTCCTTTTAAAAAAAAATTATTTTAATAAATTTATTTTTATTTTAATTAAAGTTTTAATCATACTTAGTTTAAAAATTTTGCCATAAATATATAAGAATTGTGTGGTATGTATGTAAATCTTCCTTTATTTTATTATCTTTGAAAAACTTATAATTTGTTTTTTTCTCCCTAAAGCAAACTTTCAAAAAATTGCTAAGAACTTTGAATTTAATAATTAAAAAAAAACTGAAGTTATATTCAGGGGTCAAGAAAAAATATAAACCCAATCAAATGATACCACGTGGAATATAGGCCACTATATGACAGGTGTCATCCTCATGATAGGCCAGTGACGTTTTCGCTCCGTGACTCGGACTGGGCACCTTCAACCTCAATTAAATGCAGTTTTGTTTGAAATTATACAAATCATTAAAGGGCATCAACGGTATAAAATGACACAGAAATGGTAAATCTGTAATACAAATTTTTTATTTTTTTTTCAACTTGTCGGTCCGATTTCTTGTTTGTGGAGACGGGGACGGCGAGGACCTGCAAGCGAAAGCTCTTTTCATGCCGCCGGACCTCCGATCTTGTTGATTTTTCTGATGTTCTGATCCGCTGCTCATTTTCTCCAACATGGCTGCGCCGTTTTTCTCCACACCGTTCCAACCCTATGTATATCAGGTGCTGCTCCGCTTGCCTCTTCTCTATTACCTCTTTTGCGTTATGCGAATTAGTTTTTTTTTTTGGGAATTTGTTTTAAGGATTTCTGTAAACTATTTAATTTCTTGTGGAAATGTTTTTTTTTTTCAATTTAGGTTTGTCGAAATTCCAATTGTATTGCTTTGCTTTACTGGATTTGATCGTTCTGGTGGGCAGCATTTATCTGCGGTTTAAAATTTATGTACATGAAATGATGATTCTATAGTTTCTGTAAAAGAAGATCAACTTGCAATTCTGTCTTTCTCTACATAGGTTGCTATGTATAGGGATCCATCTTGGACTCTCTTGGTTACGTCCTGTTAAATTAGGGAATCGCAATTATAATCATCATTAGCGTTATCCCATGGAGAACACATAGATTGATCTGGGTATAGATGTAGTTTCGCAAAATCATAATTTGTTGGTAGAGCTAATAATCAATGCTATCAGGCTAAAGGTAGGCATTGACTTTGATTTTGCAGTGGTAATGGTTTGGGGAATATCATGGAAATTGTTTAACGGACTGTTCAATTTCCAATGGTTAGTTAATGTTTCTCAAAAAGATGCCACATTTGTGCTTTGATAGCAATAGGAAATTTGATTTCGTATAGTTTTGCTCTTTACTTGACCTTTTCCACTACTACTGAAACTAACGGGAAGCTTTGTCACCCTCAGCAAACAAGATATCTATTTTAGATATATATCATGCTTCAATTGCTTTGGTTCTAGACTTCTAGGGTTCCAGGAAGAACCCTCCAGGAAAATGGTTCGGGAGTCTGCTAAAACATTATTTTTTTCTTCTTTTTAATACTCTATCAGCCGGTTTTCAAATTAGGAGTAGACGACCTGTAGAGTAGACTGGTTGGTAAGCGTGAAAGGGTGAACACTCCAACGTTGGTAATTTAAGGTGGGTTACCCTCAGAATATGCTAATATATGGGAAAGTGCAAATGGGAGGGCACCACTCAGCGTTGCAGTTGACAATGCATGGAGAGGAACCATCATGCTCTCTGGCTGTGGTGAACTGTGCTGTTATGCAGGCTCAGGTCGATGAGTTGAGCTTTTGAAGTGCTTTTCTTCCAATCTTGTAAGTATACATATTTGAGCTGTTTTTATGTCATTGAACTTGCTAATTAACATGGTAGCTTCCTTTTCTGTCATGGACTTGATTGGAGGGCCTTTGGTGATGCAATGTTGCAGCAAGACTAACCAATGTATTTCATGTCATTCTCCTTTGTCAAAACTGATTAGTTGGCAATGTGGGTTCCGGTTTATTGAAGTATCCATGTATTTGCTATGGCAATTTATACAGTTCTATTTCTATTTGTATGTACCAGTAAGATATGCCTGCAAATTATCTTACTTCCAGGTCTGTAACTTGATAGGGTGGTGACTCTAGAATCTTAAGTTTGTTTGGAAATGCCTCTTGATGCAACATAAGAAATCTGAGCTTCAAGAAGCAAGTCTAAGAAACTTATAAATGGGGATTTGTTCTCGTATGATGTCTTCTGTGCATATTAGTAGTTTTCAATCACTTATGATATCCAGGGCATCTTTTTGGTGCATCGATTTCTTTTATATGTGCTTACCTTCCTTCCTTCGATATCTATATTTTATAGCTTACAGTGACTATGCTGTTTGTGTTGGCTTCACTGTCCTTGTGGTTTTGTTCATGTATTTGTTCCGGTATTATGGTTCTATTGGTTGGCTTTGTAGAAGATTGATTTATATTTGTATTGGTTTTAGAATGTTACCTTTATGTTGACTTAAAAGCATTTTATTATCTCTTGTTTGTTTGGGGACTTAATCTCACATGAAAATTTCTTTTTTATATTTTGTTTCTCATGCGGCCATGTTGAATATTGTGAGAAATTCAGTCTTCATTATTATAGTAGCCAACTTGTTCAGGAGATTTAATATTGATGCAATAATCATTATGGGAGTTTTAAAAATCTTGAATGACAGAGTCAACAATCAGCGGTTACACCTTTTCAGATACTCGGTGGAGAAGCTCAGGTTCTTCAGGTACAATGCGAACAAGCAACTCTCCCAAGTCCAGCTGCAGTTCATTTTAATTCAAGTTTCGGGTGCTTATCTTGGTCATTTTCTTCTATCTGCAGATTATGCTGAAATCACAAGACAAAGTCACTGCAAAGCCTGGTAAGTTCTGGTGTAATGTGGATAAGGTCTTCTGCAGAAATGGAAGGAATAATTTCTTTATGCTTTGCATGGTATTCAGTCCTGCTAGGCATAACTGGCCCAAAATCAGTTTTTTTTTTTTAACTTATTTTTTAATCATCTAAACATCAACCCTGTTGTGTGATAGAAAAGTACCGCTTAGACTTAAAAGAAATTTTCTTAAGATTGTGGCGATACCTGGAATGCTTTATGGCTCAGACTGTTGGCCTATAAAAGAGAAGCTTAAATTTAAGTGTTGCAGAGATGAAGATGCTCAAGTGGATGAGTGGCTTTACACTTAAAGAGACAATGCAAAATGAATATATATGTGAAAAGGTTGGACTAGCTCCAATTGCAAATAAAATTAGAGTCGTTTTAGATGATTTGGTCACATAAAATGTCGGCCGTCCGATGACCCAATTAGGAGAATAAATATATTAGATTTGATCTATATTAAAAAAAGGTAAATGTAGACTTAAAAGAACTTAGTTAGGAAGTATATAATTAACCTTATTTTATTAGAATTAAATGAGAATTTGACACTTAATAGGACCAAATGGAGAAGAAGGATTCATGTAGCCGACCCCTCAGTAGGATAAAGGTTGCTTGTTGTTGTTATAATATCAATGCTATTAGAAATGGAGAAGAAGAATTCATGTAGCCAACCCTACATAGTAGGATAAAGGCTCGTTGTTGTTGTTGTTTGTAACATCAATGTTATTGACACGACACATGGCGATTATGGCACCTGCAAATTATTTCAGCTATTTTTGATACGCAATTTGCTAATTTTTTTTACATCATACTCTCTCACTTTACTGTTGGCCCCAAACTTACACCAAGGAATTTTATTAATTTCAGTTAGTTGAACAAACAGTTGTTTTACTTGTTATTTGTGCGCCACATCACACATCATCCTTTTAAAAGCCATTTTGAATTGTCTTTTTCTGTCACCTTTTGCTGGAGCTGAACTAATAATTCTCAGGTACTATGTGCTACATGTCTGGTTCTGTTCAAATCAATAATATTTACTTTCCTGAACATGATGGGGGTCTATGGCAATGGCTTTTTGGAAAGAGTGTCACAAGTATAGTTTTTACCAATGCTGGTTCTGATGATGGATATGTTGGAATTTCAGCACCATCTCCTGCAAGGATACTTCCGGTTTGTATTACACGTTTTTGTAAATTCTGTACTTTCAACTTTAGGTAATCTAATGCTTGTACCACACCATTCATTATTAATATAATGCACTACAAAGTAAGACATTCAGCTTATGCTTCTACTTCTGTAGAATCATTGATTTGCAATGAATTCTTTAAGGTTTTAATAGTTAGATAAAAGCTATTGGATTTTGATGTTTGAATGAAAAATTTAAATGTTTTTGGTGGGGTATTATTTTAGCTGCTATGCATAAATGTTTTTGATCTCTCTCTGCTAACTTGATTATCATATTTATGTATTCTAATGCAGATAGATTTGGCAAACTTTGGTGGGGAAATTCTATGCCAGGTAAAGCAGAATCTTTCTTTTACAGGCATTTGTCCTTGGACCTTACTGGTGAATAGTGAAATAGATATTGCAAGATCCTTACGATTTTTGTTATGCTCCAGAATTATACATTATTTTGTTACTTTGAAAGTCATTTCAGTTGTTTCTTTCACACCATTAATTCTTTTTTCTTAGAGTCATATTGAGATACAGGTAACATGTTGTCTTATTATATCGTTTATTGTTTGAAACCTCAACAAATCACTTGTTTAGTTGGCTCTTTCCACCTGTACGAACTCCATTTAGTTATATACTTTGAAGGGATTCTTCTATCTCTAAGAATGCTAAGTGTTTCATGACAGATTTAGGAATAGAAATTGAATTTTTTGTTTTTTGGCTTTGCAGTTTCTTGTCATTGTCTACATAAAATTAGATTGAGACTCTTTAACAAGATGATCTTGAACATTAAACCCATACAACCTTAAACTTATCTTACTATTATGCTACTCCCTTAACATATGCAATGTAGGGTTAACTGGTTGGTTCAACAAATCAGACACCTTGGTATCACTCAAGGCACTTTTGCTATTGCATAATGTAGATGAGGTCTCCTGCAGTAGCCATGTTTGAGGCAATGACCTTGCCAAGGTTGTGTTAAGGCATTTTAGGTGCAGAGGCTATGCAGGAGGTAGCTTCTTTGTATGTGTTGTGTGGGGATGACTCCTTGTCACTGAAGATGAGGATGAGGCCATTGCTAGGTAGTTGCATTTACCCTTTCTGATGCTATGCAGAAACTTGATAGGAGGTTTTAAGGAGTGAGATACACTTGATGGACCATTCCTTGTATCTTTAATAGGTTTAAATGCAGTAACCCGTTTACAAGGAATTGCTTGATACTTATGATTCTAGTGTTTGCATTTGTAATAATACTTGAGATTATAGTGTTGTAGAGATAATATGGTCTTATAGTTATGTGCCATTGAGATCACATATACATTGTGTTATGTTCCAAGAGGAATTAATGTTTGGATAATATTGTGTTCATTGGTTTGTTGTTGTTTAATTGTCCATTAAACTGATTCGACATTCATGTTTCTAGATATGATCTACTAAATAAGGATTTGGAAATGGTGAGGTTTTTATTCTCGTTCTACATTGAATCAAGGTAGCTTCAAGAAAAACAATGAGAACATCTCTTTTATTATGCCATCCATTTTCTTTAAAGCTATCTAATGGCTCTTTGACCTGTCACTATGAAGTGCTTGGGGACACGTTTCATTATCATCATCACCCACTTGGTCTTCTTCACGTATGCCAGCCTTTAACAAGGTCTGTTATGACAAAGTCACTTGCAGGTGCTCTTTATCTGCACGCAGCAATGATGTCAAGGTTAACTGGTCATTTTGGCAGGGAGGCGAGGTGGATTAATTGTAAAAGATGTCTTAGGAGTGGGGCCACTGTCCGTTGTCAGTGTTATAATTTAGTAACGAGGTATTGTAAATTGTGGAGTGTGAATTTGGGCCATGGATTTTGACAGTTGCTTAATTGAGAGATTGAACAGAGGTGCTGGCGAAGGAAGGTGAATGAGGCTGGCGTTGTATGTAAAGGGTGCACATGGAGTTGTGGACGTCAGCACTCTGGTCGAAGGGAGAATCTGGTTGGACTTTGTGGATGCAGCTGTGTGGTGGGAGAAATAGTTTGAGCATGTGTAAATCATTCAGCAAGCGAAAGTCCACACGTAAGGTGATGATGGGTAGAGAAATTATGTTGGCATAAATTTAATCATTATTAAATTGTATATTTTATTTCATAGGAAGTTTTAGTGAATTTTGGAAATCAGAAAATCAGCTGAAAAGTGGGGAAATATGCAGGCCACTTATCCAAACTCATAATATGATTTGTCCGTTTTTAGACAAAGGCTGCTGAACATATTTGATTATTTTATGAAATCAATTCTTTGTTTTGCAAATAGTTTAGCCTATAGTCTTATGCAAAAAAGCCAGTTCAATTTCTAAAAGTTAGGAATCATTCCATTTGTTTGAACTTATCTCAAACAATCCTATCAAAAGTGAAATTTATGAATATAACAAAGTAATGCAAAAACCTTTAGCATGTAAAATTTATGTTATTATTTTGACCTAAGTTTTCTTACCATAGTTATCTAGAATGCCACTTGTAAATTTAAGTTTTCTACTCATGGCTATTTCATCTATGTTCTTGTCTCCCTGGATATATTTTTGAAAATTGCGAAGTTTCAATTGCATGTAATTTTTGTTGCTTTGCTGGGTGTTTTTTTTTTTTTTTTTTTTTTTGCTGTAATCAGGATATTAGCTTGTGTTTTGTGGAGCAGCAGATTTTCAGACGAGCTTAGATTGAATAAGGGCAAATTTGGGATGTGATAAATCTGCATTTCTTATAATTACAATTTATGTGATATCTTCAGATATGGTAGTTTGATTCCAATATTTCTTCCAGTACAGGCCTATATTGTAAATAGTAATAGAACTTCATGTCTGTGGACATACTTTTACTGCTAAAGTGAATGCTAAGTTAAGTGCCATGCATATATTCCATTGACTTGTTGCAACATGGGTCATCTTTTAGGTGAAACATTGACATTTGCCAACTTTATTATCCGCCAATTGTTGAGATGTTACATAAACTAGTCGTTATTCATAAGTTGAGTTTGACCTTTCTTGGCCTAGCTGCCCTTGTGACTTGTGGGGTTTAAATAATGCATGTTGAGGTATATAGTATGATCATTTCAATTGTTAGTCATGTTTGAGTTAGTAAGTCAAGTTCTCATAGTTTTTTATTAGTTTTAAGGGAATTTTATAGAAAACTTTCTATGTTTTGCCCTTTTTTAGAGGACAAAAGTTATGTGTGCAGTAAATGCATCCCACGTTTTACATATTTAACAAATAATGACATTTAAGCTAATTTTTAAAAATATTAAACTAGCTAATATGTTAAAAACTTAATCTCACATATACACTTTTCTCTTGAAGCACTCAGCAACTCACAGGCATTGATATCCAACAAACTCCTTTTACAAGTGCTTACATGCTTGTGGGTCTTGTTTGTGAGCTTGTGTTAATGCCTGTGAAGTGCAAGCATTTGCAATCACTATTTGGCATGCTCTCCCATCAATACTAGTGTGAGATCATATCTATAGATGCTTTTGAACTTGTGATAAATGCTTGTTGTTTGTGAATAGCTTATGTTTGACTTGATAGATGTTCATATTTGGCTAATTTAAGTAAATGAGTCTAGCTTGAACAAAATTTTTAGTTTGTTTTCTAAATGATCCAAATATAAATACAAACTAGCTTAATTATATTTAACTTGATAAGATCTCGATACATATAAATAGGAATTATGTAAGTGTATAAAACACATACGAACACATATAAATGTTGTTTTGCTCAAGCATTTAAATATTAAAAACCATTAAATATATTTTAAAATCATATAAAACATATCTATTTGGTTCTATAAATCTCGGAGTGCATCATATTATAAACATCACTAGTTTTTTTCATTCAAATTATTGATGATTTGATGGTCATAAATTGAGCTTGTTGTTCTTTGTTGAGTGTGAACATTATTTTTCTCTTTCATTAATAAATCTTTATTTGTTTGTGTTTTGCTCATTGGTTAATGAACAAATCCAAGAAATCCCTAGCTCATTCATTTTCAGCTTATTTATCCCTCTACATATAGGCATTGATGTGAGAGTTCACTAGTGTTGGTGTTCTCCTATCAAGTTATAGTGCAAGCTCATTGAGTGGGGTGCCAATTATTCTAATCGGTAAAGGCCTTAGAAGTTATTGTGAAGGTCTTGCATTTGAATCCCTCCTATGTTATAATAAAGTCCTATTTTATAGACTTGGGTGGACATAAAAAAAAAAGATGTAAGTTTACATAGCACACAATCCTTTTGCATTTACATATGTAACACCTAACGTTTGATATTTATAAATATAGCATTTTTTATACATGAAAATGTGCATTTAAAATTAAAAAATTAATGATGGTATTATTTTTTATGTAATATTAAAGATTTGGGTGTAATTTATGTAAATTTAAAAGTTTAGGTCTTATATGTAAATATATAAGAATTGTGTGCTATGTATGTAAATATCTTAAAAAAATAGTGAAGGCTCATTGGCCTCATCTGAGTTCATTAGCATTATCTTCATTTTTTTCAAATTTTTTATTTAAAAATTTCAGTTTATTTTCTTGGTTGCCATAAATCAAAACATATATACTTGGGATTTAGAAAGCCAACCATCATTCTCGAGGTTGACTAATACGCGAGTTATCATGCATGCATATATGCTTGTGGATGCTTTGAGTTGCCATAAACCCGATTATATAGTTTTTTTTTCCAATCATGATCAGCCTAGTCTGGGCAAACCATGAGAACTTATTCTTGCTTTCATAAAGATTTAAGGTTATGTTTTCTTACAATAAGGGCATATTAATTGGATTTTGTTCAAATTTCAGTAGTTTTGATCATGTTGACATGAGTCTGACATGCAGCCTACTGGCTGCTTGATGTATAATGGTTTGGGTTAAGGTTTATTAATGTATCCATTGATGAGATTCACAATAATTTGTAGGTTATTAGCTCTTAACTACAGCAAATATTAGTTGTTTTAATGTGGAAACAATGCACATTTTTCTATTCGAAAACAATAATGTAATAGTTGCCAAAGTAAAAAAAAAAAACTTACAAGAAAAATAACGAATAATGTAAAAATTCAACAATGATTTTCACACTAAAAAAAGAAAATGTAAAGCTTGACAAAACATGAATCATGCACGCATATTAGATATCAAACAAAATAATAGGAAGAACAATGATGAAAGCCATCCGAAACAAGGATCTAAGTTTCATACTAGTATAATGAGATTTGTCATCGAAAGTAGCTGACAAGACGTGTAAAGCGCTTTAAGAATACACATTAAATAACTCAGACATAAGAGTTGAGAAAAATTAAAATTTTATTTTACTACTGTATGCTCATTGATTTGTTTTTTGACATTACTCATGGGCATGAATATATCCTATGAAGGACCTAAAATGAGAAATCACCTTAGATCTTGTAAAAAATCATAATTTTTAATTAAGCACACGTGAATTTCAATAAGTTTTTAAAATTTTTTAGTGAAAATAGCTCTTGATTTTTCAAAAGTGATAAAATAAATTGCATGAGTTACTGTACCAACTGGAAGAATCAGAGAAGAAAAGTTGTAGTGTTGTCATTCTCTCGCTGCAGTTCTGCAAAGTGCCATTGGAGGAGCTATGATACCAGGAAAAAGCTTGTTGATTGCTACAGCACCAATGTTGCATAAGAAAATTGCTATTTGCTCGAGTTCCAGGAGGAATTGAAGGAAGTTTCTGTGTCATTGTACCCATGGTACTTTATGTCACGCCCTGAAAGAGAAATATCGTATTATACTTTCAAAATCTAATTTTTGAGTGCTTTAAAAAGTTAATCATGTTGTTATGAGCTTGTCATCCAGTCACCTGAAGAAAGACAGATCATATACTTTTGAGTTTGAGTCCAATTTATAATTCATGTCAATATTTACTTCATAAAAGCAATTATTGATGAGTTTATGCTTTCCACGTAATTAATTTTGCTTTCTTCTCAATGTTACTATATATTAAATTTTTGGCATTGTTTTGCAATGAAGTCAAAATGCTTTACACTCTGAAATTGTTGCTGCAGCCAGATGCTTTTCTTTGTTCTTTTAATGATGTGACAATCAGTAATACAATGGATCAAAGAGCCCGGAATATTGCATCTGGTGCTGAGGTAAATTTTCTCCATATTTGATAATTATATTATTTTAATTTGCTATTCAATCTCTGCATGTTGAATTAATTGTACATATTTTTTCCAATGACAATGAATCTTAGCCTTGATTACCTTTTGATAACTCATTTAACCACCTTCTGTCCAGTTTCTCTCTCTTCACATAGCTGTTGAATTTTGTTGCGTCAGGTGATTCTAAAACAAAAGCTGGTTGGTCAAGGGCTTGCTTTTCTTGTTGGTGGCGGTTCAGGTAAAACGTCCTCAACATTAAGATTCTTTCAAATTTTTACATGCGTTGTTGAGCATGTAAACTTTCTGGTTTAATTCAAAGATTAGTTAAATATGGCGATGGGGGCCTGGAAGTAGGAGCACTCTTTCATGTATAATGGGGTTTATTTATGGCTTCTTGCTGGTGAGAATGACTTCCCTATGAATTCCTTAAATGATAAAGAGAAGTGAGTCTTGTATTAAAAGTCCTTCATAAATACAAAGGGGAGGGAAAATCGGTGAAGATGTATGTGTGTATGTGTGTGTGAGAGAGAGAGAGAGAGAGAGAGAGAGGGTGGTCGGGCACATTAGGAGGGAAGAAGTTGTAGCACTTTTGCTTGCAATTTTGTATTCGTAATATTCATTCATGCCCATTCTCTATTTCAAGCACCTTTATACACAAGAGGGTTTGAACATGCAAAGGAAAGAAAACTAAATACAATTAATCGGGATGATATTGTATAATCATAAAAGAGATTCCTTTAATTACAGCAGTCTCTTGATTATGATTTTATTACGGAAGAATTCCAAATTCTGCAAGAATTCTGAAGCTGGCTTGATGACATGTTAAGATAACATTATTGGTCTTCAAATAATGGTCCGTTACTGACATGAATTGTGATTTCTAATGATCAACCATCACGCATCCTAGTAATTGAGTTTTTTGGTTTAAATGCTGTGTCAATGGTTGGTATTTAGCTTGCTCTGGCTCAAGCAGATGCATGATGTGTTGTCTGAGTCATGAATTGAGTAATATTTTACTTTTAAGTTTAAATTAACAGAAGTTGTTGCTGATCTAAATATCATGGTTTTGCTTATGTGGTCAGTGGGCGTCCTACTAACATAGGCTTGATGTAACGTTTTCGTTGGAACAAGTAAATGAATTCCAATGTTGTATGCATTAATATGCTGGTGATTTGATGTAACCCTGTCTACTGTTGATGTTTCTTTTTTTTCCTGAAGCTTAGTGCAAGCAGATGTTTCATTTTTTTTCTTGAAACATATTACTACAGACGTTTAATGTTGATTAGTCTATTTTTTAAGGGTTTTTTGGTTGAGAATAAAAAGAGGGTGAATTTTGTTAGTAGGAAATAAACAAGAAAATTAGATAGAGCGAGTAAAAAGATACATGAATGTATTGTAGCATAAGATTATGAGTAATGGTTGCATTCAATGCTAATGAATTGTTCTCCTTTTGAATGTAAAATGTGGCATGTGTTGATGATCTATGATGAGGTGTGGTGATGATTTTCAATCTAACAATGCTTTTAGTTAACTTGGCATTTTATTGTTTTGCATACGATCCATAAAGATGAAGGTTTCTGCTTGATTCTGTGAGTTATATCATCCAGCATTGACATGGATATTTCATCTTGAGACCAGCTGGTGAAATTCAACAGCGATTATTGTTTGACTCTTCTTGTGGTTTGCTTTTGAGAGCCAAAGACAAGTTTCATGGTGGTGCATATTTTACATTTTGGTCCCTAGCATCTTTTGAAATTTCAAATTGAAACCTCAGGCAAAAGATCAACCTTTGTACAGCTTTTTTTTAATTAAAGAAGCTAAATTTTTGATTAATTTACCTTTTCGAATATAGTTCATGTCTGACTTTTGTAAGTTCTTAATTTTTCTTTTATAAAATTTCCCTCACTTCTTTATATGATAAAAAAAAGGTTATTCTTGATCATACCTCCACTGCTAATAAAAAAATAGATAGTAGATATTAGTCACTAGAACTAGAGGACCATCAACATGTTGATGGTGATGCCTCCCATGCTACCACCTCCTTCCAACCATTCTTAATTGTAATCTCTTGCAACTCTTGCTGTTGTTTGTTATGATCTTTTCCACCGACACTAGTGTCATCATTCAGCACCACAAGCTCCCCTTTTGAGAGTAGTATTGATTATTTTCCCTGTTTGGTTTCTATTCTTTGATTGACCTCCTTATCCACTTTCAAGAGAAAAAAAGGCATTGGGTAAGAAGACACCTTTGTGTTCCAATTGTTTTATCATTATTAGCTAGTACTTTTTTTGGAAAAAGGACCAAAGACGAAGACGTCATGGAGAAGTTCTTTATTTTGAAATAAAAAAGTCAAACGAAGCTCTTAGAAAAATATTTCTTTTGGTTCCGAGAAAAATACTCGGTCGCTTTCAAGAAAAAAAAGCCATTGAATAAGAAGACACTTCTATTGGTAATTAGAAATCATTGAGTGCTCTTTGATCTTCTTACTTCTGCTTTTGTGATTGTTAGAGGCTCTTATTTTTCTTCAACGGAAGGAATTTGGGAGTGCCGGTGATTTGTTTCTTTTAAGATGAGTTTTAGGAAAGTATATATTTTAGTCAAGGTCAAGAAGAGGAGCTCTGAGATTCTGTTATTGAGCTCTTCTATTTATCATGTCGTAGATCTTAGTTTAGTGCCTCATATGTTCAATATTAGATGCTTATGTCATAGAGTCATTGATCTTAGATGCTTTCATTGCTGATCTAACAATCCAAGCTCTATAAGAGGGAGGAAGAAGTGGACTTCATTCTCAATTATCTGTTAGGTCCTTCATGAAAAAAATAACAAAAAAATCTTTTATGCTAGGATTCAAACTATAGTTTTTTGAAACAGGCCTTATACGTTTGAGAATTTATCCTACAATTTGTTGATGTAATCGTTAACTGATTCATCAGATATTTGGTTTTTCTTTGATTGTTTTGACTTTTACACTGAGCAATATCAGCATTTGATTAATAGTTTTTGCTAAAGGGATTTTGTCTGCAGTTGACGTATCACTATACAGCAAATAGAGGTTGATAGAGTCATATTTCATGTCTGTATTTATAGATCAATTGATCTTTCTGTGCCTATAATCAGATTTTCTAGTCATTTATTTCACTGCCTCTCTTAAATGTCCCTCCCACGTCTCCTTTATTTTCCTCATAACCTGTTATCACTCTACCTAAAAGAATTGGTACCTTCTCATTGATATTCTATGCAATTTATCTTCTTGGTCAAGTTCGCGTTTTTTATTCTAATCATTTGAAATGTCTGTTTTGAGATTTTTTTTTAAATAGATAGCGCATGATTAGCTATTAATTTATTATCCATTGTAGCATTAAATTTGCACATCAATTCGCACTTATTTTATGTGCTTTTTATTTGTGACTAAGGAAAATTTCATTTTCAACCAATATAGTTATCTTTACCTTTAGACTGCCTCTTATCAGGCCTATGACAACGTTTCTAATTGGGATGTTTGTCTACAATATCAACATGCCTGCCCTCTGAGGTTTATTTCTTTTCCCTCTATTTCCTGTTAAGGTTGTTCCTTTCAGGCTTGGTTAATGCTGACAGATAACTATCGCTCATATTTAGAAAAATAATTGAACAGATAATAATTGAACATCATTCTTCATTGGATCTTATATCCATTGTTTTGCTTGCTTTGCTGCAGAAGTCTTAGTTAAAGCTAACAGAGAAATTTTTTTTTAAAAAAAATAAAAATCCATTTTAGCAGCATGCAACTCCAAGGGAAAGGCATTATAATCATAAGATGCAATACAGCCGAAATCCTAAGCTACATATTCATTTATGATGCCCATTTGTTGACATGTGTTTGATGATTGTTTGCATTTGCACATCTATGAGCGGAAACTAATCTTTGCAGTGGCTTATTTGTTCCCCAATACTTCCAGTTAAATTTTACGGATCAAGTAGACATCTCATATACCTGCAAAGAGATTCTCCGATGCGCTTTATGTAATGGCGTAATATGTTATTAGTTTGCTGATCAAAATTTCTTGCATCTTGATAGAAAAAAAGAATTTCCTTGTAGTATTAATGGAAAGTTTCTGTGGCATCCATTAAGCAGTTGTACAGAAAGTCCTTGAAGCTGACGAAGTAGTGGTTGTTGATGCTGCCTGTTTAGTTGCAATTACAACTTCCATCAATTCACAAGTCAAATACACCCATCCTGTCAGAAGAGCCGTCTTTGGGGTATGATTTTATCCACTCTTTTCTCTTTCTTTGTTGATGATAAAATAGAGTGGCTCAAGAGATTGTTTTCTTCTCTCTCTCTCTCTCTCTCTCTCTCTTCCTATCTCTAGATTTACTGAATGATGGTTTTTATTATTTATTATTTATTATTATTATTTGAATAGGAGAAGGAAGAAAATGACGAAATTTAACTATTTTAAGAGGAATTTTTTGGGTTTTTACATTGTGAGTTAATAATTGTCATGAATCAGTGGATTTTGACTGTGAAAGAGGCTCAGTTTTAGGCAGCTATCATTATCATTATGACCAAACTATTCCATGAGCTGCTCTTTTGTTTATGATGCAGGGTGACTACCAGCTAACAGTTTCTCTGACGGGACCTGGCATTGTCTTCATTCAGAGTTTGCCTTTTCATCGGCTCTCACAGCGGATAGCTAGGCAAGTTACTGTTATTAAAATTTTCTATTGAGTATTTTTTCGAGTAATGCTTTTCTCCTTAGATAAATTTACACTTAAAAATAGATGGCTTCTTGCTTCTTTTGTATCGAGTTGATGTGACAATATATTGCCTACAGTTTTTTTTTAAAGCTGGCTCTGAATAGCCTGATCAAATTTTTAGAAGAGTTTGAAAGCCATTGATTTTGGCTTTTAAATAAGTGTGATATAAAATTTCTTTAATTCTTTTTTATCAAAGTGATGTGAAGATACATGGCCTACCTTTTAATGAAAAAAGTGGCTCAATATGTTTTGATCAAAAAAATATTTTTTTGTTATGATAGATTTCATAACTATTAGATTTATTTTGCGATGAATATAATATAAATTTAGATTGATTCCTTATGTATTGCACTTGTCTCAAAATAAATTTAATGATGTTGAGACCGTTCTCAACAAAATTTGATCGGGATATCCGAGCCAAAAAATTTTCCCTCTTTATTGGAGCTCATATATTGCATAAATGATTTTTTTTAGTGGAACATTACTTTTCTTTTTATATATTTGAAGCGATATTTGGGGCAGCTTTTTATCTGCAGTGCGGCTTGAACCGCCTCGCAGGTAGCCATTTGAGAAATTACTTTTGGCTATATTTTGAAAAAATTGTGGTTGAAGTTGTGTTTTCAACTTTATATGGCAGAGTGAACTATCCGCTAGAAAGTTGTTGTCTAACTTTTTTAAAATAATAAAACTATAATAATATCCATCGTAATTTTTAGACAGTTGTTTCTTCTGCAACAATTTCACTACTATTTCTTCATATAAAGCTGCCCCAAACAAACCTTAGCAACATTTTAAGTTATTATGATAATAACGTGAATCATTTAATTTTTCTTGGTACAGAGCTGTCACACCTCCAGGAATGAGAGAGAATCCAAAGTTCTTCATTCAGATAGCTATCTTCTTCTTTCTTGCCTATGTTATGATTGTATCATCCTTAATCTTAACAGATGTTTAGGAGTTCATAGCTTGTGTTTTTGTTCCAGATTTTCTTACATTCATTGCAACCCCAACCTTCAACAAATAGAATGCACCCCCCTACTACTAATGTAGGGAATAGAAGTTCTCTGATAAAGTAGAAAATACTGCAGAAATTTGATTGTATTTTTTTTTGAGGTAAACTTTACAATTTTGATTTTTTTTTTTTTTTGCTCAGGGTTTTATTAATCTTTTAAAGACATGCCATTGTCTCAGCATTAGCCATTCTATCATTTTTTTTTCTTTTTGCAGAGTTTTTGTTTTTATTATCACATAAGAAAGTTTTTATGTATTTATATATCTAATATTTAAAATTTTAATTTTTATCTATATAACAATGTCCATCTTCAATATTATATAAAAAATATCATAATTATTCATTTAAAAAAAATAAAATACATCTATTTTAGCATAAGAAAGTGTTTGTGAGTAAATATTAAATTTTGAGGGTTAGATTTGTAAATGCGTAAAAATTATGTAGCTCAATGCAGGTACCATCAACACCATCCTTTAAATAACTATATCTTGCAATTGGATGAAACATAGTATACTTTATTTAGATTTATTTTGGATTTAGGGATTAGAAGCTTCATTTTATCTTTTGTTTTGTAATAAGATAAGATCAGTGTGTTTTTATGCATTTTGTCACATGCGTCGTTGCTTTTATGCGTTGTGTTATTCTTCAATTCAATTAAACTATTAAACTGTAGGACTAAAGTATCTATCAATATAACTAATTTATTAGATAAATACAGTTAAATTATTGGACTTTCATGCTTAAGTGTAATCATAAAAATTATTAATATGAATGTCCAATAATTTAATTATATTTGTTTAATAATCTAAATAGTCTTATAATTTAAATTTATTAAAGGATAATATGTGACAATAAATTGAAAAGTATGTGTAGTAAAATTTATTAGGATAACCGATTGTATATATATATATATATATATATATATTAGTAGCTTAAAAGTAAAGAAGGAATTTTGTTTTAATTAAATAAATTTTATTTTTAAGCAAATAAATAAAATAAAATAAATATAAAATAAATAAATAAAAATAAAAGTTATCTAAAACGGCACCTAAATTTGCTTTGTCTTAATTTTACCATGTGTATAAAGTTAATTTTGCAATTATATTAGATGAATGAAAACTTTGCATACAAATATCACGTAATCTTATTTATTGGCGTATTAAATGATTATAATTTTATATTTGCATAAATAATTTTTTTATGCATAAAAAATATATTTTATCTTAAAAAAATTATAATGATATTTTTTATATGATTTTAAAGATTGAGGTGTTATATAAGTAAATATTAAAATATAATTATTTGATATATAAATATATAAAAATGGTGTGTTTATATATATATATATATATATATATATATATATATATATATATATATATATATATATATATATATTATAACTTATTTATTTTATTTTAATATTTATAAATATTTTAATCTTAAATCATAGAATAAAGTGTGGTTGAGGGTAGGTTGAGTTATCTAATCGAACAATTGTGTGGGCTTCAGTTCAACTGTCCTAGGTCGAATTAAATGGGCCGCTTTAAATCAACCTTTTTTATTTTCTTTAATTCTCAATTTAATGATTAAATTTTTTTTTTTAAAAATTCTATTTAATTAAAATTAATATTTTAATTAATTTTGTAAATTCTAAAAATTTTATAATTATTAATATGTGTTTACCCAAATTAATACGTAGCATACTCATCAAGCTACCACTTGATAAGTACTTTGGAGCTTTTTTATATAAAAAGTTTATCACTAACTCTCTCTTATTGTGTTGGATTAAAAAATTTTAAATATGCTGAAATATGAGTTGGGCTGTAGGAATAAGTAATTATATTACATGATTTGAGTTTTGAGAATATTAAATAATCTTTGGGATATAAAAAATAAAAAGATAATATTTTAATTTTTTAACTTTATATTTTTATTATTAGTTGTATTTTATAATATAAAAATTATTTTATGAATATAAAATTAATAATATTATTTTATAAATATTTTGCATATTATATTTTAATTATTATATATATATTTTTTTAAAAAAATTTAAATAATTTTCTTATATTATAAACTTTATATTCTTATTATAAATTATATTTACATATCTATATTATAATTTTTAATATGAAATATGTTATTACAATGCATTCATTATGTTAAGAGATATTTGACTCATCATCATGTTATGCTAAATTAATCATGAAAATATCATGAAAATATATTTTTGTGATCAATGTTTAAAACACTACTACAACTACAATTATAGGGATATATAAATGAACAAGCAACAACAAACAACTAGAATAATCAAAACTAACATAAGATTCAACCTTGCACATGATAACAACTCCATGTTTTTCACTCTTTGCTTCCTCAATTACATATACTTTGATCTATCTTATCTTCCAAAAAGATTACTTGTATTCTCTAATGACCTACTTATTGTACTCCAACCCCATATTGTATACATTTTCTCTTAATTTGATTGAACCATTATAAATCTCATGTCATTTTTTTCCTAGGGACTTTTCTTTTCAAGCCTCCACATAGAGTTAACTAGGCCTAGTCCTTTCAAACCACAATATCTAAACCTGTGTACTAATATCATCTTGACACTAAACAAATTTTCATCAATGTTAAGGTCACTTGTGGTGTGTGTGTGTCGAGTGTAGTGGATGCCTTATACCGAACATGAGAAAACTTAGGTCTCTGGCGCATCCAAACCATATATGATTACAAGAAGCAATAAACATTTAGAATTTTTGGAGGTCATACAAACAACAATTTCATCAATTACACAATCCAAATGATGTTTGATGGGAAGAATTCAAGGGATTGAAATCACACATTTCTATATGATATAATTTTAGTTGCTTTCTAATCTACTATACTTAAAGGCATATTATATCTATTCCCTAATTTGCTCAAATGAGGAGAATCTAAAATTGCCTTTATATCTTGCTAAGACATCTTGATTCATGCATACTTCATTCTCTTACATATGGAGTTCTTAAAGCCATTATGTCATAAAATCACTTTAAATATAATAACTTTTGCCGCCAATCTAAATTTGGTCTCCAAGATTTTATCAAAGTTATTGCATCTTATACAAGCATTTATATCCCCAACTACTAGAAACATTAAATTTATCTTAGGAAGGCCAATAGATCACTATAAAGCCTGTGCTTGAGCACCATTATTTTCTAGTGACATTAAAATATGATGATTGCCATTTTTATTAGTTCAGATTATTTGATCATTAAAAGTTTGACTTATGGTCAATTTGAGACAGCTGTAGTCATATGAAAAAGTGATGACAGAGGTGCAGTAGAAGCTGTGGTAGGTACGTAAATTTTTTTATTTTACCAAAATCAAATCATAGCTTTTTTATCACCATCATAGGTAGCTAAACCATGTTGAAAAACTCATCTTTCTCACATTAGATTCCTCAAAACACGGCATAAAATATAGTAAAAATATAAAACCCCAAATAATACTTTGTTGTGGTACAAACTGCACTGCACCGCCACTATCGCCCCAAATAGGGCCATAATAATGCTATTATGCTTGTGACATTAAGGTGTTTGAGATGATGTCTTCCATTCACTGGTGGTCAGTACTATCGCTAGTTGCTACTTATGATACATACTAATAATAACCTGAGCTCATTGAACAAATCACTAGAGGAATATGATCATCCAATCACATTCCAAATAGCTAAGAATGCAATATAGTGTCTATTATTATTAAGAGCATTTAATATTATTTAATAACTAAGGGTCTATTTGTGAAACAGTGGTGGTGTTGTCGCATAAAAAGTTGCAAATTATGGTGTGTACTATAATTTTTTTATCTAAACAACAATAACAACAAGCCTTTATCCCATTATGTGGGGTTGGCTACATGAATCCTTCTTCTCCATTGTATCCTATTATGTGCCAAATTCTCATTTAATTCAAGTTTACTAAGATCATTTTTTATGCATCTCAACCAAGTCTTTTTAGGTCTACCTCTACCTTTCTTAACATAAGGCAAATCTAATGCATCTACTCTCCTAACCGGATCATGGGGCGGCCGACGCTTTATGTAGCCAAACTATTTAAAGTGACTTTCTCTAATCTTATCTGCCACTGGAGCTATCCCAACTTTTTCCCAAACATACTCATTCACACTTTATCTCTAAGAGTAAAGCCACTCATCCACCTAAGCATCCTCATTTCTGCAACACTTAACTTAGTCTTATGCTTCATTTTTATTGGCTAATATTATGCACCATAAATCATTGCATGTCTTACCATCATCTTATAAAATTTTTCCTTAAGTTTAAGCGGTACTTTTCTATCACATAACAGGCTAGATGCATTCTGCCACTTAGGGCTGTCAAAAAGCTCGTTGTTTGCGAGCAGCTCGTGTTCGACTCATTCGTAAAGTATGCAAGCCGAACATAAACAAATATTTTAGGCTCGATATATAAGTGAGCCGACACACGAACAATCTTTTGTTCGTTCATGTTCAGCTTGATTTGGCTCGAAATAAATAAATAATTATAAATATATATATATATATATATATATATATATATATATATATTATATAATATATATGTTATATCATTAAATTATTTATTAATTATTTTACATTTATATGAATAATTAAATTAATTAATGATGTTTAAATTAAATAATTTTAGATATATTATAAAAAATAAAATTAATTTAATGATTTGGATGAAATCAGAATTATTAAAATTCTCTATTTTTTTAAATTAATGATTCAGATTTCAGGAGATTTCATATTAACCTATATCCTAAACCCTAACTATTTAAGCTCACGAAATGGGAGAATAGGGTTCACAGTTCACTGTTCTCGGCTCACACCTCTTTGACTCTTCGACTCTTCGTCTCTTTGATTATTCGACTAATCGACTGTTGCCCTATTTTTGTGACCACGAGTTCCCAAATTCCAATCTCCTTCCCTCTTGGGCCTCTTCTACGGCTCTACGAGAGCACGAGTTACAACTTGATATTCTTGCGACGCTGTAATCAACGGGAAGAGCCGATTAGCCGAACCGTCGATTGCGATTTCTACTTTTCTACTGTTCGGTATCGATTATTATTTTATAGTTTCTCCATCTTTTGCCTAACTTCTTGAGTTGCTTCTTGAGACTTGCTTACCTCTTATTTTTGGTTCTTTTTGGGTCGGAATAGATTTATGAAATAAATCTTTGCTATGCAATTTCTTTGTTTAATTTGTGAAGTGATTAAGATATGGAGAATATTATGGGTTCTAGATGACCCAAAAATACTCTTAAAATTTATCGGATTTCTGATTTCCAGTGCTTGGTTTCTGGTTGGAATGTGCATTCAAATGCTGAAGTACCTCTTCTCTATTTGATTTTGTTATGTCATGCATATTTTGGTGTTTAGGGTTTACTATCTATATGTAGTTGTTTTGTTACTTAGTATTTAAAAGCTTTATTTTAAGGAGGATGAAAATTTGGTGTTTATGGTTGATTATATACATATATTTGTTCTATTTAATGATGAGGGAGACTGCACTGTAGACTGTAGTATGTAGATCATTTGATTCATTTTTGATATGCATGTTAGGTTATATAACTAAGTGTAGTATTGATAAATTAAATAACAAATAAAATGAAAACTGAAGTAAAAAATAATTGAAACAAACCCAACTAAACAAGATATATAAACAGTCATTTTATCAAGCTAAGCTGCATCTCATATTAAAAAAGATTTAACATCATAGCCCTTTAAAAATCATAACTCTTAAGTTTTAATGTAGTCATAATGGTGTAGCACAATTGTTATATAAATACTGTCAAATGGTCCTCATGAATGAAAAATCTGGAGAGAACAGCAAGTAGTCATATCTCAAAATAACTGTAAGTAGTTATATCTTAAAATAACTGTAAGTAGTTTTTAGGCTTTGTCATGAAGAACTTGATTTCTTTTTAATGAAGAAATAACTTGCCAATTTATAAAGTGACTAAAATTTGAAGACATGATGTGTATATATTTCATGTGGAGTTTCTCTCTCACAGCTAAGAAAACAAGAAAAAATATCAAGTAGATTGATCTCAAAATAACATCAAAGACAGCCAAAAAGTATTACACAGTAAAACAAACTCGCAACTTACTAATCTTGATGGTTGTTTTAATTATTAGATGGGCTCAGTTTGAAATTTTTTTATCAGCTAATCAATGATGCCTTCATAGCTTAATGACTGCTTAAATTCTTCAAACACCCATAAATGATAAATCCAATTTATTCAGCATAAAATCAAATATAGTATTTGATAAAGTAAATACCAAAACACAATAAAACAACAAATAAAAAAAACTCCATTAAAACTCTCATGACTTCTCGGCCTTCAATTAAATTTTTCATGTCTTCTCTATTTTATATCAATAAGGTGTCAACTATGAATACCATTGTTGATAGCAATCTATGTTATTTTCTAAATCTCTCAGCATTTAATTATATTATGCTTTGCTGGAATCAAGAAAAAAAGCTTCATGATATATGTTTAAGTTAACTTTATATGCTTAAAATGTCAAATTTACTAATGTTCTATTTCTATATGGATTGTGTCAATAAATTATCTTGTTATTCTTATTTGAAGCATATAGATTGTACCTTTAGTTTTGACATAAATTTTCTTCATCATTATAGTCTACTACCATGTCAAATTTTGATCTATTTTAAACTGCATCATCTCGTAATGAGATTATTATAGAGGATGAAAATAGTAATGAAAATCTTAATCTTTCTTCACAGCTTAGTTGTTCAAAAATACTTATATTTGATACTAATATTGGAGGAATCCCTCCTAAAAAGATTAGGAAAAAGAAGTCTACAGTTTGGGAGTACTTTACTAAAATTATTTCAACTTTGAAAGACGTCAATGCATCTTATTTACAATGCATATGTTGTGGTACAAAATTTCATAAATCCAAGAGTAACACCACTTCACAACTTCTCAGACATGTCAGTGAGTGTGATAAGATCAAAGCTAAAAATAAACAAGTTGTGGAGTTGCCAGATAAAAGACAAAAAATATTAAATTTTATGCCTTCTGATGCTAGTTCAGAAATTGAAATTCCTATTTTACTGATCTAAAGAATTATGATCATCTTTAGGTTAGAAAAATAATAACAACAATGATAATTGTGCATGGGTATCCTTTTATGATGGTTGACCAACTTGGTTCAATATTTTGTTGAAGGTCTTGAATCATAATTATGAAAGAATTTCTAGAAATACTATAAAAAATGATTACATGAAAATTTATGAAACAAAAAAAGAAAAGCTGAAGGCATATCTTAAAAGAATATCTATTATCTTATTAACATTTGATTGTTGGACTTCCAATCAAACAATGGGGTACACGTGCTTAAAAATTCATTATATTGATGAGTCTTGAAAATTACATAAGCGAATTATCAATTTCTTTGAGCTGGAACCACCTCACACATGTACTTTTATTTGTGATGTTATATGTGAATGCTTGTTAGAGTGAAATATGCAGGATAAAGTTTCTACAATTATATTGGATAATGCTAGTAACAATGATGTTGCCGCTAATGCTCTCAAATCTAATTTTCGGTCAAGAGGTAAGTGAGATTTTATGGGTTATTTCTTTAATGTCAGATGTTGTGCTCATATCTTGAATATAATGGTTCAAGATGGTTTAAAGGAGATTCAGGATATTATTTATTAAATGATGGAGTCAATAAAATATCTTAAAAATTCTCATGCTAGATTACATAAGTTTGTTGAGGTGGTGAAATAATTGAGGATTTTTACTTCAAATAGTTTATCTTTTGATGTTCCTACACGATGAAATTCTACATACATTATGCTTGAATCTGTCTTTATTTTTCATAATGTATTCTACCATTATGCAGCCCAAGATAGCAATTAAAAGTGATTGTCATCTGATTTTGATTGGCAAAGGTATGAGGTTATTAGAAAGTTTCTTATTATTTTTCACAATGTCACAAAAATAATTTTTGGTTCGACTTATCTTACTACAAATATTTTTCTGCCTACGGTTATGCATGTTAAGAAATTGTTGATGGAGGAATACAATTCATCAACTGAATATATTAAAGAAATGATAAATACTATGAAAATTAAATTTGATAATTATTGGGGGAGAATGCAATTTGCTTATGTTTATAACGACTGTGTTAGGTCCATGCTTAAAGATAAAGTTCATAAATTTTATATTTTCAAATATATACTTTCATTCAGAGATATAATTCAAAATTAAATAAGTTGAAGCAGTTATTTTGGATATTTATAATCAATATGTTTCTGATATTGCTAGTTGTAGTTTAACTACAACAACTGTTATTGAGTCCTCACAGCTACAAAGGGAGTCATCATTTTTATCTCATTTTGATTGTATGTTAGATTTTACTAATTTTATTGTAGCATCTGGTTTCGTTCAGCCTTCAAAAATATATTTGCAAATATATTTGAAAGAAATGTTATATCAATGCAGTACAAAACAATTTGATGTTCTTGATTGGTGGAAGATGAATACTCTAAAGTATCTATACTTATTCAAAGTTGCTAGGGATGTCTTCACAATTCCCATAATAACGGTTGCATCTGAATCTGCTTCTAGTGTTGGTGATAAAGTTTTGGATGATTATATAATCTCTTTATCCACAAAAATTGTTAATACACTTGTTTGTACAGCTAGTTGGATTAGAGGTTCTCAAAGCAATATTAAAAATCCTTTGGTAAGAATCAGTTTCATCTTTATTTATTTTTTTACACTAATAATCTTTGTCTTAGCCTTTTTTTCATATGTGAGTATAATAAATGACCATTTATTATAGCAAGAGATCATGAAAGGAGAAAATTTGCATGTGAAACTTCATGAATATTAAAGCTACGGTCTACGAAAAGAATAGAGGAGCAATATATATGCAATTGAATCTATTTGAATTTTGGATTATTAACACTTTATTTTATTGGCTGTAATTGAATCTTTGATGCAGCTTTCATTTTATTTTGCTATTTTATGTATTTTGGTCTTTAGTTTATCAATATTATACTTGGTTTTATACTAGATTGCTTAGATTTATTATTTCTAAAGTGTTATGATGTTAAACTATTTTTAATATGATATGCAACTTAGCTTGATAAAATGGCTGCTTACTTGCTTAGTCCATCAATACTACACTTAGTCTTTACTTCAACAATACTACACTTGATTTTGTGTTGAATAACTTAGATTTATGAGTTTTTTAGAAATCTAAGTAGCCGGTAAGCTATGACGACCTCATTGATTAGTTGATATAAAATTTAAACTGAGCTCATTTAATAACTAAAGCAGCCATCAATATTAGTGAGCTTATTTTACTGCTTAATACTTTTTTGGCTGCCTTTGTTGTTATTTTGAGAAATCAAAATTTTCTATGATACAGACTAATAATTACTTACAGCTATTTTGAGATATGACAACTTGCTGTCCTCTCCAAAATCTTCATTCACGATGACCATTTGATATTATTTATATAACAACTTGGCTACACCATTATGACTACATTAAGGTATATCTTTTATTTTTGAATGATGCAGCTTTCATATTATTTGTTATTTTTATTATATTTTGGTCCTTAGTTTATCAATACTACACTTGATTTTATGCTAGATTACTTAGATTTATGATTTATAAAGGGCTATGATGTTAAATCATTTTTAATATGAGATGCAACTTAGCTTGATAAAATGACTACTTAGTTTATCAATACTACACTTGGTCTTTACTTCAATAATACTACACTTGATTTTGTGTTGAATATTTTGGATTTATGAGATTTTTAATAATTTAAGTAGCTATCAAGTCAAGCTATGATGACCTCATTGATTAAATGATATTTTGTGATGTTAAACCTTTTTTAATATGATATGCAAATTAATGTTGAATAAGTTGGATTTATCATTTATTGGTGTTTGAAGAATTTAAGTAGTCATCAAGCTATGAATGTATCATTGATTAGTTGATAAAAAATTTCAAACTGAGCCAATTTAATAATTAAAGCAGCCATCAATATTAGTGAGCTATGAGCCTATTTTACTGCGTAATACTTTTTGGTTGTCTTTGTTGTTATTTTGAGATCATTCTACTTACTATTTTTTCCTATTTTCTTAGCCGCGAGGGATAAACTCCACATGAAATATATACACATCATGCCTTCAAATTTCAGTCACTTTATAAATTGACAAGTTATTACTTCATCAGAAAGAAATCAAATTCTCCATGATACATCTTAAAAACTACTTACAGTTATTTTGAGATATGACTACTTGCTGTTCTCTTCAGATTTTTCATTCATGAGAACCATTCAATGCTATTTATATAGCAATTGGGCTATACTTTTTATGATAACATTAAGGTATATTAAATTCAACATTAAAGTATATTTTATTTTTGATTGATGCAGCTTTCATTTTATTTGTTATTTTATTATATTTTGGTCTTTACTCTTTAGTTTATCAATACTACATTTGGTTTTATGCTAAATTGCTTAGATTTAAGATTTTTAAAGGGCTCAGATGTTAAATCTTTTTAAATATGAAATGCAATTTAGCTTGATAAAACGACTGCTTATATATCTTGTTTAGTTCGATCTATTTCAATTATTTTTGGACTGTAGCTTTCATTTTATTTGCTATTTTATTGTATTTTGGTCCTTAGTTTATCAATATTATACTTGATTTTATGCTGAATTGCTTAGATTTATGGTTTTTAATGGGCTGTGATGTTAAATATTTTTTAATATGAGATGCAACTTAGCTTGATAAAATGATTGCTTATATATCTTATTTAGTTAAGTATATTTCAATTATTTTTTTACTGCATCTTTTATTTTATTTATTATTTTATTATATTTTGGTCCTTAGTTTATCAATACTACACTTGGTTTTATGCTAGATTTAGTGGATTTCTTAGATTTTTAATTTTTAAAGGACTGTGATGTTAAACCTTTTTTAATATAAAATACAACTTAGCTTGATAAAATTGTTGCTTATATATCTTGTTTAGATGGGTCCGTTTCATTTATTTTTGGACTATAATTTTTATTTTATTTGCTATTTTATTATATTTTGATATTTACTTCTGCAATACTACACTTGGTTTAGTGCTAAATAGGTTGGATTTATGGGCTTTTTAAGAATTAAGCAGCCATCAAGCTATGACGACATTATTGATTATCTCATAGAAATTTTCAAACTGAGCCCATTCAATAATTATATAACATAATTTTTTTTAGTTTTGTTTATATAGTGCATTAAGAAGTATTCAAGTATAAAGAGCAGATCTTATGTGATAAATTTGATGATTTCTGGAGAGTGAATAATCAAGCCAAGACTACCAAGATTATTTTGAGTTTGAAAGTTGTTAAAGTTTCATTTTGTTTTGGATAAGTGTATAATTGGATTGTACTCATTTGTTAATTTATTTGTAGATTTTTAATTTTTGTGTACCAAATCATATTCAAATGTATTAAATCATATTTGTAGTAACATAATTTTTATAGTTAATAAATTATGTTACTAAATCATATTTAATTGTAATTTTGCATTATGTAATTTTGTTTGTAATAAAATTTATTTTTAAAATATCATGTTTATTCTTAGTCCACGCTCCATAATTAATAAATAACTACAAAGTTGCATTTTTGTAGTACTTTTTTTAATAAATTTAATATTTATTAAATATTAATAAATAAATAAATAATTCTTAACGATCTAATTCGAGCCGAACACGAGCTGTAACGAACACAAACAAATTCTCGAGTCAAACACAAACAACTGTTAACGAGCTATTAACGAACATGAGCCAAGCACGAACAAGTGCCAAGCTCGCTCAAGCTCAGCTCATTTACACCCGTACCACCACTTCAACCATCCAACTTGAATTCTACTAATAACATCTCCATCTATTTCACCATCATTTTGAACAATAGAGCTTATATATCTGAATCACTCACTCTTTTTAATGACTTGTTCACCCAATATCACAACACTACCACTATAATTTCTATAACTAAAATTACACTCCACATATTCAGTTTTAGATATACTTAAACGAAAACTTTTAGACTCTAAGGTTGACCTCCATAATTCAAGTTTCTCTTGGACCCCCTCTCTAGTCTTATCAACAAGAAGAATGTCATCAACAAAAATCATACACCAAGGTACATCTTCCTATAAATGCCTAGTATGAACATCCATAGCTAAAGCAAAAAAGAGAAGGGCCTAAAGTTGATCCTTGATGTAATCCAACTGAAATAGAAAAATATTTTGTCAAATCCTCTTTATGTTTGGACACAAGTAACAGCTCTAGTATACATATCCTTATTAACTTGAATAGAACCAATATTAACTCCTTTCTTTTCTAGAACTCTCCAAAGAACATCTTTTGAAACTTTATCATAAGCTTTCTCTAAATCAACAAATATCATATTTAGATCCTCCTTACTTTCTTTATGTTTCTCCATCAAACCTCTTAACAAATGTATATCATTCATAGTAGATCTATCTAGCATGAAACCAAACTGATTATGAGAAACTTTTGTATCACATCGTAACCTATGCTCAATTACTCTCTGTTATAATTTTAATGTATGACACATTAACTTAATTCCTCTATAATTTTCACTCTTGTGCATCACCTTTATTTTTAAATATAGGAACCAACAAACTCTTTCTCCACTCATCTAGCATATTTTTAATCCTTAAAATAACATTAAAAAGATTTATAAGCCAAGAAATTCCTTGATCTTCTAAACATTTCCACACTTCTATTGGAATATCATCAATTCCTATTATTTTTTTCACATTTTATTTTCTTTAAAGCTTCTCTAACTTTAAATTTATTAATACGACGATAAAAATAAAATTCTCTATTTTTATTTAGGGTATTAAGCTTGCTAAAATCAATTGTATTTTCAGATCTTCCTTTAAAAAGTTTATCAAAATACAACATCTACCTATTTTCAATGTCTTTTTTTAAGAAAAGTAATTTATGATTTTCATTTTTAATACATATCACTTGAACTATATATTTACTTTTCATATCTCTTTGGTTGGCTAACTTATACATACATCTTTCATCTTCTTTGATATTCAATCTATTGTATAAATCTCTAAAAGCTAATTTTTTTGCATTATATATTGCTATCTTAAAATCTCTACGAGCCACTTTATATTGTTTTCTAATTCTTAGAGTTTTTATATCTAAATCAAGTTTTACAACAATGCTTTTTATTTCTTATATTTTTTTGCACATTTTGACTCCACCACCAACTATTTTTATTAAAAAAAGAATTTTCTTTTGATTCTCCATACACATTTTTAGCAACATGCTTAATTTTACTTGCTACTTTTTCCCACATAACATTAGCTTTCTTATGAACATCCCAAATTTTAAGCTATTGTAGCTTACTCTTAAAAAATATTTTTATTGATATTTTTTAAGTGCCCTTATCTAATCCTAAGATAATAATTTTTTTAATTTTTTATTTTACAATCTTTCATATTAAAATCTAAAACTAACAGTTGATGTTGGGTACTTCAACTTTCACTCGGAATGACCTTATAGTTTTTACAATTTAAATGATATATTTTTTCTTATAAAAAAATTAATCAATTTATATTTTACTAGATCTATTTTTATAAGTAATAATATGCTCATCTTTTTTCTTAGATAAAATATTAGTAACTATAAAATTACAGGCTAAAGTAAAATTTAATATAGAACCTTCTCCATTAGTCACTCTAAATCCATAACCACTATGAATACTCTTAAAATCTTCTGCCACTCTACCAACATGTCTATTTAAATCTACTTCAATAAATACTTTTTCTTCAAGAGGTATATTTTATATTAATCATTCTAGTTCATTCCAAATTTTTTTTGAGCCTACATCCAAACCTATTTGAGGAGCATAAACACTTATAACATTCATAATCTTAGTATCAACAATAATCCTTGAAGCTATAATTATATCTCTAAATCTATTGATATTTATAATATTAACCTTCAAAATTTTATCTATAATCACACCTACGTCAATTCTAATTCGACTTCTACCGGAATACTAAAGTTTAAAACCTAAACTATTAATCTCTTTGGCATTCTCCTCAACCGATAAACCTCTTGTGTTTGGACACAATTAGTTTGGTTTCATGCCAGGTAGATCTACTTGGATCTTATACATTTGTTAAGAGGTTTGATGGAGAAGCATAGAGAAAGTAAGGAGGATCTACATATGATATTTATTGATTTTGAGAAAGTTTATGATAAAGTTTCAAGAGATGTTCTTTGGAGAATTCTAGAACATAAAAGAGTTAATATTGGTTATATTCAAGTTATTAAGGATATGTATACTAGAGCTGTTACTTGTGTCCAAACACAAGGAAGATTGACAAAATATTTTCCTATTTCAGTTGGATTACATCAAGGATCAACTTTAAGCCCTTATCTTTTTTTACTTTAGTTATTGATGTTCTTACTAGGCATTTACAGGAAGATGTACCTTGGTGTATGCTTTTTGCTTATGACATTCTTCTTGTTAATAAGACTAGAGAGGGAGTCCAAGAGAAACTTGAATTATGGAGGTTAACTTTAGAGTCTAAAGATTTTAGTTTAAGTAGATCTAAAACTGAATATATGGAGTGTAATTCTAGTTGTAGAAGTTCTAGTGATAGACATTAGGTGAACAAGTTATTAATAAGAGTGAGATTTGATATTTAGGCATTCATCATGATGGTGAAATAGATGGAGATGTTATTAGTAAAATTCAAGTTGGATGGTTGAAGTGGAGGAATGCATCTGACCTATTATGTGATAGAAAAATTCCACTTAAACTTAAGGGAAAATTTTATAAGATGGTGGTAAGACTTGCAATAACTTTTGGTGTAGAATGTTGGCTAATAAAAGAGAAGTATAAGACTAAGTTAAGTGTTACAGAGATGAAGCTGCTTAGGTGGATGAGTGGCTTTAATATTAGAGATAAAATGCAAAACGAGTATGTTCAGGAAAAAGTTGGGGTAGCTCCAGTGGCAAATAAGATTAGTGAGAGTCGCCTTAGATGGTTTGACCACATAAAACGTCGGCCGTCCGATGACCCGGTTAGGAGAGTAGATGCATTAGATTTGCCTTATGTTAAGAAAGGTAGAGGTAGACCTAAAAAGACTTGGTTAAGATGTATAAAAAATGTCCTTAGTATACTTGAATTAAATGAGAAATTGACACTTAATAGGACACAATGGAGACGAAGATTCATGTAGCCGACCCCACTTAGTGGGATTAAGGCTTGTTGTTGTTGTTGTTGTTGTTATGAACTATAATATCTATTAATTCTATTAATTTACTTATAAGAGTACCTATATTCTAAATTCCTAACCTAATTCTAGTTTCATGGACTAACTTCTTTGCTTGCATCCGTTCATAATGTGGGAATTCTTGCTTATTTAACACTGTACCCGGGCGCCGATGCAGCGACCATTGCATACTTTTCACTGTATTTAGGCCATACAACACATTGCTTCTAGGGGACACTCTAATATAATTTTTTTATTTTAAAAAAATTAAATTGTAATTTTCTGACAACCATCTCTCTACCAAGTCAGCTTTCCCACCATAGCTTTTTAAAAATATAGAACACCACTTGTGGTGTGGTCGAACAATACCATAAGCAAAAAGCTGCCCTAAATGCAGCCAAATTATCTCGATTCAAAAGCTATAAATAGACACCTCTTATTTTGATATGCTAAATTCCGAGCACTCTATAATCACATAAAACTCTGAAGGTTTGCCTATTTCTACAGCTTCTATATGATTATTATAATCCCCTTAGATTCTTTATTTATGTGCCGGTACTCGATGATTTATATTTTTTTTACCACTGATATTATAATGTTTTGAACCTCATCAATTCCTCATATGTAACTGGAGGTTTCCACTTCTTTGATGCGACAGTCATCAAAAGATGTTTGAAATCATATATATAATTCTCTTTTTTTTCTTTGTTTTAACTTTTATTTTTTAACAGCTCTATATGAAGCTCTCTAGAATATAGTTTTAATCTTAGAAATTAACTTTTCTCTTAAATTGACTAAAGATAGTTTTAAGGGGCTATTTGGTTGCCTATATTTAGAGTGTAAAGTAAACAAAATGCAAACAATTTAATTTTTTGAGTGTTTGGTATGGTAGAGAGTAAAATTTCAATGCATTTGTAGTATATTTGAAATGCATTAGAATGGTCATTTTGGGTGTATTTGGAATTCGTCTGATTTGGATAACCGGACGAATTCCAAATACACTGGCTAGTGTAAAGTATCTCCTATCGCCGCCGATCACCGCTTCGCCAATTGCGCCACCGCTAGTCATACCGTCATTGCCGCTTTGCCGCCAGCCGACCACCGCCGCCATAGTGACCGCCGCTTCGTCAGCCGACCACCGGCCGCCGCCGCCTCCATCGCCGACCATTTTGGCCGGCCGTTGCCGCTACCACCACCACTGACTACCACCGACTCGTTGCCGCTGACCACCGCTTCGCCGCCGTTGCCACCGCTTTGATCGTGACGCCATCGTCGATAATCTAAAAAATACTTTACATTATATTTATTTCTTTAACAAGAAAAAAAAGAATTCATGATTTAGAGTTAATCAAATAAGTTAAAGTAATTCAAATACACTGCATTCAATTTACTTTACACTCTTAAATGCAGGCAACCAAAGAACCCCTCAATAGAATGGAATTAATGCGAAGTGATTTAAATTACCAGTAGAACAACAGCTTTTTTCATATTGAATCATGAACTCTCAAATTTAATTATGACAGAATACTATGTTAAATCCATGCGATATAATTTATATTATCAGCAGGTTTACATTTATATATATATATATATATATATATATATATATATATATATATAAAATTAAATAATTAAATATTAGCTATATAAATATAAAAAATTTATGTGTTGTATATGAACATCCCTCTAATATATGTTCACTTTAATATATTATCATATCCTTATTATTGTTTTAAATTTATTAAGAAAGGATATTATGATCAAACAAAATTTATTTTAAAGTACCTGGATTTATTTAAAATAATGATAATATTTGAATAATTATTTAGTTTTTAAATTACTTTCATATTATCAAATAAAATATTTTTAAAGTATATCCTGCCCAAAAATATTAAATATTTTTTAACCGTCCCTTCGGCTGTTTCTCGTTAAAACTGACGGCAGAAAAGATGCCCTCAGTCTCCGTGTCCTGTCTGTCGCAGATCTAACTCGCCTCTGCATTAGCTGATAGGTAGATCAAACTCAGCACGCAGCTTTTTTGGAGCGGAAGGTCCTAAGAAACGTCTCTTCCCGCCTTCCTGAAACCTCTGCTTCTATCTGCCCTGTCATGGCCGCGGCCACCGGCCGTATATCCCATATCTGACTTCTCCAATCCGCCATGGCCAACTACTTGGCTCAGTTCCAGACCATTAAGAGCTCCTGCGATCGCTTAATCATCGCCGGTAAACCCTAACCCCTTCCCCGCTCCTTTGATAAACCCTAAGTTAAATCGTCTCCGTTTCCCATCCTTTTGATCTTATACTTGTTCATGTGAACGCCTGAGCGTTGAATAGTCATTCAGATTGCTTTTGTAAAGAGCAGATTTCTTTGATTCTTGGATCATAATAACTTGTTCTGAGCATGTTAATCATTGAATTTTGAGGACGGGCTCTGGAATCAAACTCTATTTGAATTTTGTTGAAATTTCTGATGGATCAGTGCAATTATTGTATGTTTTTTTGTCATTGAATTTGGGTAAATTCAGTTCAATTAGTTGCCACCTTTTTTCTGTTGAGTCACATGCTTGCTTTAGTTCAAGTTGCGTTAAGATGAATGAAATACTTGCAAGCAATCGAAATTGTGCTATGAACGAATTTGGCAATCATTTATGCCGTGATATATATAAAAATGAAGGATGTGGAGAAGGGTGGAGAGGCTGGGCAGGTGGTGTTGCTCGAAGGAGCTGATATAGAATGAAGAGGACCAACAAGTTGGGTTGAGAGGAGGTGATATTGAGGATGTCAAAGGTAAGTGATTCAAAGGGTTACTCATGAAAGTAGAGGGAGATGAAGGAAGGAGAGCTGGTACAAGAGCAGAGGAATGAATATAAAATTCGTGAGGGTAGGAATTGACAGGGATGATAAGGGCTGTTAGAGAATTGAGAGACACACCTATAAATCAAACCATGGAGCATCTAGAGGAGGTTCTTGATAAATTTGATAAAATGTTGAAGTGCATATATATTGAAGTTTATATATCAAATTGTGGACAAAACAATTAAGAGTAGGTATTTCATTGAGGGTTCGGATATGAAAATTTTCAACAATAGGTCAAGTAATATCCTTGGCTGCTATTATCTAATAGGAGGTTTAAGTTGGTTGTCTCATATTGAAGTTTCAAATTTTTCCCTCTTTATGTTTCTTTCCTTCTCTTCAATGACCTAAGGGAAAATTTTATAAGATGGTGGTAAAACTTGCAATGACTTATGGTGCAGAATGTTGGCCAATAAAAGAGAAGCATAAGACTAAGTTAAGTGTTATGAGATAAGCTGCTTAGGTGGATGAGTGGCTTTACTCTTAGAGATAGAATGCAAAATGAGTATATTCGAAAAAAGTTGGAGTAGTGTGAGATAAGATTGGGAGAAGTCGCCTTAGATGATTTGGCCACATAAAGCGGCCGTCCAGATGACGATTAGGAGAGTAGATGCATTAGATTTGTCTTATGTTAAGAAAAGGTAGAGACCTAAAAGACTTGGTTAAGATGTATAAAAATGATCTTAGTATACTTGATTTAAATGAGAATTTGACACATAATAGGACACAATGGAGACGAAGGATTCATGTAGCCAACCCCACCTAGTGGGATTAAGGCTTGTTGTTGTTGTTGTTGTATGTTTCTCTCCTTCTCTTCAATGACTATTCCAATCCCCTCCCTTTCTTTTTCTCTTCATGAACAACTATTAATGCATAATGTTAATGATGACAATGACTTTGAGATGTTGATATTTTACATTTTTGAGTTCATTCTTCAGTGGAAGATGTAAGTGACCTATGGCCCAGTGTTAAGGAGAGATTTGAAGACCGCTTGCCTCTGAAGAAGGCTTTTCTTTGTAACAAAACTCGAAATACTCTCAATGTGGAGAATTTATCTGCTGAGTTTATATTAACAACTGATTCTAGGTTACGTAGTCGTTTTTCACAAGAACTGTCTGTTTTCTGGTTCCGAGAGCCATATGCAACTATTGTTCTTGTTACTTGTGAGGTACATTAAAAATCTAATTTGTAATTTCAAAAAACTTGCATCTTTTCCTTTAGAAATCATGAAATGCATTTTTTGTTCATAAATTTGCTTGTTGTTGTCAACAGGATCTTGATGAGTTCAAGACAATTCTAAAGCCACGATTAAAACTAATTGTCCAAAATGATGAACGAGAGTGGTTTATTGTATTTGTGTCGAAAGCTCATCCTAACAATGATCAAGCAACTAAGATGGCTAAGAAGATATATGCTAGACTTCAGGTTGATTTCAATTCAAAAAAGAGGGAGAGGTATACTACATATTTACATTCTTATATTAGGGAGAAACTATATTAATGTTTGTAGTTAGCAAAAGAAGCACTTCCGTTTGAAATGAATGTTTTTCCATTCATAATTTATTTGATTTCTATTCCATTTTCTCTTCAAAATCAGTATGCAATGCACACAAACTTATCTTCATAATGTCAACAAGATAATGAGGAACAAAAATTCAATAGACCAATTCATGAATTAACGACTCACTCTATTTTTTTCATGCCAGTTCTTTTATAGAGCATGCAGCTAGTATGGATTGATTCATTTCAAGATTGTTATTGGTTTGTTATTGAATTCAATTTTGAGATTTGGACTCTTTCACACCCAGGTGCTGCAAATTGGATTTGGAAGGACCTGATGCGAACTTTTGGGAAGATTTGGATTTTAAAATAGCTGAATCTATTAGGAATTCATTAGATCGACGTGTTCAATTTTATGAGGAGGAAATTCGCAAGCTCACTGAACAGCGTTTCATGCCAGTCTGGAGCTTCTGTAACTTCTTTATTTTAAAGGTGCTGATATTCATTATGTTTGCTATTTAGGCTGATAGTTAGTGCTGTTTATATAGTGTTCTTTGGAACTTATATTCTTAAGTTGGATGCTACATAATTCGCAGGAAAGCCTAGCCTTTATGTTTGAGATGGCTCATCTTTTTGAAGATTCATTGTGTGAATATGATGAACTAGAACTTTGCTATTTAGAAACAGGTTCCAATCCTCCCACTTTTTCCATATTGTTTGAAAGCTACAAGGAAAATTTTGGAAGTTTGTGTGCATGAGAATATCCTACGATGCATTTAGATCTTTTCAATAATTTACATTTAACTTACGGGATTCATTGTACAATATGCACTCGTTTTCTATATTTGTCAATACACAATGAATTGGCATTTATCTGCTCAATATTATTCCAATAGTAAGCTTGATATTACATTCTGTGATGGGAGTTTATTTTTTGAAGGTGGGATTGGTTATATGTCAGTAACATGGAGCTGTTATTTGCTTTATTTTTAAATTGATTGATTGCCTTCTTTTATTGGCATTTCCCCTGCTTTTAAAGTTATTCATTTGTGACATTTGGCATTTAATGATATCATTATTGATTGTTATGAAATATGTTGCATGCTAGAAAATTTTCAACGACAAAAAAAAAAAAAAAAGTCTTTAACTCATTAGAAAGATCAAACACACAGATAAGAGTGATAATACTTAACAAGATTTTTGGTGGAAAATCTAAAAATGAAAAAAAAAATCATAGGTTCTATTACAGTCAAAATTATTCACTATTTAATTGAAGTTACTTCGGTAACACTCTTCTTCTCAGCTAAGGAAGACAAAATTCCAAAATTATAAATATTTGTTTGTTCTTTTGTTGTTAAAATAGAGATTGTTAGATGATATAGTTAATTGAGTGAAAATGGTTAAGCAACAATAATCTAAAGATAGTAGTTAATCTATTGCAGTTGTATGACAGTAATTGGGCTACAATAGTCACTTGTAGTAGTTGACAACGATTGTTAGTGGTTGTTAACTTCAAGCTCTCTTCATGACTTTAGATTTAGTTCTTAGCTCTCAGATTTACCTTCATGTTGGAAATGAGGTTCTCATTTATAGTATATAGGGAGTGACATTTTGATAAATTTAGTAAAAATATCAAAATATTCCATGGATGATTCATCTGTTCATGTTGAGTCTTTTGATCATAGATTATTTTTTTACCATTTAAATCATTTAACAATCTCAAAACTATGTGACCTTAGGTTTGTTGGATTTTTTTTGAGTCTCTTGATTTAATTATATCCATACTAAATTCGGAGATCATTCGACTATTCAATTAATGCTTCAAAGTTTTTAGTTATACTTCAAGTGCTTGATTTAGACTCATGTATGTTTAAATCAAAATATTTTAGTATTGATAGATTTGTTTCATTGAGACTTTTAATTTGGACATAAGTTTATTAAAATTGAAATTTAGATGGCTTTGAATTTAATTTTAAAATTTTTTAGCACATATATTGTATTTAGAATCTTGCTGGATCAGTTAGATTTTTGATGATGTATAATTTTTCTTTGGTATTTGGATGCCAAACTCATGTATTCCAAAAATATCTTAAATTGATATGAAATCATAATTTTGAAAAATTGTAGAGTGCGATTGCTCCCCGGATGTTAGTTTGAAATGTTAAAAAATTATCATAAGGATCATAAATTTGTTTGATTTGACTTGTCCAAGCTCAAAATTGGGACTGGATTGTTACGACTCACCCATAAACTTGGAATATTAAGGTGAGAACAAGACTGTCGGACGTAAAAGACTTTTCATATATTTATGTAAACACATCCAAGAAATTTTAAGATACAAAATATTTTTCAAAGTACATTAGAGCCAACTAGAAACCTCCAACACACAAATATCACATTTTGTCTACAAGTACTAATATCCATAAATTAAAGTCATATAAAACATAAACTAATTAAATACATATCTCCTGAAATCACTCTACGACTGTAAATATGTTTTTCCCTTCTATTTTTCAATTACTTTGGAAGATTATATGTAAAAAATTTAAAATAACTTGTAATTGAATAATATTTTCGATGGATAATTAGGCTTCTACACTATAGTAAAACAAGATTACAGAGTTAATATGCATGACAGATCTACTATTAATATGAACAGTATGTAAAGTGTGCTTAAATAATCTAACATACAAGATATAAATGAAATAAATATTTTTTAGACATTTTATTTTCTAATTTATCAAATCATCACAGGAGTTACCATCTAAAAATTTTTTTCATTAAGAAACTTTTTCCAAAACCTATCCAAGGATAAGCAACTATTTTTATTTTTATTTTTCATTTACCTTTATGCGGTATATGCTCTCTTTAAGATATGGAAGTGAATTCATTCTGATACACATTCATAACATAGAATTTATGAAGCTATCCATATTAGCTCAAAATAGCAAATCAATTAATTTTATACAAGAACATAAATAACAACATGATCTTACATTTAGAGCCTGTTTGGGACAAATTGTTTTTTTGTAAGAATTCTTGAGAAGAAGTTGGTGAGGAAGTTCTGCTTGAAGTTATGATTCGTTTGGAAAACTCGTCAGACCGCTACTGTTTGTGCAAAAATGACTAAAATATCCTAATGAGCATGTGTTGAATAATTTTAAAAAGAATAAAGAAAAATTGAATAACTAATACTCATATATAGTTATAAGTCAACTAAATTATATTAACAGATTATACATTACTTAATAAATGACACTACCTAATAAATAACACTAATATTAAAATTATAAGTACAACAACTAGTGTGATCAAAATATTAAGTATACTATCTTGTTGATCAAATCTTTTTAATTTTTTTTTCATTACTACCCTCCAAACATGATCATTGTTTGATGTGTCGCTATCGTATTCATTAACCCATCTGAAATAGTTACAATCTCCTGTTCTATTTCTTGGACACTCGAAAAATCTCTTCCATGATTTCCTTTCCTACTTGAAGTGAATACATAATATTGCAAATCAAAGTTGCACTAGAGTCAGTAGAGATCCTTGAACTTATATTTCCTAATTAAAAATTTGTATAAGTAATAAAAATATTAATGAGGATGGGTGAAATTATAAAATTATTTAAAAATGATAATTGAATAGCAAAATATTTATTTTCCAAAAAAATGATAGAAATTTTATTAACAAAAATAGAAGATACACAATTCTTGTAGGGGAAAAAATCTCAGAGCTAATGCTCTTAAGAGCTACAATAAACCTAATGAAGAAATTCTCCTAACTAATACAAGAATAGAATACATGATAAAGTGAAAGTGAAAATCAGCAACAATAATGGTCCCCTCATGAGAAAAGAACATAATCATTGTAAGGCTCCACCCTGTACAATTACTTGCAAGAAGCTCAAAAAAGGCATAAGCAAGCGTAAGAGGATACATTAAAGAAAAATATGAAGGATGACTCAGGCTCAGTTAAAATCCATCCCAAGGAGCAACAATATATGTGAGCATCTAAACTTAAAAAAGAAGGGTTACAATCACATAAAACTTCCAGCCTTAAAGATAGAAAGAAAAACATCAATGCCGTCACAACCATTTCCTTCCCTACCTGAGAGAATCAACCACCAAGCACACTAGCAGGACAATCCAAACCGAGATACAACAACAACAGGCCACAATTATCATGTAAGTTTCCTAATTAGATAACACTTCTGCTAATAAGCATAATCAGTTGTAATTGAAATACTAACATAATTGGGTTAAATAGTTTGGGAGCTCACAAGCAAACTTTAGTGTTTGCTCCAACCAGCAGCAGTTGCACCCATAATGCAAGCATCAAATTCTCATAAAAAATAATAGCCCCATCATAAGAAAATGAAAATGATAAGTATGAAGGAGAGTGAAAAATAAAGTAAAATCATGAAAATGAGAGGAGAGTGAAAGAGTGGCATCATAAATTGTTGGCACTTTGATTTTAAAATCAATCAACCAGATAACCAACCAAACCGAGATACAATAGGGAAATCAGCAAAAGCAAACCACAAAACAGGAGCAACAGCAGGCCCCAAACAACAAGAGAAACAAAAATATCAACCGAGATTAGGCTAGATGCAAGGAGCAACAGCACAATTACCCTGCCAGCCCAGAAGCAGAACATAGTATCATCCTAGGTCAGACCCCAACCAGCAACAACATGCCATTTACCAAGCTAACCACTCAAACATCAAATAAACAAATAAGTACCAACCCATATTAGGCTAGGAGTAAGGACAAACAGCAAAAATACCCAACCAACTGAGAACCACAATGTAGCATCATCTAGATGAGGACTCAACTAACAACAATAGGTCAATCACCAAACCATAAACCCCCCCAAAAAAAAAAAAAAAAAATAACAGCAGTCCAGATTAGGTTAGGAGCAAGGGACATATAACATTAGTACGGAGAAGAAAATAAAAATCCACTTACCCAATAAGAGGTACAAAAATACCAAACACTTTAAGAAAACTATTTAATGTTCAACAGAGAAGTAAACATAAATCATATTACCTAATAAGTTATATTAGTAAAAGAGAAACAACAACAACAAATAGAAGCAAGTCAAGGCAACAAGACATTTGTAATTTGTTCTCGCAATAGTTTCATTTTCGTAGCTCCTTCTCCATCTTGAGGCTTGGATTTTATATTTTCATGATTGAGATTTAACATTGATTGACCTATTCGAAACTCATACGCCTCAGATGGGACATAAGATAGATCTTCCTTTACAATATTAAACTCAATATCATCTCACGAAGGATGTCGTTTGATAAAATTATGTAGAGTTATTGTTGCTCCAACTATCTTAACTTGTTTCTTGAAAGAATACGTGGGCATATCATGTGAAATAACCCACTTTTTCTTCCAAACACCAAATACTCGTTCAATGATATCGCGTAGTGATGAGTGTCGCTTATTGAACATCTCATTCTTACCACGAATCACATTACTGCTCCTCTCAAAATCCAGCCCAAAATATTTTCACAAAATGAAAGAACATTAACTAGATCCAACCAGCATTAGGTGAACCATGCCGCAATTATCCTAAACCCACAAAGAAGATATAAATTCTGTTTAGCTCTCAAATCTGGAATTAACCATATCCGAATAGCATGGATGAAGCATGCTGCAATCAGCATAAACCACCAAGGAACATATTGCAACTCAAATCATACTTCATGTAGCAGGAAATGCGAAATCCTGCAAGAAAATAGGGACTTAAATCCCTTTAATCATGTATCAATTAAGCAAATTTAAAGAGACTTTCACCACATCGAAGTGATAGCTATAATAAACATGTTACATGATACAGCTATGGAATCCTAAATCGATTTTAAATAATAATTATCAAAATGTATCAATTAAGAGAGATTCAAAGGTAATAGATGAACTTTGCAAATTACAGGTATGATTCTATGGTTTTAAACTTTATATAGAGTTGTTTACTCATATTAAATATCATGAAAATTTAAACTTTATATAGATCAGACTTTCACCACAAATCCACAAACCCATAAAGAATACAGATCCCCAAATCCACCGAATAAAATACTACCCAGTAACACCGAACAGAAATCCTAAACGAAAATAACAGTGCTCCGTTTATAACTACTGTAATAGAGGGGAAAGAAGAGAACAACACAACACTCATTTCAGTTGGTACCAACACAGAGAATGCAAATCCCCAAATCCATCGAGAAATCCTCATCCCGATAATAGGTATTACAAACAACCAAACAAAAAAATTGATAACAACTGCAATGTATGGGAAAGAATAGAAGAGAACTCGGGACCCTTTTGGGACCACAATTGTAGGGCGAAACGTAGGAAACAATGACAAAAAACACACCATAAGGTTGAAATCATGTAAAAAGAAGGAAGTCACAAGGTGATACCATAAAGAAGTGAAGACGATGGGTAGAACACAACTGCTTGAGGGACGAAAGACAACATAAAAGAAGGCAGTGCGAGGAGATGTATTTCGGGGTCACGGGTTTGAGGCGAGGGCAACAGAGAAATTTTCCCTTATGAAATCAACGAACTCGAATGCCCTCGGTTAGAAAACCCCATTTTCGAACGGGGAAGCGGTTACGAAAGCGGCCTTGCCACAATAAACAAATGGGGACATGTCGTGTTCTCGCAACGCGACACCCCCCAGGTGACGCTGCCCCAAACTGTTCATTCAATATGAAAGAGGTAATAAAATAAATCACTAATTGTAGTACGGAGACAATTTCTAATTATATACAAATATATTCAATCTCATGAAAATAAGTAAATTTTTACTATAAATGTAGGAACATAATTACCCACTATAGTGTGAAGCTTCTTGAATCTTCTTCCCTTTAAAATTTGTTTTTTCAATTTGAGTACCTAAAAAAAAAAATATTGATTTGATCAATATTTGAAAATAATTTAATTTATTTTATTCTTTTTCTTGTCTAGGTTAATAGTGTATATCTTTTATTATTTAACACTCACATTCATCAAAATTTCATTGTTTATTTTTCAATCAAGTTAATTTAGTAATTAATAATAATATTGATTATCATATTTATTTGATTTAACTATTAATTTATTTAATATATACAACACTTTTTATTTATTTTAAATTAATACCTACTCTTCCTATTTTAATCTAAGTTAAAGATTTTCATAATTCTTTTCATTTAATTTTTGTTTCGTTTAATATAATAATATAACACTATATTATCTCCTACACTAGCTTACTTTTTATTCCAGTATATTTATAAATGTACAAAATGTTATATAATACTCTCTAAATTCTATTATTTTTCTTAATATATAGAAGTATAAGGTGTTAAAGTGACATAATATAAATAAACTTAATCTACTTTCATTTAATATTTATCATTTCTATTAGTCTTGAAATGATTCATTATAATTTAAAGATTATAAATTATTATAGGTTTATGGATTCATTTATTTTGCAAATTATAATTCTATAATCATAAAACTGAAAATATAGTTGGCATGGAAAGTCATACATATAATGGTGCATAAATCGAACTACTCGCTGCTCTACATACTCATGATAAATCTTCATGATATTTAATATGAGTAAACAACTCTATATAAAGTTTAAAACCATATAATCATACCTGTAATTTGCAAAGTTCATCTATTACCTTTGAATCTCTCGCCTTCGTGCCAATCCCTAATAATTTAGATAATTATTATTTAAAATGGAATTAGGATTCCATAGTTTACAATTAAATCAAATCTAAGAATCAAAATTTCAATTTATAATTACTAAATCTTACCTTATATAATAACTTTTCTCAGTTTGCCCTGAGACCCCAAGCCCGTCGCCTGTCTAATGTCACGCATGCACCCGACTCTCCTTCCTCGGTCGTACGCACATGGGAGATTCAAGAGGAGGTCACGGTGGTTTGATGGCTCGGCATCAATGACGTTTACTCGTCTCGTTTGGCTAGGTCATGCACACAAGATGGGTACTTCTTTCTCCTGAACCCTCTCCTCCTTTCTTAGTCGCACTCTTACAGGAGGAACGAGAGGAGGTCGACCGTCGGTTTAGTTTGCTTTGACCATTGCTACGCACGTGGACAACTAAGGTTCGATTCATTCCCTCTTCTCGGTTTCATGCACATTTCTCTCTCTCTCTCTCTCTCTCTCTCGTGTTCGTTTAAGGCTGATTTTTTTTTTCTCGGTTCTATAAGGTTATCGCCAAGGTTAACCGACGTTCAAAAAATATATATATATATATATATATATATAAAAAAATGATATGTGCCCTAGTGTTTGGTTAAACAGTAGTTAGCTAACTTGCTTAACCCAATCCATGTAATAACCAACAAATATATACCCAATCCATGTAATAACCAACAAATATATATTTGTTGGTTATTACATGAATTGGGTTGGGCAAGCTAGTTAGCTAGCTTGCGGCCTGATTGTGGCCACAACACTAGGGCCTGCATATCATTCAACGTGGTTCTATTTTTTTTTTATAAGGGGCACCCCTATGTTGTTTGTACAAGCGCATTTCTTGGGGTGTGTTGTTCACACCTTTTTTTAGTATTGGGAGGCGTGCTCCTTTGGCAAGCATATTGGCGTGCTATGCATCTCTTTTTTAGATATTAAAAAAATTTAAAAAAATTTAAATTTTTTTAAAGAATTTGAAAATTCTAAAAGAATTTTGTAAATTCATTAGCTCTTTATTCAAATGTAAATATCCTCCGGAGCTTCAATTTTCTTCAGTCTCTTTGCATGCTCAAATTTTATCTATCAAGAGAGGTTTTCCACTGTTTTGCATAAGCTGTGTATAATTCTCTTATCATAGACTCCAGTATTCTTTATATGATGGCTTGATACTGTTCTAAATTGGCAATTCATGTCTTCCTTTCAAGCTCTAGCATTTCTCTGCTAAGTGCACCGAATTGTCTTACATTGATAAAATTGAGATTGATTTTAGCATTGTCCATGAGTAATCATCTTTCATTTAAATTCTAATGCCAAAGAGTCTGAATTGTTTTTTATACGAAAGAAAAGTATGTGAAAATTTCATAGAGCATTGGGGACTAATGATGTGATGTCGGTAATTATTAGTGATACTTCAATAATTTTTTGAAAGAAATTTCATTTCTCAGATGACCTAATGGTCTTGCATCATTAAAAATCTTAAATTTGTTCTCTATCACTATAATATCTCACGATTTATGAAATGAGTTTACACATAAATCTTTGATGTCCTATGACTTTTGAACTGATTGCCATTTTATTGGCATGTGAAGTTTGTCTATTTCAATTTTTTGTATGTGGTTAGGACAATCATTATCAGATTAATTGCCTCCTTTAGAGATCATGAAACAACATTGAAAGAAGAGCTTTCAGTAAGAATGTGCAAATAGGCATATGATGCTTAAGTTTGCATAACTTCTAGATGCAAATGATTAGACGTTCCAATGCAAAACCCCTTGAAAAGCTTGTCAAGTTGTTTTTCTTTGTGAAAAATTATTGAGGTCTTCTTGAAAATGAAGAAAATTAAAGGAGTTACCTATTCTTCTTCGTATTACAAAGTTCTCTTGAGGGTTCTTAACATATAACATATTGAGATCTCTAATATTAAATACATTATTTTAATGGATATCTGAATGGAGACTCTTTCAAGATTGATTTTTCTATTCATGCAGAATGATCTTATTCTTTGATGTTAAAAAAGTTAAATAAGAATAATGAGCTACCTAACCAAATTTCAAAAGCTTTATTCAAATAATTTTTACAAATCATAAGGATGATGAAATATCCCCTTCAAAGAAGAAGATGACAAATGATGTTTTGGTAGTATCAATTGATAATAATGGTTATAAGGATTCTTCTTTGACAGGTCCTTCTAATAATCGTTCAATGAATGTTCATATTGCTGAAGAGCTGTTGAGCCATTCATGTAGAATATGTCAGCAGGTTAATGAATATGTGAGTTATCTTTGTTATTTATTTTGTTTGATTTTTGTTCGTGTTTAAAATATACACTTATTTTAGACTGAAAATGATGGATATTAACCTTAAGTTAGATGCTGTATTGAAGGCGTGAAATACATAAATCATGAAAATTAAATATCTTCAAAGGGAATATAAGGAGGTATAATACTAAGGCTAAAAATGTAATAACCTTAAAAAATTGGCTAGCAAAATATAAGGTTGAGTTATCTACTATGACCGTTTTTTTTCTTTGTGGTGCTAAGAGGTTGTGCATGAACCAAAATTGGTCATACTACAAAGAGTTTGAAAACTATGATGATGTTGACTTTTAAGGTAGAGATTAAGAGATTACAAGCTCAATTATTAGAGAAGGAGTTTGCTTTTAAGAGGCTAAGGTTGGAGCTAGATCAAAGACTTTAGAAGATTTCAAAATTTTTTGCTTTTAAGAGCATGATTATGATCATGTTCAAAAGGCTCGTGATCACATATATGATGTTGAGGTGAAGAGCTCATAGTGCTTATGCTTTGAAGAATGTTTCATTCAAGGCTTTCTGACATTTTTTTTACTCAAGTTCAGAACTTGGAGACTTTATTATAGTGTAGGTGGGATTCAAACTCATGATTTTGTTAACAACTTTCAAAGCCCTTATCAACTAGATTAATTAACATCCATCTTTTTTTCTTATATTTGTATAAGTTTGGCCCCTATAAAATATATGGGTCATTACCAAAATTGTGGATAAGGCTAATTATATCCACACTGCATACCTACTGTCCCCTGACACTAATTGATCTACTCAACCTCAGTGCTAAGAGTCGGAATTCTAAGATTCCTAAGGCTCATCTCGTCAGAATTTTTACCTACCTGCGCATGTTCATAAAATTGTCCACCTATAACAATTTTATGTCATTTTCCTGTTTATCATATGTATTACTTTTCTTTTAGAATTAGCAATCTATACTTAAACATTTTTAATATATACAAAAGTATAATATGATATTAAGATATTCGAGTATTATAATCGTAGTAAATAAGTAAAACATAGTGGTAGACCATACAAGTAATCATTAATATTTGAATAAAATATGATAGAAATATCTATATGCAATATTTACAAGAAATAGTAAAAATATTGATAATCAATAGTCTTATAGAAATATGAATTTAAATTAGCAATTACAAGTCTCACATTAGTATTTGGGCTACTATCCTTATGTACTTGACGTCTTCTTGAATGTACAACCTATTATTATATATATCTTATTAATACATAAAATTTGTAATTTAATTTAACTTAGTACTTATACAAGCTTAATCTAAATTCTTACCTGAATTGACTTTTCCACATTCAACTCCTCTTTACTAAACAACCCAACTACTACAAGTGACTTACTTCTAATGCCCAACACTAATAATTTATTTGTATAATAAAATTCATGGTAAGGAATTAAGCCAAGTATTCACATTTATTACTTGAAATTCTATTTTATAATGCATATATAATATCAAAAATTGATCTATTATCTCTTTATTTTCAGTAAGTATACAATATACACATTGTAATGAAATAATTAAATGAAGATTAATTATAATTTATCTAATTAGATTGATTAAGATTCACTATATATGTGTTTTTACTTATACCTTTATTTTTTCTCTTTACCTCCTCCACTTCTTATTTCTCTTTATTTTATTTGCTTATTTAAGAAAATTTTAAATACATTAGATATATGTGAATAATATATATTATATTTTTTTAATCAGAAAAATATGTAGGATTTTATGAAAATGAATTGGATGATTTTTTGAGGAATATAAAAATGAGTATATTTTAAAATATATGTTCACTTACTTTTTTTTGTCATTTTGACTATTACAATCCTTCCCTCCTTATACATCAATAGAACTTTCATTATCAATTATAATTCTTTTAACATTATAGTTAGGATTCCCAATCCCATCATTGATGATAAATGGATTATAGTGTGAAGTTTAGTTCCCTTCTAAATCATGATCATTGAATGCAATCTAATGATTAGCATGAGGTTCTTTTAAAAAAATTGTTATTTTGAGAGTAGTAAGACTTGGGATAATAATAGTGGTCCTCTTGTGGTAATTTCAATTTCTCTCACCATTTATCAATTGCTTTGTTGTGGCCTTTGTTGATATTATTTTTGTTTCCGAATAGGATTAAATCCATCTTGATTGTTGATAAATTGTTGAAGGTAATCTTGTTTGATGAAATTCTTAATTTCTTCCAATTGCTTATATGCTTTGATGGCATATTTATGATTTTAGTGGAAATGACAATGTTGTTCCTGGTTCTCAATGTTTGATTTAAGTTGATCAGGCTACTTAACTATTGCCTCATCTTGGATGACCATCTAAATATTGGTAGGAAATGTATTCAGTCGTAAGTTTTTCTTTTGTTGTTTATATTCATGTTGTTGTTGTTGTAGTCTTTTTTGCTGCTCATATTTTCTTTGCTAGGATATTTTTTACATTACCCTCTTGTACATTTGTACATTTGTTGGTAGTTTGTTCAAACTACATTCGATGTTTATTGATAGCCTCATTTCCATAATTTGTGCCTCCACTTTGCACACAAGGTATATAATAGTGAGTTGGTTCTTCCATTAATGAGGAATGGAAATGTCTCTTAATAACTTTGGTTCCACCCATAATATTTATTGTCTCCAATAAACATTTTTGAATATATTTTGTTAAGGGTTTCTCCATCATTTTAGTAAATTTTAAAAAGATGAAGGGAAAATGAATCTTTGACAATAATAAATTGTTTGATGAATATTCTGGTGTGGTGAGTAAAGTTATGGATAATCAGTAAAATTAGGTTTGTGCTTGACCCGTAAGTGTAACATGGAAGACTTGATAAAAAGTGTATTATAAGCTTGTGATTATGTAGGATGGTTCTATAATGATTAATATGCTCATAGGGATTAGTATAGCCATCATGGAAATCAATTGTAGGCAGCTTAAATCCCAACGGAAATAGATACTGAAGGGTTGCATCAATCAGGGGTGAAGATTCCTAAAAGCTGCCCTGAGGAGTAAGCTGATTTCTTTACCTTTAAAGGGAATTTTTCTTGGATGAAATGCCGTAATTCATCTCATATAATATTGCGAGGAGTATCCATGGTACGAGAATAAGTCAAATCCATCAGAGCATCCATGGATTGTTAGTCGGTCCAGCAACATGAGAAGGATTAATGTAGTTAGCTATATCTACAAGTTTTGGTTTAGGGGAAGGAACTCTGTTTTATTGGCAAGAGGCTTTACACGGGTACTTTTAATGGATCAACTATATTTTATCATTGGTTTTGTGGTTGGTCCTACAATGGTGGTATTTTTTGTTGGCCAATTTGTTCCAAAAGTTGTAGTATTCAGGCTTGTTGTTCTTCTGTCTTGCATATTCAATTTCTAAGGATGGGTCTCAAGGGCCTATTCACGCCTAATTATAACGTCCATTATTGCTAGATAAATTCTATGTTTGGGGAGTGTTAGAACTAGAAAATGTAAAACTGCTTGTATTACTCCTATCAACCAATGAAGTGGTATCATGATAGTTTCATTTATGTCAGTTTCTTGTGCATTAGTAAACTCTCAATTGCTGAGAAAAAATAATTCTTAGCTTAATAAGAATATCTAGCACAAACATGGAGAGGAGTGATAGGAAGAACAATATTTTTATTTGAAAAACTTAAAAAAGGGGAACAATCGTGGGGTTTGGTCTATTCAAAATGATCCGCTATGTAATTGAAGCTATAGATCTTCACTCTTCTTCTTAAATGGAGAAGATGAAATTACAAATTCACAAATACTTATTTGTTTTTAAGTGATTATAATAAGACTTGTTAATTGAGTAATAATAGTTAGACAACAACATGGAGATAGTAATTGGGTTATAACAACTGCATGACAATGGTTGGTGATGATCATTAGTGGTCTTTAATGTTGAGATCTGTTCACGAGTTTATATTTAGCTTTCATCTCTCAGGCCCCTCTCCCCCTCCTTTTATGTTTGAAATAGAGTCTTATTTATTGTGTGTAAGGAGTGACATTTTAGTAAATTTAGTTAAAATCTCAAAATAGTCAATTGGATGGTCCCTGTTGATTCTTTTGATTATAGACTATTCTTTTATCATTTAAAAGTAAGTGATCTTAGATTATCAGGATTTCACTCGATCAGCCGCTCGATTTACCTATAAGCATATTAAATTCAGAGATTATTTGACCCTTCAATTAATACTTCAAAGCTTCTAATTTTATTTCAAGTACTTGATTTGGACTTATTAAGACTTGAATCGAATCACTTTTAGTGTCGATTGATTTGTTTCATTGAGACATTTAATTTGACTACTAGTTTTTTTTAAATTGAAGTTCAAATGATCTTGAATTTAATTTTAGAAAATTTCAACATATATATATATATATATATATATATATATATATATATATATATATATATATATATATAGCATCGAAATTTATATTTGATCTACCATATTTTGATGATGTATCAAAATATAACTTGAAAGCTTGTGTTTTGAAGACTAGCAGTGCTTCATGTATATATAAAGCTATATAAAGCTAGGTCGGAATAAAGATAGCAAAGTTGAAAATGTGATGCATAATTGCTCAATATCCAAATTCCCTTTGTAGCATATAAATAGATGTTAAATTCATATTTGATCTACCATATTTTGATGATGTATCAAAATATAACTTGAAATCTTGTGTTTTGCAGACTAGCAATGCTTCATGTATATATAAAACTAGGTTGGAATAAAGATAGCAAAGTTGAAAATGTGATGCATAATTGCTCAATATCCAAATGCACTTGCTTTTCCTTTGGCGAGAATGAAATTTTTTTGGTTTGAGGATGTGAACATCTATTTATATGCTACAAAGGGAATAATTGTAAATCGTTAATTTGTTCATATTACCATTTATTAGAGGTGTTAATAATTAATCTGACTCAACAATCTGACATGAACTCTACATTAAAAAAATGGGTTTGGGTTGACTCGGATTATTTTTTGATTGGGTTCGGGTCAAAGTATTAGACTTATTTTTTGTTTCGGGTTCAGGTTGACCAACCAACTCGAAATTGACCAACCAACTTGAGATTTACCAGATTTTGAATTAAGATTGATCTGAAATACATGTTTAAACGGGTCAATCGGGTCGAGTTTAGCTGATTGGGTTGGGGTCTCGGTTTTCAACTCGTATAATATTCGGGTCGAGTTTGGGTCAAATAGTTCGGTCAATTTTGAGTCAGACTGAACTCGTCCCGTGAATTCGAATTGACACCCCTACCATTTATTAGTCTATGTAAAACATGCTTTCATCACTTGAATTAGTATTTCATATAGGATGACTCTTACATAGGAGCCCTTCATTTTTAACAGTTGGAGCTTCTTTTGTTTTAAATTATCATTTTAAATTGTCATCGTAATCTGGTTGACACATTTAGGCACAGTGCCACCAGCATATGCTCTAAACTTTTTTTTGTTATTCCATCAATGAATATTCTAATCAAACTGTTTAGCATCATTCAAACCTAAGTCATGATGTTATGTACTGATTTACTGTAAGTGATACATTTTTTAATTTGCAGACAAGTTGCTTTGTCAAAATTTAAGAACTACTTTGAATATTAGAGTTTTCATGCAAATTTGCTGCTTATATTATCCATGGATATCTGATATTGCCATCTAATCCAAATTGTAATTTCTTTTGTCAACTTTTGCTATCTAAACATTGGCTAGCCTATTCTAGCATCATTTTCAATTATAAACTACCCCTTGTTCCAAATCCATCATGTTGATTCTACTAATAATAGAATAATCATGTGAAATAAAGAATCAAAACAAGTCGTAACTATTTCTTTCTAGGAGCCAGTGTATTTCTGTAATTGTTGATTCTGGTAAAAATTGTTGAAAAATAATTTTGAACATGATTTGAAAACTCGTATTTGGACATTGTGGAAATTTTCAGAGGTAGTCTGAAGGTTAATTCCATATTTTCACTCGTTAAAGGGAAATTAGGTCTTCATTCCTTCAAAGTATGGTAGAGAAAGAAGTACCCCTAGTTCTAGAAATTATTGCTATATGCTTCTTATTAACTGTTATCGATACTCTTGGTAAATGAGCATTTCATCCGTATTGTAACTGGCAGCTAGGCATATCAGATAAAGGTTTAAAGTTTGTGGTGAAATTGATTAGAAGAAGGCCTTTTTTCTCTTTGTTTCTGTGATTTCATTTACCACCAGCTTCAGCAGTTTGTTTGCATAACTAATGAGAGTCCCTCGTTAGATTTTTAACACCAGATTTTAACACACCAGAAAAATGCAAGAAAACAAAATTGGACCTGATACCAAACCATTGAAATCGAATAAGTCCTTAAAGATTCTATATGCATTCCCTTTGAAGCTTGGTCTTTCTACAGACTAGCTCAATTTCAACATAGCTGTTATGATGAGGATGATCCCAACTTGCTTGATGCCTGAATATCCTCGATTTCATTGACATTGAGTTCCTGAATAATCCAATTCAATCCCAGGGCAAATACATTTACTGGAAATCTGCATGTTACTTTGAGCTAATAAGCATCTTCAAGTTCCTGCCTTATGTTTGTGTATCTTAGTTTTTCCAGAAGACTCAAGGGTATTTATTAAAATTGTTCAGATACTCATTCTAATTCACTCCATGACCATGACCACAAAACTTCTTGAGCATCTATGAAATTTCATTCTCTATCTTCTAAAAACTGTTTTTGAAGATAATTTAATACATATGAGCATAGAATAGCAAGTGATATATTATTGTTCATTTGGTGGCTATTCACCTTCTCTCCATCTTTGTTTGATATCACAATCTTTTATTGTGTTTTGGTAGGGAAGAAAAAGATTGGCAGAATCTGACTTTGATATTGCTTTAATTTGTAATGAAGGTGTTTCAATTTCTATCATTTCTGCATAAATTGAACGTTTTCCCTTCTAGAAATGAAGAAAAAAAATTAAACTGTCATATATATACCTTACTGACCTGGGAACTCTGATGTGGAAAACTGTGACAGAATTGTGTTGCTTTTTAGATCATGCATAATCTCCTGCTTCATTACATTTGCTATAACAAAACCAAATTATTTTGTAACAAACTCACTAGTTTCTAATATTTTTCAAACATGCAGTACATACTTCCAAACAGAGAGATTTTGGAGGTTTTGACCATGGAGACGATCAGGCTGCTCTGCTAAGTCCTGGATTTAAACCATTAACTGAAGTTGTTCAGGATGACTCATTTAGAGAATTTGAATTTAGACAATATCTGTTCGCATGCCAATCAAAGGTATGCACATTAGGAATATCTACTTGCTTATTTTTAAGATAAAAAAAAATGCATCGTGACCTTATCATTCAGATTTTTAAAGACCACTTTAAAATACAACCTATTATTTTATCTGTTGTTCAATTTATTTATTTTGTTGCTTTCTAGGAGTGCATTTATTTTTCAGCAAGCCTTGTCATTTAGATTTTTAAAGACATGACTGCAAGATACACAAGTGTGGTTCCATGTTTAATATAATTTAATTTTTGTATTTTGTTGTTTTAGAAGGAACATATATATATATATATATATATATATATATATATATATTTATTTATTTATCTATGTATTGTATGATACTTTAGCATTTGTTGAGGTGCAAAATAATTATCATTTTGTTGAGTTGAGGCTCATCTATAGCAATAACAACAGAACCTTTTGAATTCTAAGTGATTTTCTGGTTACCCTGACTTTTTAGTGTGCAGAAGTTTTCTTTTCTGTTCTGCCTCCATGTGGCATCTTGATACTTTTTTCTCAAATCCTCTATTTGGTTTCACTAATAACTCAAATAGAAATCTTCACCTCACATCATGCGTCAAATTCTTCACAATTTATTTATTTTCTTTTTCATAAGTTGTTCCATTTTATTTTGTTATTTTTCTGTTCTGCCTCCATGTGGCATCTTGATACTTTTTTCTCAAATCCTCTATTTGGTTTCACTAATAACTCAAATAGAAATCTTCACTTCACATCATGCGTCAAATTCTTCACAATTTATTTATTTTCTTTTTCATAAGTTGTTCCATTTTATTTTGTTATTTTTGTAATTTAGTACATGCGATGAATGATGTAGAGAGGGTTGTATTTTATTTTGCAACTTTACTAAAGTTTGTATGTTTGGCATAATTTTAGCTTTGATTCAGTTTAGAGTAATTCCACAAGGAATTCGCTATCTGGTTGGTGTGGTTTCAGCTAGTTTTGTTTGGTTAATTCCATGATTAAATGTTGTAGTTCATAATATACATATTAGCAGAATCTTTATTAGTTGTTCTTCACTGTTCTGAAGTGGAATTTCCATGAGATATTTTGTTTGGACCTTATTTTGGAAGTTCAAACCGAATTATCTGGTGGTACCTGCATTTCATGTGATTTGGCATTGTTTGATACTCAGTGGATAATTCCTGCTGTTTTAATCCCTTTTCTGTTTTGGATTTCACCACTATTGACGGTATTAGCTGCACTTATGTCACGATGACTACATAACCGCTCTGTAGCTTTCAAAGGATTTCTGGATAAGACTTTATGGGATTTATTTTAAGGCTGAAATTGTGGATTGAAGTTTGGATTTTGTTTGAACTTGAATCTAGTTGATTTTGTACCAACGATATTACAAATCTTGGAATGATAAATTTTAAGTTGTCATCTGAGGCATGTAATTTGGGGATAGCTTTTGGTTTCAATAAAACTTGTGATTCTTTTCTCGTTCTTGTGTGCACTTGTTTGTTATGTGATTCTTTTGAGTACTGTACATGCGTGATACCTAATTACGGGTGAAGACATTTCTTTATACGGGTAGAGGACTAGGATTTTTTCCTTGTCTTGTTTTATTTAAATAATTTGTTATTAGTTTATTTAATGCTCTTGATTTTGATCAAAAAGTGACGTGTAAAAAATTGATTTTATTTATTTTCAATTATTTATTGAAATACTCAATATTTTTTAACATTTTATCATCAATTGGTTTTAAATTTTAGTATATTTGTCATTTAAAAAATGAATTATTGAATTAATTTATTCTTTGTGATATGTGAAACCTTAATTTTTCTTTGCATGAAAACATATTGCACATCATATATGTTGCATTAAAATCTAATCCTGGGTTGTTCTACATCAAATTGGCGGGTTATTTGCACATGTAGTAAATTGGATGTGATGATTTTCAAATGGACACATTAACAAAAACTAAAATAGATTCTAATTACAATGAGCATACTTCAGGTTTTATTTTGATAGGAGATATGGGAATCATCTTGATAGAATTCTGGATATCAATTAATGATATTTTGGAAAATTAGAGATGTTAAAATTTTCATGGAGGTGATGACACGAAAAAAAAAAATATAAATTGAAGTTTTATGGGTTAGTTAAATTTTATTGTAAAGTGTTTACTGATTTATTACATGACGTTGATACTTTCTTTCAAATGATAAATCCTGTCAATCTTAAATTTATTGGATGTGTATCCTATAAAAGCTTTAGCTGAAATAGAAGAACTTTTAAAATAGAAATACTTGCCTTTGTTATATCATGATAGATTCCTTAATCAATTTGATTCGTTAAAGCGAAGGACTAAATCCATTACTGAATACATAAAAAATTAAGAACTATTGTTGCACTTTGAGATAATTGAAGATCAAAAAATTACAATCCTTAGGTTTAGCCTTCTTTTAGACTTGATATAAACATATAGATTATAACTCACCTCATTCCATCAATCGAGTATACTTTTTTGTTTGTATTAGATTTTGAACAAATGTTTAAATTTCCTTTGTCTAAGAGGGTTATTATATGTTTAAGGTGTGCATCATTTAATCAAATCAAATCAATATATTATACTTACTACATCTAAAGATAGCAATATTTCAATGAGGAGATTAATGGGAAATCAATTGTATCTAATCTTCGTCTAAGATTTTTGCCAAGACATATTTTAAGTGTCATTAAACTAGCCATTATGCTAATGAGTGTAATAGAAAATTTCATATGATTGTGGAGAAAGATAACATGATTAATGATTCTAATGATGCTCATGAGTTCAATAAAGAAATTAGCGATTTTGAGGATGTTTTGATTGATAGTTAATTGAATGTCATGAGTTGCATATAAGTTACCTTTAATTTTGAATCTTAACACTACCATTGCCGATCCCAAGTCCGGATGTGAAAAGTGGAGGTTGATAAATAACAAATAAAACTTGTAAATAATATGAATCCTTTAAATCATTGTATTAATGTTCGTCCCCAAGCAACGCTACCAGATGACTGAATAAAGTGAAAATGTCTCATCGCGCCTGCGCATGTTAAATAAGCAGTTTCTCACATTATACAGATGCAAGCAAAGAAGTTAGTTCATGAAACTAATTAGGTTAGGATCTTGGAATATAGTGCTCTTACGTAAATTAATGGAATTAATAGATATTATGGTTCATGTAGAAAGATAAATATTTTATGTGTTCAAGAAACTAAATGGGATGGGGAGAAGGCGGAGATTGATAGTTTAGGTTTTAAACTTTGATATTCGTAAAAAACTAAATGGTGTATGTGATTATCGATAAAAGTTTGAAGGATAATGTTATAAATATTAATAGAGATAATTATACTTTTAAAGATTATCATTATTGATATTAAGATTATCAATGTTATAAGAGATGCCCTCAGTTTGAAGGTAAGCAAAAGAAAATTTTAATGAGATAGTATCAATGTTTAAGAAAACCAAAATGGGTTGAGGCGCCAGGAGATTGATATTTAGGTTTAAAACTTTGATATTCGTAAAATCGAACTAAAATGGTGTAGTGTGATTATAGATAAAAGTTTGAAGGATAATGTTATAAATATTAATAAACGGAGATAAATTATAAAAGATTATTTAATACTAAGATTATCAATGTTATAAATGCCTACGCTCCTCAAGTAGGTTTGGAAAGTAAGAAAAAATTTTGGAATGAATTAGAGGATTAATACAAAAGATACCTCAAGAAAAAAGTTTTATTGGAGGAGATTTAAATGACATGTTGGTAGAGTGATGAAGATTTTAAAAGTATTCATAAGCATGGATTGTGAAGAAGTTTATACTATATTGATTACATGATTTTATGATATAGTAACACTTTATTTAAGAAAGAGATAACATATTATTACTTATAAAATGGATCTAAGAAAACACATTAATTATTTTCTCGATAAGAAAATAGATCGCTTAGATCAGAAAGATTGTAAGGTTATTCCAAGTGAAAATCTAAGTCAACATCGATTGTTATTTAGATTTTAAGATGAAAGATTCAACAACAACAATAATAACAACAACAACAAGCCTTAATCCCACAATGGGGTCATACATGAATCCTTCGCCTCCATCAGGTCTATTAGGTGTCAAATTCTCATTTAATTCAAGTATACTAAGATCATTTTTATACATCTTAACCAAGTCTTTTAGGTCTACCTACCTTTCTTAACATAAGGCAAATCTAATGCATCTACTCTCTAATCGGTCATCTGGACGACCGACGCTTTATGTGGCCAAACCATCTCGCGACTCTAATCTTATCTACCACCTGAGCTACTCCAACTTTTTTCCAACATACTATTTTGCATTCTATCTCTAAGAGTAAAGCCACAGCATCCTCTCTCAGTAATACTTAACTTCTTTTATGCTTTCTTTATTGGCCAACATTCTCACTATAAGTCATCCTTACCACCATCTTACAAAATTTTTCCTTAAGTTTAAGTGGAACTTTTCTATCACATAATAGCCGATGCATTCTCCACTTCAACCATCCAACTTGAATTCTACTAATAACATCTCCATCTATTTCACCATCATTTTGACCAAGAGCCTAAATATCAATCACTCACTCTTATTAATGACTTGTTCACCTAATATTACAACATCGCCAAAGAACTTCTACAACTAAAATTACACTCCATATATTCGCTTTAGATATACTTAAACTAAAACCTTTAGACTCTAAAGTTAACCTCCATAATTCAAGTTTCTCTTGGACTCCCTCTTTAGTCTTATTAACAAGAAGAATGTCATCAACAAAAAGCATACACCAAGGTACATCTTCTTGTAAATGCCTAGTAAGAACATAAATAACTAAAGTAAAAAAGATAAGGGCTTAAAGTTGATCCTTGATGTAATCCAACCAAATAGGAAAATATTTTGTCAATCCTCCTGTGTTTGACACAAGTAACACTCAGTATACATATCCTTAATGACTTGAATATAACCAATATTAACTCTTTTCGTTCTAGAACTCTCCAAAGAACATCTCTTGAGATTTTATCATAAGCTTTCTAAATAAATAAATATCATATGATCCTTCTTACTTTCTATGCTTCTCCATCAAACCTCTTAACAAATGTATGATCCATAAGTAGATCTACGGCATGAAACCAAACTGATTGGAGAAACTTCAGACATCGTAACTTATGCTCTATTACTCTCTCCATAATTTTAATGTACACATTAACTTAATTCCTCTATAATTTGCACTTTGATCACCTTTATTCTTAAATATAAGAACCAACAAACTCTTTCTCCACTATGACATCTTTTTTCTTCTCCTTACTTTCTCTATGCTTCCATCAAACCTCTTAACAAATGTATAGATCCATAGATCTACCGCATGAAACCAAACTGACAGAAACTTCGTATCACACCGTAACTTGTGCTCTATTACTCTCTCATAATTTTAATGTATGACACATTAACTTAATTCTTCTATAATTTGCACACTCTTGTCCATCACCTTTATTCTTAAATATAGAACCAACAAACTCTTTCTCCACTCATCTCGACATCTTTTAGTCTTTAAAATAACATTAAAAGATTTGTAAGTTAAGAAATTCTGATCTCCTAAACATTTTCACACATCTATTGGAATATTATCCGTCCATCGCTTTTCCACATTTTATTTTCTTTAAAGCTTCACTAACTTCGATTTACTAATCTGACGATAAAATGAAATTCTATTTTTGTTTAGGTATTAAGGTTGCTAAAATCAATCGCATTTCGATCCTTCATTGAAAAGTTTATCAAAATACCTCATCCACCTATTTTCAATATTTTTTCTAAGAAAAGCATTATTATTTTCATCCTTATTACCCTCACTTGAACCATGTCTTTACTTCTCCTATCTCTTTGCTTAACTTATACATACATCTTTCATCTTCTTTGATTTAATCTATATAAATCACTAAAAGTAAATTTTTCAGATCATATATCTTTTCTTAATCTCTACGCGCCACTTTATATCTTTCCCAATTCTCGAATTTTTTACATCTAAACCAAAATTTATAATAATTCTTATTTCTTATTTTTTCAGACACTCGACTCCACCACCAACTATTCTTATTAAAAGAAGTTTTTCCTTTGATTCTCCAAGACATCTTTACTGCTTAATTTCACTGATATTTTTTCTCACATAACGTTATTTCCTGAACATCCCAAATTCTAATTTCTTGTATTTCTTAAAAATATTTTTATTTGTGTTCTTTGTCTCCATCTAATCCTGTGACAATAATTTAGTTTATTTTTCTCTACAACTTTCATCTAAAATCTAAAACTAATATATGTTGAGTACTTAAAATTTCACTGAATGACCTTACAATCTTTACAATCTAAACGATCTATTTTTCTTATCGAAAATAATCAATCTGTTTTCTTAGATCCATTTTTATATAATAATAATATTTTTATCTCTTTTCTTAAATAAAATAGAACTACAAAATCATGTTGCAAAATCTAATATAGTTCTACATTCTTCATTACTACCCAAATCCATAACCATCATGAATACTTTTAAAATCTTTACCACTCTACCAACATGTCCATTTAAATCTCCCCAATAAATATTTTTTTCAAGAGGTATCTTCAGATTAATCCCTCTAATTCATTCCAAAATTTTCTTTCTTTTACCTCCAAACCTACTGGAGCATGTATTATATTGATAATCTTAAGATAACAATAATCTTTAAAATTTATAATTATCTCTACATCTATTAATACTTATAATATTATCCTTCAAACTTTTATCTATAATCACACCACACCATTTCTAGTCGACTTTACCAATACCAAAAATTTAAAACCTAAACTATCAATCTCCTTACCTTCTCACCAACCCATTTAGTTTCAACACATAAAATATTTATCTTTCGTGAACCATTATATTTTAAGATGAAAGATTGTAAAAAAATCAAATTATCATTAATTAGATAATTTAAAGAATACAAATAAAAATATTTTTAAGAGCAGCTACAAGAGATTAATTTATGTTATGTAACATTATGTAAAAAAAAATAACAAGTGAAATTAAGTTGTGTTTTAAAAGATGTTGACAATGGGAAAGTTCTTTTAATAAGAATAGTTGGTGGTGACGGTGTTAAAAGATAAAAAATAAGATTTATAAAACTTAGTTTAGATATAAAACCCTGAGAATGAGAAATATATAAAGTGACTGTAGAGATTCTAAGAAAGTTAAAGATACGACGAAAAAAAATTTAAATTTTTTAGATTTACACAATGACAGATACCAAATAAAGGTGAAAGATATAATAAGTTAAACCAAAGAGATAGAAGAAAGCATAAAGTGAGATTAAGGATGAAAATAATAAAATATATATTTTTTTAAAAGGATATTGAAAATAGGTGGACGAGGTATTTTGATAAAATTTTCAATGAAGGATCCGAAAATACGATTTTAACAACCTTAATACCCTAAACAAAAATAGAATTTCATTTTATTGTCGTATTAGTAACTTAGTGAAGCTTTAAAGAAAAATGAAATATGGAACAAATTGGACCGATAATATTCAAATATGTGGAAATGTTTAGAGATCAAGAAATTTTATTTACAAATCTTTTAATGTCATTTTAAAGACAAAAGATGTCGATGAGTGGAGAAAGAGTTTGTTGGTTCTATATTTAAGAATAAAGGTGATGCACAAGAGCAAGTAAATTAAGTTAATGTCATACATTAAAATTATGAGAGAGTAATGAGCATAGGTTACGATGTGATACGAAGTTTCTCACAATCATTATTTTATGCCGTAAATCTACTATGAATGCTATACATTTGTTAAGGGATTTGATGGAGAAGCATGAGAAAGTAAGGAGGATCTACATGATATTTATTGATTTAGAGAAAGCTTATGATAAAGTTTAAAGAGATGTTCTTTGAGAGTTCAGAACGTAAAGAGTTAATATTTGTTATATTCAAGTCATTAAGGATATGTATACGAGGTTACTTGTGTCCAAACACAAGGAGGATTGACAAAATATTTTCCTATTTCTTGGATTACATCAAGGATCAGCTTATCTTTTTACTTTAGTTATTGATGTTCACTAGGCATTTACAAGAAGATGTACCTTGGTGTATGTTTTTTTGTTGATGACATTCTTCTTGTTAATAAGACTAGAGAGGGAGTCCAAGAGAAACTTGAATTATGGAGGTTAACTGTAGAGTCTAAAGGTTTTAGTTTAAGTAGATCTAAAACGGAATATATGGAGTGTAATTTTAGTTGTAGAAGTTCTTGTGGTAGTGTTGTAACATTAGGTGAACAAGCCATTAATAAGATGAGCGATTCGGATATTTAGGCTCTATTGTTCAAAATGATGGTGAAATAGATGGAGATGTTATTAGGAATTCAAGTTGGATGGTTGAAGTGGAGGAATGCATCCGGCCTATTATGTGATAGAAAAGTTCCACTTAAACTTAAGGAAAATTTTATAAGATGGTGGTAAGACCCGCAATGACTTATGTGCAATGTTGGCCAATAAAAGAAAATCATAAGACTAAGTTAAGTTAAGATGAGGATGCTTAGTGATGAGTGGCTTTACTCTTAGAGATAGAATGCAAAATGAGTATATTTGGGAAAAAAGTTGGAGTTTCAATGGTAGATAAGATTAGGGAGAGTCGCTTAGATGGTTTGACCACATAAAGCGTCACGTCCATGACATTAGAGTGTAGATGCATTAGATTTGCCTTATGTTAAGAAAGGTAGAGGTAGACCTAAAAAAGACTTTAAGATGTATAAAAATGATCTTAGTATACTTGATTTAAATGAGAATTTGACACATAATAGTACACAATGGAGACGAAGGATTCATGTTGCTGACCCCACCTAGTGGGATTAAGGCTTGTTGTTGTTGTTGTTGTTGTTGTTGTATTAGAAGAGAATGACGTTTTTCTTAAATGTATTTAAATATAAGGGGAAGTTGTGTAAACTCATAATTGATAGTGAAAATGGAATGAATGTCATACTTAAGTTTGCCTAAAAATGCATCAACTTTAAATTTGAACCATACCCACATATCATATGCTATAGTGGCTAGATTGCTATATTTGCGTCTCAGAGATGTCTTGTTTTGATTCAGTTGGTTATTTATATTGATAGAATGTGTTGTGATCTAATGCCCATGGATGTGGTTCATGTTACTTTCGTGTAGACCTTGCCATATGATTTAGATGTTACTCTCCTTTTTGGATGTCTAATCAGGACTAATCGCAGAAGGATAATTTTAAGACCTACAAATTCTAAGGATTAATTTAAATCTAAACAAGAATTTGGTGCTCTGTTCCCAATGAAGTGAAAAACTCTTTAAATATTTTTAATAAAGATGCATTAGTGTAGGCAAGAAGTTGTGATCCTTGTCTTAGCAGTTGTGGAATTGAATAATGTAGTGCCTAAATGTATGACTTTACCTGGTAATGTTATTTTAAAGAGAAAAATTTGTGATTTGCTTATGGATTTAGGAAATTCATAATTATTATGTTGTATTTTGCTTACATCTAAAAGGGATGGTAATTGAAGGATTTGTGTTAACAATAGAGCTAAGAATAAAATAATCATCAAATATATATTTTTATGCACTATTTAGATGATATGTTGGATATAATGAATAGTCGTAAATTTTTTTTAAAGAGTTTATATTATCAAGTTAGAGTGAGAGAAGATAATGAATAAAATATTATTTTTAAGATCAAAGATAGATTTATGAATTATTAATGATGCTTTTTATATTAAACCATGGATTTTTTATATTCATGATGTGAACCATCGTCATGACATTTCCTTGTGAGTTTTTAACTATTTATTTTGACGATATTTTAATTTGTTACAAAATATGAGATGATCATGTGGTACATTTTAGGAAAGTATTTGATATTTTATAACCTAACTTTTATGTTTGAATCTAAAGAATAATTACTTAGTGATTCTTGCTGCTATCTTTTTTAATTATATTGTCAGGAGATAGATTTGTTGTTTATTTTGATAAGATTGGGACAATTAATGGCTGATCAAAATATACTAATGCATCTCACATAGCTAAATTTATTTTAATGAAATGACTACTTCATTTACCTAAAATAAATAATTTTGATTGTAATGTAAATTTATAAGCTATTTATAGAAAACACTTTAGAAGAAAATGAGAACACTACTTAAGCTTTCAATTTCTCATCATTCGAAAAATTAATAGTTAAATTGATATATAGTTAATATAAGCATAGGATATCTGTTATACTATCTAATAAAAAAAAGTATGCATCTTAATTAGATCTGATATTAACTATGTTTGAGTTTGTTTACATTTTATCTATTAATTAGTCTATTCACATGATTTTATTTGAGTATCAACTTATTAACATTATAGATCTAGTATTTATAGAATTTAAGCCTAGCGCTAAGTCATTCTTACAATATATATGAGATCATTTAAAATTATTCAACACATTGGAACTATTGCTTAAAAATTAAAAATTCTAGAAAATTTGATGGACACCTAGTTTCCATTGTCTAATATGATTTTATTTTTAGAACTTACTATCAATTTATTATATTTGACTCTCTTTCCACCTCTTCCTTCAGCATCTGTATTAATTCTTCCATCATATTGAAGAATTTTATATAGTTTGTTCATGAGGCTATTTGGATAATGGGATTGTGTCCACTACTATTGGTAGATTTTAAAGTTCTTACTCATTGACAAGATATATCTAATTGTGATGATTCATTAATTACTTTACATGGGGCTTAGAATTTTTGTGCAGAATTGCTTGATGAATATTAAATTTAAAATTCATTGAAGTTAAATTTGTCTATTTGATGAAAATATTTAATTTTATTTTCATTATAAGCATCATATAAGCATGTTCTATGCATTCTATTTATTTTATTTTTCATTAATTTGTTCATTCATTTTATTTTATTTATGTAATTTAAAATATATCAACATGATGGCCGATAGAAGATTGCATTAATTTTCCTAATTTTAGGTTAGTTCATGTGGTTTGCCATAGTTTTTGTTTTGATTCAATTAAGAATAATTCCACAAAGGATTGGTTATGTTAGTTTGATAATAATTTAAATTTTGTTTGGCTAATTCTTAGTTTGAATATTATAGTTTACAATATTCATTTGAGTTGTTTACTATTTAAAGAGGAATTTCCATGAGATTCTTGATTTGGACCTAATGTTGGAATTGGGTTATTTTGTGCTACTTGCATTTCATGGGCTTGGTGCTTAATTAATAACCTCTGTTGTTGTTATCCCAATTTCTTTGTTTCAGATTGCACTTCTATTGGCAGTATTAGTTATGCATTTGTTACATAATATTTAAATATCAGTTTTGTAGCTTTACAATAGAACTTCTTGACAAAGTTTTATGACATTTATTTTACGGCCTTAACTAGTGGTGTCAATAAATGATTCGATTTGATAAACCGACTCATACTTGAATAAAAAAATTTTAAGTTTCAGTTTTCTTCATTATTATTTAGGTTTGGTTCAAGATAACCATGTTGACTTGATTATTATTTTTGTCAAGATGTAGGTCAACTTGAATAACTCAAAATTGGCCTAATTATTATTTAAGTTTGGGTTGAGTGGGTTTAGGTCAGGTTAATTGAGTTAAATAGGTCATATTCAGATTAATTTGGTTGTATTGATAAAAGAATTGCATGATCCATAAAATAAATTAGATAGGCGGGTTAGGTTCAAGTTAGGTGGGTTCATGTCAAATATTTTGACTCACATAATAAATAAACTTGGGTCCGGATCAATCATCTTTGGATTGGCTCAACTTTGGGCCAGACCAAAATCTAATCTACTAACTTGAATTGCCACCATGTTGTAGGGGTGTGCATTAATTGGTTTAAACCAATAAATTGAATCGAATTGATTATATTTGATTGAAATACTTTGTTTTATTAAATTATTGTTTGATTTTTGGTTTTAAAATAACGATTATTTGTATTGTGGTTAATGGTTTAGTTATAGAAAAAAATTTCAATTAAACTAAAAATTGAAATGCCAATAATAAATATCTAATTCTAATTAATCAAAATGCCATTAGCATATATGTATTTATATTAATAATTATTTTGTTTGATTTCTCATTTTCTCGTCATATGATAATTTGATTTTTGCCTTTGCATTATTAAGATCAAACATTTATTTTCTTTTTAATATTCAGTTAAGCTGAAATTGAACCATATAAACGAAACTTTATTTTGGTTCGGTTTGGTTTGGTTCTACCTATAATTTGGTCAGTTTAATTTTGTTAATAATTTGATTTGGTTAAGTTGATTGAACTAATCCTTCAATTAATTCATTGGAATTGGCTGAATGCACACCGCTACTTTAGGGAGTATGGTTGGGTTCAGGTTGATAGGTTGGGTTCAAGTTAATTTGGGCTTGTCTCATTTATTATATTGATCAAAATATTTGACTTGAACCCAACTTGACTCAAACACAATTATCTTGTCTAAATTAATTTTTTATGGATCATGTCATTTTTTGGATTAGTGCAATTTAATCTCTATTTTAAGAGGCATTTTTGGGGTGCGTCTTGGGGAACCCTAGGGCGGGCAGGGCTAATCCTACCCCAATTTTTTGAAGGAGGCGTTTCTCCCTGGGACGTACTCCCCAAGACCTGGGCGTGCTTTTTGCGTCCCAAAATTTGGGCTATGCCTAGGGTTGCTGGGGCATATTTGTAATTTTATAATTTTTATCTAAAATTTAAATAAAACCCTAATATTCACCTTACCTAGCCGACTGATCCATACTCTTGTTCCACATCTCTCTCGACATCACTCCCTTCTCCCTCACTCTAATCGCTGCTAGCATACGTCGACGTTCGCGCCATCAGCCACCACTCATTAAGACTGCCGCCGCCGATCATTTATTCTATCTAGATTCTTTCTTTTTTGCCCTAGATTCATTCTCCACTTCTTCTCCAATATGCATTATTTCAACTTCTAAGATGTTCAAGATATGTATTGTTCTATGTTGATCTATTAGATTAGGGCTATAAACATGTGCTCTCTTTATTCTTTCACTAGAAGATGATTGTAAGGTATAGAAAGGAAGATGATTAACAACATGTGCTCTATTTTTCTTCTCACTAGAAGATCTTTCTCTCTTAAGTTTATAAGTGGTGGCATGCTTAGTTTTTAGCAAGAAAATTTCTCTCTCATAATGGGGCTTATGTCTCACCTGTCTTACGCCTTGCTTATTGACAACTAAAATGCCTCGTCCAACGCCTCCCGCCTTCTAAAACATTGGATCTAATTAACCTGAGTATGATCCATTTGCCTCAATTAAATTGACCCAAACTTGAATAGTAATTAGTTATTATTTGGGTTGATTTCTATTCAATCTCTTGAATTTGACTCGAATAATAATTGAGTTGATCCTTTTGATCAAACCTAGTTTGAATAGGAAATGTGCCATCTTGAACTTATATTTTTCAAGTCAAATTCTGATTGGGCTCCTAATTGACACTCCTAATTGACACTCATAGCTAAGACCGAGGATTGAATTTTGGATTTAGTTTGAATTTGAATCATGATGATTTTGTGTCAACTATATCTACTTAGGATTAAGAAAGTTATAAATAGATTACTAATCCTTGCAATTTGGTGATAGCTTTTGGATTTAGTAAAACTTTTGATTCAAGTTTCAGTCCTGTGTGTGTGTATGTTGTATTCTTGATTCCTTCAAATGATATACAAGTACAGCACCTAGTTTTTGGTTGTTTTAGTAAATTTGTTTTTTGATTTATTTCATTTAAGCCTTGTTAGTGCTTTTGACTTTGATCAAAAAGTGCATGTTGTAAAATTAATTTACTCATTAATTTTATTTGATTCCAATTTCTTGCTAAAACTCTCAGCTATTTTCAATCACTTTATTATTAGTTGGTCTTAAATTGCTTTATTTTCTTCTTTTAAGTGAGTTGTTGAATTAATGGATTACTTCTGGTATGTGGAACCTCAATTTTCTTTAATATGAAATCATACCATACATTATTTTAGTTGAATTAGTAAACCTATGCAAATGCTCTTCATCAGTTATGAATGTAAACGTCAGCCAGTTCAGTGACCAAGGATTGCTATACTAGACATGCTACTTTTAATTTGTGTTCTTTGATATGGTGTTTGTATTATTTAGGTATCATCAGGTTAATTTCCTCAGTAACTTCTTAAATTCATCAAGGGAAGCCGTACATATTTGTTTTTCTGTACTTTTGCCAATCATGATTTTAACCATTGCATAACTTTTGCAGCTATTATTTAAATTATTTCGTGCCGTTGAGGTTGCTTCAAGAGGATATTCATTTATAATCAGCTTCTCAAAGACTCTAGCCTTGTATGAAGTATGGTTAGAACTTCCTCTTATTTCGTTTCTTTTTAATCTTTAGCTTCTTTAATTTGTAACGTGATTTCACTTTTGTAGCATATTTGTTTAACTTCCACTGAACGTCCATTTTCTATTCTTTGCTAGAATTTGTTACCATTTTGCTTCCGAGAAGTATGGGTGATAATTGCTTGTTTAGCCATCATCAAATCAACTTCTTCTCATTTTAATGGTTCAGATGCAACAGCAGATGGGAAGGAGTTCTTTCGTCTTCAAGGTGACCTTTATTCGCTCAGCCGTGTGAAGGTAACTTCTTTTTTTTAATTATTTTTTAATATAATTTAAATACTTAATTTGATGACCACATCTTCTTGACTTGACCTTCCATGAAATAATTTTTTTGGGACATTATAATGGAGCATATTGCTTATTTCCAAATAGGCCATTTGAGTTGAAGTAATGCGTAATTTATCCCTTCAAAGATGATAATTCTTTCTATCATGGGCATTACTCTATAATAATCTTTACTTGCTGTTTGGTTATCCTTGAGATTTGTGCAGTAATGTGCCAAAAAAAATTTATGGGGTTTACATACATACCACATGATTTTTATGTGCTTATATATATATAATAGTTAAACTTTAATATTCACACACACACACACACACTCACACACACACATATATATATCTAAATATTTAAATCACACTAAAGATATTATTGATATTAACTTTTTAAAAGTGAAATGCATCTTTTCATACATATATTTTGATATGATTTAGACACTAGTATTTTTGACCAGTAAACACATTCCTTAAGTCGAAATAGACAAATATGGTGACATTGATAGACTACAGATGCGACACTACACAAATCGAAGTTGAAATGCCCAAATTGTCGCTAAAATTAAATGAAATGACCTCCAATCGCAAAACGGACGTTGTCGTTGAATCTAGAGTGCTAAAATCACTCAAGTAGAAAGAGTCTAGTCATAAATAGGATTTTTCTCACATCAGAATCGAGAAACGGCGATGTCATCAAAAGAAGCTCTTTTTGTGAAACTGATTGCATTAATATTATCGAAATTTGAAATCTATCAAATAAGATGTCTCGCAATCGATTTGGTTGAGTGTGGTGCAAATGACAAGTCGCAGAATTTGACGATGCATGAATTAAACATGAAATTGCTTGATCGACCTCGACATTATCCAAACGATCTCTGATAGCAAAATAGACTCCGCCAATGTGTCCAGAACATTGAAAAGATATACATCTCATGCTATCTGACTGATTGATGGAGAAGACGAGTGATCTTTGTGATTTTGTGCACATCGAGGTCATGAGGTCTTGTAACGATCTTCGTTCGTGAAATTTATTGCATAGACATCGCTGAAACGTAGAATTATATTAAATGGGACCTTCCACGACTAATTCGATCTATTCAACTAAGTCTGTGCAAGTATCGAGCAAATAGATGTGACGTCGCTCAAGTCAAAGTTGAAATCTCCTCGATTTAATGTCAAAGTCGTCCAAGTGACGTTTGATCGCAAAACGGACTATGCCATTATGTTTGAAACATTAAAATAACCTAAAATCGACACTCATATTGATCAGGGTCGTCACACAATGAATTTTGATGAAATTGACATGTATTTCGAGAAGATGCTCTAATTAATCTCACCTAATCTCTATTAGTCTCCGTTCTAAAAATTGCCGCCTAATTATTAATCTACCTGTTGGAGCTAGTGGCCTATTGTGCTTGCCTCGTTTCAAACAAAAAGGAGGCTTATCCCTACCCATGTGCTCCTCCTGTGAGAGAGCTCTCCCAATTTTGTTTGGATTCTCTCGTCAGGCTCCCATTCATGCCCTCTCTGTCTCCAGCTACATCTCTTCCCACACAAGAAATTCTTGCAGATCCACAGAACGGTGAACTCACCTCCCCTCTTTGATTCTCTAAAGCTGATCGATCTCCCTCTTGTCTCCAACATTAAATCTACGCCACCCTCAGATCTCTCCCCCCTGTTCTACTCCACCAAACACCACAGATCACTACTGAAACGCCCTTTCTCCCTCTCATTTTCACTCAATTCTTTCTACCTGAGCCCAACTTCCGATTAACCCAACAACCATCGCACTCTCGCAGCAGCCTTGACCTCCTCCAACAATCCCACTCTCACTTCAACCCAAAGCCTCATCCTCTTTCCCTTCATCCTCGCTTTTCACTTTGACTTGTTCGTCCTAGAGGCTTCCACCTGTTGTTTCACTCTCAGCATTTTGTTATGCAAAGCTTGCAAGTTGTTGCCCTTCCGTTGCTAGAAGTGCCTATCATTATTCATATATTTGTCGGAGAGGGAGTTGCATGGATGATTGTTTTCCCCTCTATGGGTATGACTTTGAGAGGCTGTCAAAATTTGGGCTTACAAGTGATATAAATAGAATCAATTAAAATGTTAATGAGCTTAAATTGAACTTAAAATGAAGATGAAAAATCAAGTTAATCATTCATACTAAATTCTGAAAGTCTTTAAATAAGAATGAGTTTACATGGTACTCGTTGACTTGTTGATAATTATAAATAGAACTTTTGATGGACTTGAAGATCTATCTCCTAACAAGAACACAACTTAGATAGAGCTTTCACAAAACTCACAATGAATTTAATGGTTGTTCACGAACATAAATATGACATTTCAAAAAATATTCAAATCATCATATTTTGCCTTTGAATATAAAATTGAAGCACACAAATTTTGATGTGTAATGAGATGCTTGCTTCTAAACTAAAATATAATTAAAAAATTGGAATTCATAAGAGGCCTTTCAGTGAACTTAAATGATTTTGATGATCATCTATGAATATGATTATAACTTTCTTGTAGAAATTTGAATCTAGGGTTTAAGACTAAATTGGTCCCTCAACTATTTATGAATCGATTAAATAAAAGGACCAATTTCCCTCACTACTTAATCTCAGTATTTCCGTAGTGCGCGTGAAAAAAATGAGAAGAAAGTATGGTTTATTAGTTATCTACTTTTTTATTTTTTGTTATTCCAAAATGCTATGCAAGATTCATTATTTCTACTTTCCAATTAAATTAACGGAATGACCAACTCATCCCCGATCAAATTCAATGCTATTGGTTTAATTTATTATCAAATTCATAAATAGTTGATGGACCAATTTGATCATAAACCCTTTGAACAACATTGCATCTTGCATTGAAAGACTTGAAGGACAATTGAAAGAAATTGACTCACAGTTTAATCAAGATGTAATGACTCATCATAAGCGATGAATGAAATTCAAACAAGACTTACAGTGAACTTAACAGCTCATCAATGAGTATAAGTAAGATTTTTTAAGGGTTTAAGACCAAATTGGTCCCTAAACTATTTATGAAGGACCAATTTAGTCCCTTGATTATTTGATCTGGGGCTAAGTTGGTCATTCCGTGGTGCGATGTGTGAATGAAAATGAGAAGAGAGTATGGTTTATTAGTTATCTACTTCTTTTTATTTTTTGTTATTCCAAAAATGCCCAGTAGTATTCATTATTTCTCAACAATTTTTTGTTAAATTCCAAACGGAAGGATCGGCTCGTCAAATAGTCGAGGAATTTTCCTCTGTTTAGTCTGAGATTAAATTTGTCCTTCATAAATAGTTGAGGGACCAATTTGGTCATAAGCTCGATTTTTTAATGAATATCGGACTGCATTAGAACTCATCTTGAGCAAAGTGAAGCAAGTCAAAGAACTTATTGAACCTACAATGAACTTAAAAAACTCATCAATGAGCACAAATGTAATATTTAGAAGAACATTTGGATCTTGCAATTGAGGCGCTCATGATTTGTAGTGTATTCAAATGTTTACCTTTAAGCTGGAATGAAACTCAAATGAATTTAGCTAGAGGCTTATAGTGGAGTCAATTTACTCATCTATAAGTTAAAACAAATGTTGAACAAGGTTGAACTCACAAAGACTTGAAAGCTCATCAATGAGCACAAATAGAGTTTCATTGAAACTTATGAATTCGATAAACCAAGGACTAAATATAAACACTGATTAAAGTGTCAAGTCACAATAAGAACTTGGTCTACAATGCCACTGAATCCGCAATACATCACACAAGTAGATAGAAGACATTACTGAATTTTAAATGAACATTTGCATATATTATATAGTAGCCTCACATTCAATTCAAATGCTACATAATTCAAGCAAATATTTGAATAAGGTGAAACATGCATGCATTATGAGTGAACTATGTTCAATCTTGTTCAATAAAATGCATGCGAGTGATTTAAGAGATAATTTAAATTTCAAAATTCACATAAGTTTCTAAAATAAACACTAACATGGGTCCCGATATTGTGCTGAATGAATTTAGTATCTGAGGATGCTAAGTAGGTCAACATAAAATAAATTTGAATTGCTTGCATATGATTCGATCAGTATGTCCAACGCTCAATTACAAGATCTGAGAATGTTGCGTAGGCTAAAAGTAAGATTAATCTAAATTCCACTCTCGTCTTGAGAATTGAAATGTCTTTTGAATAGTTTTACTTTTGACTTTCAAAATTAATTCTTAATCTATCAAGTATACGTATTCTTGGGCATATTGTTCTATTTATATGACAGAATTGTAAGTCCCATTTGTTCAATCTAATTCTTCTCTACATACGATATAAGTTGATTGGAATGATTGAAAGATAAATATTCAAACTCAAAATAGATAACTCTTTTCATCACGTTCTTGCATGTAGCCATTAATAGCCTGAATTCTAAGTTCAAAATTATAAGATTCTTATCTTAAAATCAGATAATCGCCAATGATTTCAAATCATAGACCTTATCCTTGTTTAAAATAGAGTTGACAGAGTTTATTAAGTGATAAATTCTTAAATGAATCTAAATCAAAACATGTCATAAGACTCAATCCTCTATCGGGAAAGACAACGTTGATAGGATCTATAACTCGATCAATATCCAAATCAAATAAAGTGACATTCAATCAAATTTAAACTTGATCTTCTGCTAGCCAAGAACCAGAGTTGATAAAATCCCATGATGACTGTGTTGATTGAGAACATTAATCGAAAAGATCATAATTATCAAAATATCTAAGATATTAATGTTTAATCATCTAAAATTTAAGTTATCAAAATATAAATCCAAATCCGATACTATTATTAGATTAATAAAGTTGATAGAGTCTAAAACAATAAATTGATTGATCAAATAAGTTTACACCTCGATGATGACTTTGTTAAATGGAGATTTCAATCGGAGGGATGTTCCTATAAAAATATATTTAAAAATTCTAAATCAAATTAATGTGAATGCAAGAATTCAATAAGTTACTCAACTCAAAATATTGAAATGAAATTCGCAATTTAAAAATTGAAAGCTAAAATCCATCTACTCATCCGTAATTTTTTGTCGAGGGTAAATTAAAAACAGTTAGCGAAAATTCGATGTTAAGTCAGTTTATATTATGTTGTCTCAAAATCTTATGTCATGCATGACCATCTTCTATCCTTTGTTGTAGCTCGCGTATGATGTAGTTATAACTAGATTCCTTTGATTGAGTGACTTAGCTCCTTAATGACTCCATTTTATCACGGTCATGATTGTTGCTTGTATGTTCCCGAGAGATCTCTCCCTTGAATGTTGAATCATAGGGTATATTTGATAGAACAAAAACTTTTTTATTAGCTAATGTGAACTTAAATTTGTCTCAAAAGCAACATGGTTTGTCCTGATGATGGTTGTTGATAAGGATTCGTATTAGTCATTCTTTTTGATTAAGTAGACTACGATAATCCTGGATGACAAAACAATGAGATTTTGATCGGGCGTGTCATCATTTCCTCCATCATCTACTTTAAGTTAAAAGATGGTGAATTTTATAATCCTAAATTAAAAACTCCAATTCGATGCTATTATACACTAAGCAATCAACAACCTAACGACCAACCTTAATTAAAAGTTCTCTTATAATATTAGGCGAGATAATTGTAAGTAGGTGCTTGCGGCTATAGGAAATCTAGAGCCTGATCTAAAGTCCTTATAAAATAAGGCGAAATCTTTTGGTAATGTCTTACCTACTATTTTATTTGCCTTATAAAAATTTATCCGATAAATTCTAAACTCTCTTCATTAAGAGGTCGGATGTGAATTTTTGGAGCCTACAAATGTTATATATATGTAAATACTAAAGATTTATGTAGTATATGTAAATCTCATTAAAAAATCATTATAAGGTCTTGTACTAGTGATGAGGACATCTTAGAGTCCACAATTAGTGATGTGGAACATCTTAGAGTCTAGTTTTTTTAATATAAATCTATGATGAGATGAATAAAATCATGTTCACAAATCCAAGTTTGAAATTTATAAATAGAGATGTCAAAAATTGACCCCACACGAACCCGACTCAAAAAATCTGGGTTCGGGTTGATCAGAATAATTTTTGGGTTGGGTTCAGGTTAACCCTCAAACCCAATTTTGATATGACAATAACTTGAATTTGACTCAAAATTAACTTGTGAACTCAAATTGATTCGATTTTTTACCCATGAACCCAAATTTGACTCGATTTTGACCTAGAATACATATATAAATAAATCTTTCGGGTCGTGTTCAGGGTAGTCAGGTTAAAGGCGGGTCGGGTTTGGGTTGAAGTTTTTAACCAGTTTAATAAACAGGTCAGGTTCGGGTCAAACCTATTCGGGTTAAATTCAGATTAGACTTGAACCCTTGTCAACCTGAATTGACACTTCTATTTACAAACTCTTAATTTGGACAACTATGCATTATGTTAATGACAATTGAAAATATAGAAGATCTAATGCATATGATGATTAATAATCTTTTATCAGAAATAGTGCGTAAAACTTCATAAGCATAAAACTAGATATTTAATTGAAAATTGTGCTGCATTCAAGAATTAGATTGAACCAAAGTTGACAAACTCAATCACATGCAGGCTAATAACTAGAAATAATAATAAAATCAAGCGTCATTATTGTGCAAGAGATAATTTCCCCCAAAAATCTTTAATCTCTACTTGTAGTAGAAGAAATCTTGAAGGAATTTCATCCAACTAGAAAATTATTCAATTCAAGTAAAATCACAGTAGACTATTTTATACATGCCTTAGACTCCCATATTTAAAATCATAAAATCTCTCTAAAGTTAGAATAAAAAATAAAAAAATAATGCGACAACTTTTTATGAGACAATAAAAATTGTAAGAAAACTACGTAATAACCAACGTGAACCTTATTCTGAGTTGAGAACCCCAAAAATCTCAAGAATTTGCAACGTGTAACAATCACTTCTCATAATAGAAGCAGTGATCATCAAGGTTTCAAGGGTTGACACCAAACAAATGACTAAAGGAATTGAATTGAACTGAGACCTAGATGGAAAAAATCACCCAAGGAGATCATAATAGAGAATCGAAGGTTTGAAATCATAGAAATAGAAATCTTGCCGCTCAAATAGAATTCTAGCTTGCAATAAACTACTATCATATCAACTCTCATTGGGTAATGTTAGAGACATGTGTTTCCCAATAGGAAAGAGTAAAACTTGAAAATTAAAATTCCTGCAGAAATAATAGACATACCTTGCATTTAAAAAAAAAATATAAACCCAAAATTTTCATAATAAGCATAACATGTGCAATTGTATCTCAAAATAGTTACAGTAAGGTCACTAGGGATTATGCCAAAAAAAGAAACCAAAGGCCCTGAAATAACTGAGATCCTTGGATGATAAAAATCTCGCATGGAAATTATAATAGAGAATCAAAGTTTGTAAACAACAGAAATGTAACTGCTGTCATACAAATAAAAGTTTAGTTGCAATCAGCCACCATTAGATCCAACTTTTATTATTTTAGCCCAAATAAAAACATAAAATATGAAAATTGAAATTCCTACAAAAACAAAATTATCAAAACCACTAAAATATGTTCATCTCTTTGTTTGCTATGTTCAATGCAGACATCTTGCATGTAGATGATTGTAAACTTAAAGACTTGTATCAATTATACTTGACTTGAAAAAGATTGGTTTTATGAATTATCCATTTGATATTTGTCAAGTTGATTTATGCATAATTATTGTTTTTCTATAGAGTAATCCACGAGTGACATATAGATTTATCACATTAATTTACATGATATCTTTGACACCCATCATCAATAGTGGATATATTTTCATTAATTAATATAACTTTTGGCACAAGATTTATGGGATTATTTGGAAAAGTATTGGATATGAATTCTAAAGGTGGAAATGAAAAGAAAGAATAATCTATGATTTTTGTTGACGGTTCATTATATAAATGTTGACCTATATCTAGTTGCCATGAGTCACAAAGCACATATGATGAAATTGATGGATATTAAATGCAATGTCATGCCAATCGGAGATTAAGTGCCTTGATCATAATCAAAATTGATCAAAATGTCCCAATCACGAAAAGAAATTGCGTCAAGGTATCCATAATGTGAAAATCGGTTAAAAGAGACTTGTCACGTTGTCTAATGGCCGCTCGATGAATAATCGAGCCGTAGGTTTGGTTTCGCAGATATAAAATTCGGAAGGCCTTGACAACACCCAAATGCGTTATGTTGCGAAATTGACTATGTCTATATTGCCGAAACGTCGAAATCTATTAAATGAGATTTTCACAATCAATTTGATTGAGTCTATGCAAATGACAAGGCACGCAAGTGATGTCTCATGATTCAGGTTGAAATTGTATTGATCATCAAAATCAATCAAATGACCTCTGATTGTGATATAGACTACATCATTGCATCAAGAACATCAAAATTACTTAGGGTGAACACCCATATTGCTCGGGGTCATCGCATGAAAAAATTCGTTAAAACTGGCATGCATTTCAAGAAAGGACATTAATTTTCTCTATTAAATCTTCTTAGGCGCCCAAATATCTAGAATTCATGCCAAAATCCCATAACTCCTGTCGCCCATACCTTCATACCTCACACCTTAATCCCACTCCTCTCTCGTCTTCCAATTCACACATCTCAAACTCCCAATTCCCTTTTCATTTCATGCAAGCCGAACCCCTCATTTTCGGTCACCTGTAGCTCTCAACAGAGGGGCTCCCTTGTTTCTTCTCTCTCATTGTCTCCTCAGCCTCATTTCGCACACAACATCTCACCGAACTCCAGCCTGGCTTATCTTCCCTCAACTAGATTGCCAACCTCACCTTTCCTCCTTCAGTCTCTCTTGGTCTTCTCGCAAAAGAGAGAAAATCTCTACCTCTACTCCTCTCTTGATCGGTCTCCAACTAGCAGAGCTAGGGCTGCAAATAAACCAAACGTTCAACAAGCTGCTCGTGACTTGGCTCAATTAGAGTTCGTTCATTTAACTAATCGAACGAGCTTGAACACTTTTGTAAATATTTGATTGCTAAATAAACAAGCTTGAATAAATTGTTGTTCAGTTCATTTATTTTCATGAACAGTATCATTTAAAGCTCACGAACAAGTTCGTTAAGGAGCTCGATAACGGCTCGATTAAGGCTCGATTAAAGCTTGTTCATAAACAGTATCATTTATATTTCTCAACACGCTACTCACGAACAAGCTCGATTAAGGCGTTTTATTTCATTGCAGTCGTTATGCTCGATAAGCCCAATCTGAATTGAGCTTGCGAACAAGCTCGAGCCGAGCTTGAACACCATCCTTAAAGCTCGAATCAAGCTCGAGCCGAGCTCGCGATCAATAATGACAAACGAGCTTGAACTCGAACAAGCCTCTGCTCAGCTCGGCTCGTTTGCAGCCCTAAGCAAAGCCACACACTTCAGCCCTTCCTCCTAGCCACTTGTCCCCTCCTCGATTCTCCATGACAAGATCCTCCAGCTTGCCCATCTACACACACACACAACCAGCCATACCCTCCACTCAAAGCCTAGCATGACTCTCACCCCATTGACTAACCTTTTAATTTTGTCTATTTTTTTTCAGGCTGCAACAACTCCTGCTCTCTTTGCCTCCCTTGCTTGAACCCTCATACCAACCTGCCCACCTATAGCCTCTAAATCATGCCCGTTCTCCCATCAGTAGCCTCACATCACTCTCTTTCTCTCCTTGTCACTCTCTAAATAGAGCGATATCTCTCTCGTTTCTACATTTCTCTCTCTAAACAAAAGAGGTCTCTCTCTCAATCATTCTCTCTCTATCTCTCTTATCCTTTTCCCATTTTCTCTCTCGAAAAAATTAGCGAGTTGAGAGAGAGAGAGAGAGAGGATGAACTCTTCCTTCTCTCTCTACCTTGCATTGTACTCTCAAATTCATTGTTTTGATGTTGCCTTGGTCTACATGTGAAGGTAAAAATATAGTAAAGGTATAAAATTAAGCATTCATGCACGTTATTCCAACGTGATAGGAAAATTTTATAAAATTAAGTACTTATGTGCATTGCTCTAACGCGGTGAGGAAATCTGTGCTTGCTTTTCATGCAGGTATCATTGAAGGCCTATGCGTTATATCATTAATATTGTCATAATATTTTCTCTTTGAGAGAATCTTTAAGAAACTTATTCCCTCATACGATTATGGGATGGCTTTCTTTGAATCATTCTAATAATGTTGTTGTATTGATTGTAGATTTCAATCAAAAGGGTTATTACCATCAACATTTATATAATTTTCAATGTTAAATAATCTCAATTCTAAACTCTTAAAAGTACAAATCTAAGACTTAATCTTCCAAGCTAGATTTGATAAGAGTTGTAAAATGGTCAATCATCAAACAAATTTTAAATCACAATAGATCACAAGCCCAACCCTTTGTTAGTAGGCAAACAGAGTTAACAAAGTCTAAACATTCTAATGATGATTGTCTTGATCGAATATTTTAATCGAAGGAGTTATCATTCTCAAAATTCTCAAATTATTAATGTTAAATCACTTTAAATTCTTAGAATACAAACTTTAAACCAAATCCTCTACATTTATAGTAGAGTTGACAAGACCTATCATGTGGTAAATTTTCAAGTAAATTTTAAACTATATATGATCAATAGGTCCGATCCTCTCTGAGTAGGTAAGCAAAGTTGAAGATCTAAATATCCTGATGATGATCATATTAATCGAAGATGACAATAGAAAGAGTTATTTCCATCAAAATATATTCCAAATTTTAATCAAACTGACATAAATCGAACATAAAAATATGATAAAATATTCAAATAAAATTCAACATTTAAATATTTAAAGCAAAGACCCATTCGCCCATCTGCAATTATTTGTTAGGTGTGATAATCTAAAAAAATTCTAGCTCATAATATAATCAATATCAAGTCAGGTGTATCTATTTGCTCATTCTTAATAAATCTCCCGCTAGTAAAGAGATGATCGTGCCCCCCCATGTGATTTTTGCCTTCAAATGACATCATAAACAAATACAATTATGACCGGATCCCCTCTAATCGGGTGGTTTGGCCCCTCAATGACTCCACTAAATTACAATCATTGTTGTAGCCTATATGTTCTCCAATGATTTTGCTTCTTGAGCTGTGATTTATAAAATGCACCTCATCAGATAAAAAGTTTTATGTTAGTTAAGGTGGATTTAAAATTTTCTTAGACAAACATCAATTTTTTTAAACAAAAAGATATGAATTTCATTACCAATAAAAAAAAAAGACCTTAAAGGGGATAATTATCTAAAACTAATGCTCAAAGAGCTACAATAAGCCTAAAGAGAAAAATCCCCTAACTAATATAAAGAGGAGATACAAAAAAATAAGAAAAAGAAAAAGAAAAATAGCTCAGCTACAACACTTTAACCACCTGCAAGACCTTAAAAATCTGCAAAAAACCCTACAAGATACTAAAGAAAGGATAAGCACTAGTAAATGAAATCAAAGATGAAAAGTAAGTATAAACAAAAAACAAGAAAAAAAAGGGCTCAAGGTTCATCTCAGAGCAAAATATGTAAGTATCTAGACTTCTACAGAAGACAATCACAAAAATACCACAAGAAAAGAAAGAAAATTAAAGCATCCATAGCCAACCCAACCCAAAAGGATAAAATCAAAAGAAGTAACCCCAACAACTAAAAGAGTAATAGCCAACAACACCAATAACAACAACCAATCCAAACAAAACAAGCCAGGCACCAGCTCACAGGAATAGAAGTATTAACTACAAGATTACTAAGCCAAAAAAAACCCAAGACAAGTGACATGAAAGAGCCAAAGATCCCATAGGCAAAACCACCAAAATACCCCCTAACTAACAAAAAAGACAGAAAACAGTAACCATCAAACCTCCACCCCAAAGCCAAACAGCCAAGGAAAAAGAACAACCAAAAAAGCTCCCCAACAGCACCAAAATAAACAGCCAAAGAACAAAACCTCCCAACCAACCAAAGCCACCACCAACAAACAGACAGCAATAGAAACACCCGGAGCAGCAGCAAAGCACCACCAAAGAGAGAACACCCCATCACAGAGAAACCAACCAACACCACCTGAACCACAAAAGAAATCCAGCACAACCAACCAGGACAAGAACACCACCAGCTAGAAGGAACAGAAATCAGCCACACAACAAACCAGAAAATAGAACCAAGAAATGGCTGAATTCAGCATGATAAGAATAAGATAACAAGAGCTGTAGATGCCTCTTGCTCCCAGAGAATGACAGAAGACAAATCTCCCATCCAAGAGGGTTGCAAATACAAACCAAAAAAGAATACATCACTGCCATCCCAGCCAAAATCAGAAAACTAGAACAGCAAAGGATAAGAAAAAGAGAAACACCTCCAAACAACTAAAAATAAAAAACAGATTAATGCATCCTAATATAAGAGAAACCAGTTTTATCAAGATTAATCAATCCTCTAAGTAGGAAAGAAAGCTCATGATTAGAAAAAATAGTTAGACCATTCAAGCTAAAACCCATATTAGCAAAAATCAGCACAAGAATTCTCTTCCCTAAGAATATGAGATTTTATAATCCACTTGAGAAAGAAGATTCTTAATGCTCTTAGATAAATAAAACAATTCAGCATTCCCAACCTTATGAGAAGAAAGAAGATCCATCAACAAAAGAGCATCCACTTCAATCCAAATTTTAGAAAAACCTTTACTAAAACAGATAGAAAGTGCATGAAAAGTAGCCATGAGTTCAGCATAGATAACAGAACAAGGAGATAAAGGGGCAGCAAAGGCACAACCACATTGCTTTGAGAGTCTCTCAAAATAGCACCACAGTTCTACACAGTTCCCTTGGATGAAGCAATCACGGTTGCTGATAAGGTTCCTTTGATCAGATTGGTTCGACTACCTCCTTTGCTAAATAGACTAGGGACCATAATAATCCGAGATGACGAAACTATGAGATCTTGATTAGGCACATCATTATTTTCACCAATATTCACTTTAAGTTAATGATGGTGAATTTCTTAAATGATAAATTCTATTTATTGCATGCTAAGAAATTAATGATTTAATGACTAGTTTTAATCAAAAGTTTTCTCTCACCGTTGAGAGGGTAATTAACTATGTATGGTTATGCTTATAGTAAACCTGAAACTGTATGTGAAGTCCTCACAAAATGAGTGCAAAATCTTTAAATAGTGTCTTATCTACATTATCTTTTACCTTCTGAAAATTTGACTGATATTAAATTCAAATTCTTTTTATCTAGAGGTTTGGCATGAATTTTTGGAGCCCATGATAAAGTCAAATCTAAGCAGATGCATTTAATTTTTTATGCAAGGACTTTTATTTAACATATAGGCATAACAAATTATTTATATACAAACAGTGTTTGGTGACAAATTCTTTAATCTAAATAAAATATTCAAACACATGATAATCATCATATTAAAAACAACAACAACAACAATAACAACAATCCTTAATCCCACTATGGGGTATACATGAATCCTTCTCCTTGTATCCAATTATGTGTCAAATTCTCATTTAATTCAAGTATACTAAGATCATTTTTTACATCTTAACCAAGTCTTTTAGGTATACCTCTACCTTTCTTAACATGCAAATCTAATGCATCTACTCTCCTAATGTCATCTGACGGAACTTTGTGGCCATCTAAGGACTCTCCCTAATCTTATCTACCATTTGAGCTACTCCAACTTTTCCCAACATACTCATTTTGCATTCTATCTCTAAGGGTAAAACCACTCATCCGAGCATCCTCATCTCGTAACACTTAACTTAGTTTTTCTCTTTTCTTTATAACATTCACACCATAAGTCATTGCAGGTCTTACCACCATCTTATAAAATTTTCTCTTAAGTTTAAGTGGAACTTTTCTATCACACATAATAGGCGGATCATTCCTCCACTTCAACAATCCAACTTGAATTCTACTAATAACATCTCCATCTATTTCACCATCATTTTGAACAATAGAGCCTAAATATCCAATCGCTCACTCTTATTAATGACTCACCTAAGTCACACTACCACTAAAACTTCTACAACTAAAATTACACTATATTCGCTTTAGATCTACTTAAACAGACCTTTAGACTCTAAAGTTGACCTCCATAATTCAAGCTCTAGTCTTATCAACAAGAAGAATGTCATCAGCAAAAAGCATACACCAAGGTACATCTTCTTGTAAATGCCTCGTAAGAACATCCATAACTAAAGTAAAAGATAAGGGCTTAATGTTGATCCTTGATGTAATCCAACCAAATAGGAAAATATTTTGTCAATCCTCCTTGTGTTTGGACACAAGTAATAGCTCTAGTATACATATCCACTTGAATATAACCAATATTAACTTCTTTCTAGAACTCTCCAAAGAACATCTCTTGAGACTTTATCATAAGCTTTCTCTAAATCAATAAATATCATATGTAGATCCTTCTTATTTTCTCTATACTTCTCAAACCTCTCAACAAATGTATAGCATCCATAATAGATCTACCCGGCATGAAACCAAACTAATTTTGAGAAACTTTTGCATCACATCATAACCTATGCTCAATTACTCTCTCTCTCATAATTTTAATGTATGGCACATTAACTTAATTCTCTATAATTTGCTCTTGTGCATCACCTTTATTCTTAAATATAGAACCAACAAACTCTTTCTCCACTCATCTCTTCTTTAAATAACATTAAAAGATTTGCAAGTCAAGAAATTTCTTGATCTCCTAAACATTTTCACACTTCTATTGGAATATTATCCGGTCCTACTGCTTTTCCACATTTCATAATCATCATATTTAAAAGTTTTTGAAAAAAAAATAATGATATAGTTAAATCTTATAATAATTAAATGACAAATATTACTCTTGAAGTTTATGTTTCATATTACCCCATGAAAATTTAATTACAAGATTTTGCCAAAAGAATTGCGCATGACCTTTTTAGTTTTGTTTAGAAAACCCAACTTTGGGAGTTAGACATTGTAATTTCTCATAGAATACTTCTGAGTTATCTATCTGGTTTGACAATTTCCTAAAGTTATTTTCCATCTAATTTAGTAATATAATTCGAAGCCTTAGAGTAATTAAGTTAAATGTTTGAAATTATAACTTGATCGATTTCCTTTAAATTTTATCTTATATTTTTTTGATGTCCCGCTTTTTAAATCTTATGTTTGGAATATATTGTGGTGCAAATTGATGCAATACTGCAACCGTAGTGCTGTAGTTTCTTTCATGTATATATATATTTTTTGTAGCAATTTTCTTGCAGTTCGAGTTTTATTGCTGCTAGTTATCCTTCTTCTATTTGCATATACTATTGCATTAGGTGCACCAGCTGTTGTTGCTGTTTAGTCTTTGGCTATTTGATACTAGGACATTACATCTTAGAGTGTAGGTTTTTAAATACAGTTCTATGCTGAGATGCACCTCTACACAATCATTTTAATTCACATTTCAAAATCCTTAGTTTGGATAACTATTCATTCCTTAAGAAGAGATCGAAATATGAATATTTTGACATCAATAATAATGTACTGACCGTCTATTAGAATTAATCTGCAATAATTTGGAAGGATAAAAATCATACAATTTGATTAGAAATCATGTTATAGTATTAAAAAAAAATCATTGTTCCAAATTTGACAAGAGTCTTATCACCTGTGCAAATCAAAAACGGAAAAGAATAGAAATAGAAAGTTTAAGAGAGAACCAAATACTAAAATCGAGTGGCATGCTTATAGAAGAAGATAAATTCTTTTACAAATATTTGATCTCCACTTTAGCTATAAGAAGGCTAAAAGAATTGCACCCAACAAGAAATTTATTGAGTTAGAAATTAATCAGAGTAAACATTTTTGGACATGCTTCAGACCCTTTTTATTAATATTCTCAATAATCATACAAAATTAACAATCCAAAAAATAGAAGATAACTTTTCTTGAGATGAGATAACCGTGGAATTCACGTAACTGCTGGATGCAACCTCATCTTGGGCTGTTGAAACCATAGAAATGCTAAAACAGCTACAGTGTGTGATATCCTCTTCTCGTAATAAAGTCAGCTAAGGTTGCAGGACGGCGTTGTTGGGACTTGAAAGTGGCAAACAAAAGCGAGACTTTGTGATCATAAAAACCGTTTACAAGGAAATTATAACTGGAACTACGGGTTGGAAACCACACAAATAGAAATCTGGCTACAATCAAACACCAAAGTTCAACTCTTATTGGCTAAAATCATAGGCATGCTTATACTAAGAGCAAATGAAGAAAAGTATGACAACTGAAATTCTACTAAAATAAAATTTCTAAAACTACTAGAATACAATCATCTCTTTGTTTACCTGGACAAGTGAAATATGCATTGGCTTAATTTTAATCTGGTATTTGCAGTTTTATAAGATAACTTTGGTAGCAACAGTGTCCGCATGAATCTTTGGAGATATTTTTTCACAAAATAGGTGATTATCGTCTTTAGGAAATTGCAGGATGTTGGCTACATATGTTGAAGTCCAGTAGAATTCCTTGAATTTTTTTTTTACATTGTTTCTTATAATTTAACATTTAACTTAAATGGCACCAGAAATTTTATCAAAGATAATTTGTCAGGATTAGAAATTTATATTTTTGAACACTGGGAATTTTAACTTGTAGTAATTGTAGTTCTCGTTTTGGTTGATGCTCCTCATTGCCTGCGTTTGAGTTTAGTCTTTAATATTCATAACCAAGTACGCATTACAACTTGCAAGGTTCTCCTTCGTTGTGCTGATATCAGCCAATCCTTTTGTGTTGTGTATATGTTTTGCAGTTTATGAGGCTTGCATATTTGATTGGTTATGGAGTGGAGATAGAAAGAAGTCCAGTAAACAGGTAATAATACAAACCCTATATACATCTTTACCAACAATTGTTATGTTGAAATTGTTTGGAAATGCATTCCTGAACTATATTATTTTTAACTAATCCGATTATCCTGTATTTTATCTGCTGTACCGACAGTGCATCTTTAAGCATGCTACCCTGGCCCAAGCCAGCAGTGTGGCCACTTGTCCCACCTGATGCCTCAGCTGATGTATCTGAAAAGGAGAAGGCAAGTGTTTCTCTGTAATTTTTTTTCTGATGGTGGGATACAACAATTATTTCTTTTTTTTTTCCTTTTATATTTAAATTTGTCTAATCCCTTTCCCATTTTGCAAAATTAATAATACTGGGCCAATGTCCCTCTTTTTTGCACTCCCATGAATGTGTAATTGTCAGTGAGATATCATTTATATTTGGAGAGTTAACACATCATGTAGAACTCAACATGAGTGAATAACGTGTCATGAAGTTTATCCCAAGTAATTGAAATAAAGATGAAGAATATGGCTTGATTAGCTGTTAGTCCCAGTGTAAGAGAATCTAGTTATCTACTTGTTGGGCCTTTGTATTTAAGTAAGCTTGAATTGATTTTCTATGCACCCATCTATCATTCTTAAGTCAGTCTGAACTGCCCCACCCCCCACCAAAACTTTTGGTGAAAACTACCTGTCGGTCTAACTGCTTGAGGTTAGATTTTGTATCTTTGTGAACGTTGATACCCTATTCAAATGATTTGTTCACTATTTTCTTTTTCATTTTGGGTTGATCATAACAGATGATTCATCAATCAAGTTCTAGAGTGAAGCACTTCAACATTGAGAGAAAACCATTACCTCTGGAACCTTCTTTACTGCTAAGGGAGGCTAATAGAAGGAGAGCTTCTCTTTCTGTCGGCAATGCATCCGAGTTATTTGATGGTCGCTGGGATCTTTCTGATTGGTATTGAAACCATAAATTGACATATTGGATTTTTCTTTCAGGTTGAACATTGTATCTTCTGTTGCTGATGTTTACAAGAAACGCTAAAGTTCTTTGCATTGTTGTGTTACCAGTCCAGGTTTGGATGGAAATTTACAGTTCTCTCCGTCCGGTAAAGTTCATGCAAGCCTTATGTCACGAACCTATTCCGGTCCAGCAAACTCTGAGAGCTCATCATTATCAATTGACCGTCCTATGAGACTCTGTGAAATCCATGTTGCAGCTGAACATGCATTGAAGCGTACAATTTCTGATCCTGATTTATTGAAATCAATATCATCATTACCAGATTTTGAGGTGTATTTCCTTTTTAAAGAAAGTTCAGCACTGATTATTGTTATCAGAGTTATATTTTACCTGGTGGATTATGGAGAAATTCAAAATACTAATGAAAGGCTGAATGGTCTGTTTATATAGAACCGTTTGTTGGGATGTTATTTAAGTTTTGAATCTTGATTTTTCATCAATGTTACATGGACGTTATATATATATATATATATATATATATATATATATATATATATATTTGATGTGTTTTAATATAGCCAAAGCGGCATAATTAGTACTATTACAAATTGACTATCCATGTTTGTATCCATAGCCATCAATGCACACCCATTCATTCACATTATGCTTTCACGCTTGTTCGTATGCATATTGATTTGATTAGATGAAGGTCAACCTTAGGGTTTAAAGGATTTCATTTGAATATATCTAAAATTGAATACTTGTGTGTAATTTTAGTTGTAGAAGATTTAACGGCGGAGTTGTGACAATAGGTGGTTAAGTCATTAAAAATAGTGAACGTATTAGATATCCTCAGGTCTTTTATTTAAAGTGTTGGTGAAGTAGATGGGGATGTTATTAGAAGAATTCAAGTTTAATAGTTGAAGTGGAGGAATGCTTCAGACCTATTTTGTGATAGAAAAATGCTTAGATTTAAGGGAAAATTTTATAAGATGGTGGTGAGACCTGCAATGCTTTATGATGCTAAATGTTGGCCAATAAATGAGAAACATAAAGTTAAGTGTTGCACAGATGAGAATGCTCATGTCGATTTTCTCTTAGAGACAAAATGCAAAATGAATATGTACTTGAAAGGGTTGGAGTACCTTCGAGTCGATAAGATTAGAGAGAGTTGCCTTAGACAGTTTGGTCACATAAAACATCTACTGTCTGATGACCTAGTTAGGAGAGTAGATGTATTAGATTTGACCTATATTAAGAAAGTTAGAGGTAGACCTAAAAAGATTGGGTTAGGAAGTATAAACAAATGACACTTAGTAGGACACAATGGAGAAAAAAGATTCATGTAGTTATTCTATGTGAAGCTTGGTATATTTATGAGACTAGGTTGCTACCTAATAATATAAGGTTTGCCCATAGTTTTAGGATTTGAATTTGAGTGACCAAGTATTTTCTAAGTTTTGATGGACGCATTTAGTAAATTTTTTCTTTCTTATAGTTTATAATATCATTTACATTTTTGGTTGACTTTTTGATTTTCTCAATATTTTTCTGTCCACATGATACCTTTTTTCTCCATATTCAATGAGAATATAATGTCTACAATTGAAGTTGAGTGATTTAATTAGTGAAGTGCCTTAAAAATATTACATTGTAATTTAGTAGACTTAAAGATTCATAAAGTTGTAATTGGACAAGTATACATTCATTTGTGTATTGGGAAATACAAGTGTGGTAAGATGTATGTGTCATAAAAAAGTATGGATTGAAAAATAGTTATGCGTGACATGGTGATAGTAGCACTTAATGATAAATTAGTATGAAATAGAGAAAATTGGTTGGTGTGTGTCATGTAAGGTAGTAGATTTACTAATAACACACATAGATAGAAATAATGTGGAAGAATTAGAAAGAAAATTGGGTAGGCCAAGGAAATCCTTGCAAAATAGAGTTAACATCTCATATAGCATTCAACAATAATGCATGGAGTCATGGAGGATTAATAAAATTAACATCAAATAACTGTTACATGTCTAGTGATTATGGCCACATATCAATCTTTTTTATCTTTATAATGATTCATTCTACTATGACCTTGTTACTTAAAAAAATAACTTAAATCATGGCAGAAGAAGTACATGGAGTTAACGAAAGGTGCTGCTGACAGTTATCACCAATCATGGTGGAAAAGGCATGGAGTAGTCCTTGATGGAGAGATTGGTGCTCTTTGCTTTAAGCATGGAAATTATGATCTTGCTGCAAAGTCATATGAAAAGGTTTGTGCTCTTTATGCTGGAGAAGGGTGGCAAGGCTTGTTGGCCGAGGTTCTTCCTAATCTAGCGAAATGCCAGAAAATCCTAAATGATCAGGCCGGATACCTCTCATCATGTGTTCGGCTATTGTCACTGGATAATGGTTTATTTTCAATCAAGGAAAGGCAAGCTTTTCAGTCAGAGGTTGTTCAGTTGGCTCATGATGAGATGAAACATCCAGTGCCTCTTGATGTTTCATCATTAATAACATTTTCTGGAAATCTGGGTCCACCACTTGAGCTATGTGATGGTGACCCTGGTACATTGTCAGTAACTGTCTGGAGTGGCTTTCCTAATGATATTGCTCTTGAGTCTCTCAGCTTGGCGTTAATGTCCACATTTAGTACTGATGAAGGGGTGAAGGTATGCTGCAGCTTTATCTTTTGGTTGATATTTTTTCCTTTTTTCCTTTTCAATTTATTGGTAAGTACAGTTGCAATGATGGGTGAGTATTAATTTATTTTTGCATGTATTATGATATTTTAGGTAGCTTGAGTTCTAGTTAGAGTTCCAATTCTTTTTTATTCACGTGTTACTATTCAGCGCAAAGTTAATTTTTCACGGTTTGATTTGCCAATCTAATAAGGCTTTCCGCATTTTTATGGGGTGTTTTGTTGTAGGATATAAAAAGTTCAGATGTGCCTGTACTAAAACCTGGTCGTAATCTTATTATGTTTGAATTACCACCTCAAAAGCCAGGGTCCTATGCATTAGGTGTTCTTACAGGGCAGATTGGGCAATTGCGATTCAGATCGCATAACTTTTCTAAAGGTGGACCTCCAGATAGTGATGATTTTATGAGTCATGAAAAGCCAACCAAGCCTGTATTGAAGGTACTGCTTCTCAATATTTAATTTCGATGCTATGATTTACTTTCTCTCTTTTCTTTGATTTTTCTAGTGTCTTGAACATAGTAAATTAGAAAATTATGCTTGATTCAACATTTGAATGATTATGGAATATTGCATACATCATCTTATTAGGTGCACAAGCCAAGACCTTTAGTTGATATTACTGCAGCTGCATCATCTGCTTTGTTAATAAATGAAGTTCAATGGGTTGGACTAATTGTAAGTCCAATGAACTACTCCCTTAATGGTGCTATCTTGCATATAGATACTGGTCCTGGATTGATGATTGAGGAATCTCTTATGATTGAGATGGAGCTCTACAAAAAAACAACGGATCACATCGTTAGTTGCAGTGACTTGAATATTGTCAAACAGGATGCTTCTTCAAATGAAGTATCTTCGATGTTGTCGCTAGAAAATGGCCAACTAGCTTTTCCAGACTGGGCTGGTGATATAGCAACTGTCTTGTGGCTTCCTGTCCGTGCCATTGACAACATGTTGGCTCGGGGAACATTTTCTGGTTGGTATTTATTTATGGTTGTGGATGCTCCAATTATTTTTCTTCATGCTAATCAGTCTCACACTATTTGTCGCATCTGATACCAGTAAACCCTTCTCGGCACAGTGTTGTAGATGGAATGAGGATGATTGCTTTGAAGCTACACTTTGGAGTTTTTCTCAACCAAATATTTGAAAGGCATGTAGTAATTTTAACCTCCCTTTTGATTATTCATCAGTTTAATTTATGATCAAATATTTACACATAAATAAGCATGGGAATGCTCAAATGTATATAGATATTTAATTGGGAAATTTGCAGCGAGGTCCTTTTTTCAGGATCCCCAGTATGAACCTCATTTTTGTTTGCCCTGCAATTTAGTACCTTCTTAATGAGCTCCTATAATTTTATTAATATTGCTGCGAATCGCTTTAAATTTTGTGTTATTTTAACCTAGATGTTCCATCTTTTTCCTCCTTTTATATGACGCAATAGTCAATTGAAGTAGCCAGTGTAACCAGAGACTACTTCAACTCTCTCTCTCCCTTTCTCTCTCTCTCTTTTTCTTTCTCTCTCTCTCTCTCTCTCTCTTTCTCTCCACTTATGTTATCCCAGCTTCTGGCAGTGGCATGTCACTATTGTGGTGATGGCAGAGAGTGTCCATAAGCTCAACTCTTACTTCTGCTCTTCATTATCATAAGCATATGACAATCTGTGGTAGGGCAGTGTGGAGATGGCAACACAAAACCTGTCCACTCCGTTCCAAATCTCCCAATTGATTATCTTCTTCCTCTCTTGCATGCACAGGTGGCAGAGAGTGAGCTTCTTCAATGGCACATTGCCTGCATAGTGTCTAGCCAAGCGAGATGATTGAGACTACAAGATTGTAAGAGAGAAAAATAGGAGTGGGGTAGCAATGCAGAAAGGGGGTCATTGGAGTTATAACAAAGAATATATCATACAGAAGGACAATTTGCAATTTATTTATGAGCCTTGATTTTCAATTGTAAGATAATTCTTCAATTGATGGAGCAAACTAGTAGGAAAAATACTGAACTTTTTTATGCAAAAGTAGCAACTAGGAGCGAATATTATGAACACAAAATAATAACAAAGAAAGCAAGCATCACAGAAAGACAACAAGATTTATGTGATTTAGCTAAAATTATAGCTCATGTTCATGGGAGAGAAGATATAATCTGTTTTTTTAGAGAAGTGATACAAATGTACAAAGAAAAGGGTACCAAAAAAATACTATTCCTCGATCTTAAAAGCGCCGATTCCCATTACAAAAGAGATTCCCCAAATTTTACAAGTCAAATAAATGAAGAATAACATGAAAGAGATGATAAATAAAGAATGTTAAGAATATTTTACTAATACCTGAAATAGCAAACTTTTAAGTTCCTTCAAAGAATACTTCTCACATCTTGATAGAATTGTCGTGAAGTGGTCATAGTTGTGCTTTCGCTGCAGCAAGATGATGCTCTAAGGTCGTAGAAACTGTTTTTTTTTTAATCCGTCTAATATCTCCACATTCTTTTTGTATTTTTCTGCAAGCATTTGAAACGTAGACCTCTACTTTATAGATCAAAGGCAATATTATTCAACCAAGTAGTTGCTTTCGTCACTCCCTCTCTCTATTTTTGTTCCCAGCAAAGGTTCACTAGCATTAGAGGGCCAGCTAATTCTCTCGTTAAACCAGCACACAGCCAGCTTTGACTTTTCCACATTTCACTCTCCTCACCTCCCTGATGCACTCCACCGGCTGCACCTTAGTACACCTCCAAAAGCCCACGAATGTGAAGAAAATCCCATTGTTTTGACTCTTATTTGTAAGAGTGTGGAGGTAAATTTGAAAAACACTAACAAAAACCTCAATGTAAGTTGGGTGAACAGTGACAAATCTGATAAAAGAAAAGAACTTAAATTTACCGCAAGACCGTGCAAAATTATTCAGAATAATTTTGCTGCATTGCTGCATGTTGATCATCTGCGTATAGGTATGAATTCTTCTTAAATATTGTTACTTTTGTATGTATCTTGTGCAGAACGATTGCTGTGCATTTTTCAGAGCCATTTCAAGTTAGCACACATGTTGTGGACAAATGTAATGACGGCACTTTACTTTTGCAGGTATGCCTTTTGCATGCTTTCAAGTGCTTTATTTTGTTGGCCTAGTAAATATATCTTCATGTGCAGTGGGGGATATATATGCCTTTAATACCTTCCAGTTGTAAAGCAATGTGTATTTTTAAAATATACCTTGAATTTCTATGTACTCTCTTTGGAGCATGCAAATTTGCATTAGAAGGGCTGGCATACTGAGTTGCAAAGTTAACACTATTGCAGGATTTGGAGGAGGTGATGACCCTAGCCTTACTCCTACAATGTAGACATTATTTTTATGACCTAAACTTGTGATCTCTAAGTCATAATGGAGCGTGCTTTATGCCTTCCCTCTTCAATGCAAATTTGCTCCTCTTTTGATTAAATAACATTGTGCTTAGAGGCCATATATTGGTATTTAGAAAACAATCAATGTTTGTATTTGGTATTTGCTTAAAGTTAGTATAAGATTGTTTGTATTTGCCCAGATACTAGTTGTTAATGTACTATCTCAGTGATGATGCTCTGTTGCCGGTTTAGAGGTTGCATCGGAAAATAAATATCATATTTCCTTTGAGGCCGTTAGCTTTCATTATTCATTATTCAGTTTTTTATAGCTTCAGAAAGAGTACTGGACATCTTATTGTGCTGGGCTTACGTTATTTTTATTATTAATAAAAGAATTGCTTAAAACTCTGTAAGTGGTCCTTTGATATACTTTTATGCGTGTATGGATTGATTTGTCAATTCATGGGATTTTAAATTTTTTTAATCATTGCTGAATTCTTGTACAGTTTTAATTACTTTTCTTTACTATAACATCAGGCAAAATATTTCAAGGCTTGATCAAACTGGATTCATTTTTTCTTAGCTTTTCAATTCTTTGGGTCCCTCAAATATTACAGCCACGTTATCATTAAGGCTTATAAAGCAGTTTATTCAGTTTTTAAAGGTGCATAATCCAAAAAATTTAATTATAATGTCATTTGACAGATGTTTTGAATTTGAATTCTGTGCTATATTTATTGGTCTGTATAGGTGATGATATATTCCCAAGTGAAGGCGTCTCTGAAACTATGTGATGCATGGTTACATCTTCAACCAGGATTTGTTCATGTTGGGCAGGGAGATGGGCGACCAATGTCATGTTTCTTCCCTTTTGTAATCTCTCCATCCTCTAGAGCAGCTATCTTATTTGTCATATGCGTTGGTAATAATTCTAGAACTGGTATGCTTCTTTTTCCTTCAAGTAACCCAATGTCTCTTGCCAGAAACCTTGTTTTATGTATTTTTTTTAATTATTTATTTAAATCCAAAAAAATTTATTATCAATTATAAGAAAAATTATAACATAAAGTAATTGCAGAAATATGCTAGATGAAAATGGTTTAAAAAAAAATGGACCATTAAAGCCAACAAGAAAGCAATGAAGCCATTAGCAGAAGAGAAGAACCCCAAAGGTTCTCCCTAAAAACTTCTAACTCAAAGTGCTGTATGGTCAGGAGAGTAATGATGCACTGTCTTGCAATTTCTTCCTCTCTTGGTATATAGAATTTGAAATTTTTAGTCCATTAGCTCTTCAATGCTATAAATGCTTACTTCAGATCCAACAGACAGAGTGTTAAGGTTGCCAATATCTTCGACATAGGATGATTATTAGGAGCAGAAATAACTTGTAACTCTGGATCAATAGTCTTGAGAGTGACACCAATCACCATCCGTAGGCTAAATTTCTAGGGAATGCATTGAATCTAATATATGATTTAATGTTGATTTAATGTTTTGTATACATATTATAGGGGGAGCTGAAAATGCTATTATTACATTACTATTAAGAAAGGTAGAGGTAGACCTAAAAAGACTTGGTTAAGATGTATAAAAAATGATCTTAGTATACTTGAATTAAATGAGAATTTAACACATAATAGGACACAATGGAGATGCAGGATTCATGTAACCGACCCCACCTAGTGGGATTAAGGGTTGTTGTTGTTGTTGTTGTATGTTGTTTTTGAATGTTCTTTGTTGTCCTGATTTTTAGGAGATTTTTTTTCAATTTTGGGTGTGCCCTGAAGGAACGTAATAAATTGTGGCCAAATTTTTTACACAAAGATCAATATGAAGGAATATCTTTAAAATTAACCTTTGGCAATTGCTATGATTAGAGGAACCAATTCAAAATTTCTTCTCTGAAGGGGTAGTGATGTCCATTTCCATGAGAACCATAGCCACTGATGGCTAAAAAAGCTTAGTAGTCAGCATTCACTTGAAGCAGTTTACTCAAAATAGAGGCCAAAAAGTAGAGTGGATTGATTGAATTAATTAATTTAGAGATGACGAAAAAAACAACCTAAATAGGAGCAATAATTTTTTGGAACAACTAAAGTAATATGGCCACTTAAGCATCCTTATTGTGGAAGCCATCTATACATTATGTTCTTCTAGAGGGGATTCTTGAGTAATCAACTTCAAGAGATAACTTGATGAAAATTGAATAATCAGTAGGCTCAATTGAATAATGTCCAACTATCCCCAACTTGAACATGAATCTACGAATAATCTCTATATTTTATCATCCTCAATAAAACTTATCTAGCAAGAGAAGGAGATGTCAACTTAAAAGTTTCTTCAATTTAGAAAAGAGAGCTGGTTTGCCTTGATATGATGAGGGCAGCATATGAAAAAGTGATATAGGAAGATGTTGAAAGTATATGGCATGGGAAATCATGATGAAAAGATTGGCACCATGACCCTTATTCTAGCTAATCACCTCAACAAAAGAATGAGGAACACAAGATAGTAAAATTTAAAGATGAGGGAAATTTTATAGTGGCTGAAATCCTAGTTACAAGGGCCTCCATAGAAAAAAAATATCTTGGTGGAGCATTTGAGAAGCAAGTGGAGAATATAATGACTTGGCTTTTTGGGGGGAGATTCATAGGCAATGCTTAATGCCATATGTGAGAAAAAGAACAAAAAATGACTAGCAACAAGGGAAAAGAAGAAATAGACTGGAGCAGAGAGGATTACACCCTAGGTGTTGAGGCTAGAGACATCATAATACCAAATGCCTATGCTAGGGACATTATCACTAAGAGTAGCAATGAGATAATGATTGAATCATGACATGCCTTCTTGAAGATAAAATGCGAGCACACACAAGTCAACCAGATATGTGCATTGAGATGCATGCTGGTGCTAAGGCACTTTCCCATAAAAATGAGATGAGAACCGCCAATGTGTTTGTGTATTAGTAGGGTTGACACCTCATGAACAAGATGGAGGTAGAATGAGGCTATTTGTGAGTGCACATGCACTTGAGCAAGGACTAGGTTGCCTCACACAAGGGTGCGAGGCGAGATGGAGACGTGGAAAGGAGCGGTTTGCCAGAAACCATGCAATCACATGATAAATACATGATAGGATTTTATGAGGCTATTTGTGAGTGCACATGCACAAGATGGAGGCAGAATATGACTATTTGTGAGTGCACATACACTTGAGTAAGGGCTAAGTAGTCTCATACAAGGGTGTGAGGCGAGATAGAGATGCAGAAAGGAGCAGCTTGCCAGAAACCTTGGATCACATGATAAATACATTATAGGGTTTTATGATAATTTTTGTTTCCATGAAGGTTGGCCATATTATAATTTCTCTTTGTTATTCTTTGATAATGTTTTACATGTGAAATCCTTGATGTGGGAATGGAGCTTCATTTCCCTTATAGCTTATGCTGTGTTCATCACTTATTTTTCAAGTTCAAGTTCCCAAACATGTGAAATATATGCAAAATGCTATTCATGAACATCCATCGACATGAAGTTTTTAGAGGTACTCCTCTTGTAGATGGGATGCAGTTTTTAATATAGATTTTGTTGTTCTTGCATGGCTATTTGAATTTGAAAACAAAGTTTATTTGAATTGTTTGTTCACTTTTTTAGAATAAAGTTTTTATTGCAAGGCAAGGTCATTGCATCATGTATTTGTTTGTCAAAAATATTTCATAATTGATGGCTTTGATTGATTGAATTGTAATCCCTATAATATGTATAACATATATAGTCTTTAAAAAAGCATTACACTTGTTATGTTGCAATTGAAAGAGCAATCATATATTGTTGGATGCAATGTTGTTTTTAAAAGATGATAGGAGTTAGTCAATCTCTACAAGCTAGCAAGAGAGATATTATTGAGATAAAAATAAATAAATTATGGGGAGAATCTTACAGAGATGTGTAGAGAATTTATTGAGATAGCTTCAACACATTACAAGATTGCATGATACTTGCATGTGATCAATTACCCTATTTTTATTGTAAGGATTAACATTATAGAATTGGCTACATAGTGTGATTACATAGAAAATGTATAATTTGGTCTTTATTTAGCTAATTGTATGAAAATAAGTCTGACTTATAGTTGATTACTAGTCAGGAATTGGATGTAAGTTTTGGATTAAGGGAGAGTCCCTGTGGTGAGTCCCTTCGATGATGGTGAGTTCTCTTAGTGGGAACTCCCTAGTTAGCTTGGCGAATACTTTGGGTGAGGAGCTAAGTTCCTTGGTTGAATAAATGATTTTGTGTGTTCTTCAAGCAAGTTTATTAAATTAACATTAAGGGCTAAGTAAGGGCTAATGCCTAGGCTAATTAACTAGATTTATCTCTGGGCGACTCGAGACTATAGATGATTTCTAGCTTGATGAGTGTCATGTTTTATACGGCTTAAGATGGTTCTCAATTAATGACTTATTGAACTCAATTTAAGTTTTCATAATGGGTTAATTATCTTGATCTATGCAACTATGGATGTACACTAATTTGTGATTTTTTTTGTGGCTCTTGAGAATTTGAGAAGAATAGGAGAATTACTGTTTCGGAAAACCCAATTCGGCCTAAGGTAATTTGCATTTTATTTGGAGTGCTAAATTTATGAAGTTTATAGATTTTTGAATGTTTGGTTAACACATTGGCTATAATGTCTATAAATGTGAGAATTGCAAATCACTTTTAAAGTTTTGCTGGTTGTAGCTCAAGCTTCATTCTTATCCTAAGCCTCGTTTCTAATGTCTTATTCTCTGTGAAGATGTAAAATTTTGAACACCTTTTAAGCTCTGTAGCCTCACTTCTTACATAACTTCATATTTGTGAGGTTGTTCTTCTTTATATGGTTGGCTTTTAGGAAGAAGTAGCTACGTGAAGTTGATTCTTCACTTTGAAGTTTTAGTGTTATTATGAAATCATATGTCCCACTTATGTTCTGAAGTTGCTATTGATGGTGATGTCATCATGTGATCATAAAATTATTCTTTGAGCATGTTGTTAGCATCTGATGGATTCAAAGGTGGTGTCTTGATTGGGCTTACCTAGTTGATGTTTAATGATGCCAATTCCTTACTTAGAGATTTGAAAGCCAAATCAATGAATATGATGAAAATCTTGATGGAATGATCACACTGATGTGACTTATTGTGGTTGAGGTTTACATATTTTTTATCAAGTCTTTATTTCTTTATTGCTATCTTCATGCTTTTCTTGCTCATTCTCTCATTTTTGTTTGTATTCTCTTGCACTTTTTATCTTTCTCTATCTTTTGCTATCCTTCTTTGAAGTTCTTGTTCATCTAAAAGCGTTATGAAGTCAAGGTGGAGGTTCCTTCTTCTATCAAGGAGAAGGATGCAAAGCTTTTACGTCATAGTTATGACTTGGTGAGGACTTGACTATGAAAGCGCTGGAGATTGTCGAGTTCCCCAAGTCACTCTCTTACATGGAGTTATGCTTTTAGAGGGACCGCTTCACTCTTGACCTATGACTTCTTTTATTTCATGAAGTTGTTGAGTTTTTAATTGCTTTTGTCCCATTTTGGCTTAATTTGTGTCATCTCCTCCACAAACAAAGGATAAAACTTCTTTAGAAACATATTGTAAAGGGATTTATAGATAGTGCAATTCGGTTTTTTTTTTTTTCTTAAGGTTATAGAAGATACGGTAAATGATTAGATGAATAAAATTAATTTCTTGAAGTCAGCCTAGGGTGGGATGATCAAGGCCAGGTCAGAACATGACTACAAGGGATGAGTTTATCCAATCTATGTTCTCTATTGACGAGTAGTAGGTGCTTTAAAGTTCAATACTATATTTTTGGACTATAAATATACTTATCTGAGAAGATGATCAAGGTGACACGTGATCTTAGATCTTAGATAGTTTTTTATTTATATGTCGAGTTGAGTAAGTTGCTATAACTTTCGGTTTGCATTTTTTTTAAATTCTCTGATGATCTTCCTATTTGACAAAGAAGGCAACTTTATCTATAAGGATTTGAACCAATTGAAGAGGCGATGAGTCATCTTGGAGTCAAGGAGGAAGAGGAAAGTAGAGTTTGTTCTCAAGAGGCAATAAACACCTGCTACTTCAACCCTAGTGGTACCTACTTTTACTTGTTTGAAAAATTCCTCATTTGTATCAGGTGCTAAGAGAGTCATTCCTGGGTTATCGATAAGAGGCAAGAGTATTGATACGTTGCTAAAGTTGGTACATGCATTAGAGTTGGTCTCTCAAATTTCAGAACCAAGGGCATTATGATCTCTTTAGGTGACCTAAAGGAGAATTCAACTTTAAAGTAGTTGAAGATGGGTAGGACAAACAAAGGGAAGGAGCCTAGTTCACTCATACAATGTTTTCATGTCACATTTCTGCAATGAGGAAGGTAAAGACTTCCTTCAATTTGGAACAAAGTTTTGGCAAGGGTATTGTCAAATCTAGCATTAATCTCCTACAACTAAGCGTAGAGTTGATTATAGCTGCATATTATCTTGATCATGTTATCACATGTTGCCTCTATAAGAGATTGGAAGATGTGTTGACTAGCAACATACATATGGTAGTGATATGAAAACATGTACAATTTCGGTAAATATGTTTCTTTTTGTTGAGAAGCTGCAATAGATTGTTTGCTTAGTACAAGAATAAATTAAAGAATTTTGATGCTGTTAATATTGAGAATAAAGAGTTGGAAGTCTTCTTTAGTACGGAGAGGGCCCTTTTGAAGTTGAAAGATGAGGAAATCACGATGATAAGGAAGAATTTATAAGGAGGGTGCTTCCTTTGCCATGGCGGTGAATCGGTTGGAGAAGTCCTAAAGGGATCTTATAGTGTTCAAGAAGCATGCAAGTTCAAGCTTCAAGGTTCAAAACTCTCTGAGAATATACTGTTAAATAACAACATAAAATTTAAACTCTATAGTATTGTAAACAATTTGTAGGAGTGAATGGGCTCAATTTATGCTGAAGTTTTAGTTTGTGTGCTGGTGATTATCTCTAAGATTCAACTAGAGTGGACTTCTCTAGCAATGAAAATCTCGTGGAAAAGAGTGGTTGGCTATAGCTTCAATTTCTGCTCTGGCATTTTTAGGATTTAATATGATGCTTGTTTTGCTTGTTTTGGGATTTTAACATGATGCTTGTTTTGCAACTTTAATGAGTGTAACAAAATGCTGAGAAGTAGATGTTGTTAATTGACTTGTACATAAGAGAGAATAATGAATAGTGGATTACAACTTGTAGATAATGTTGAATAAAAAAAGTAAACAATGTTGATTTTGAGATTCTAGCACATAATGAATAACGAATTGAAGTCTTGAGGTAATAATGAGTATTGACTGAGTTGTAACTTGCTGTTGTAAGTGAAAGTTTTTTTATTTTTTATTTTTTGAAATTTCATAATTGACTTTATTGACTTGAATTAATATTGAATATGATATAGCTATTAAGTTCGTTAGATTTACTTCTTTTCTTGAATGAAGCACACGCTTTAAGTTGAGGTTAGAGATCCTTCGTTAAGGATCATTCATCTGTGAGTCATTGCTCGCTTATAGGGAGTAGTCTAGCTCTTCTAAACTCGTCCAGCCATTCTGCTGTATTCTTCAGTATATTTATCATTAAAGTTACAAGGAAGTAAAAAATCTAGTGGCATTGGATTACTTTATCTCCCCTCTCTCCCTCTACCTCCTATGGCTGTCTCCTCCATCCCTGCTGTTATGTGCAGAGATTTAGATCCATGGGGCCAGGGCTTTGAGGAGAGGCAGGGCGCTTGTCCTTGACAGCTAATGGAACTAATTTCATTCTTTCTCCAGTTTTAGAATATAAAGTTACTTTTACTGAAACCAGAGCAGTACTGTCCAAGGAGGAATTTACTGATGATCCAAGAAAAGCAAGTTCGACCAGTTGTGGCTGATAATGATTTATTAACATCTGAAAAATTAAGTTTTAGTCAATTTTTTAGGTCTTACTGGAGAGATTTACTAGAAAAAATTAGGACATAAAGCCACAAATCTCTTGGGCAAAAATTAGGCATTTTCAGTTTTGAGTAAACACGTGTGGAAAGAGGCTTGTTGTCAATTTTGGGGTTTTTATTTTCCATTTTTACGGTTAACACATACAATTTTCCTTAGCACGGAGATTTCAATGTTTATTTAACCATCAACATTTTTGTATGCATTTCCTGCTATTTAGAATCAAATTAGTTGAGAGAGTAATTAATTTGGTATTTTCCATATATGTGCTGTCCTCTACTGCACTAGTTCCTGCCATTGTTGAACAAAATTTGAATCAATATACCTTATTAGTTGGCTTGGTGAAACCTCTCGTGGAGTGCTGAATCACTGTTCACCCTACATTCATTGTGGGCGTGTTGTGATGACTTACGCATAGTATCATATCCAGAAATCATGCATGGTAATGATATTGATTATAATATTTTCAATCATTCATTGTTAGGACTGTTCCTCATCATATTTCCTTTCTTGGGCCAATAATATGGTGTTGATACAAACATATTCACAACTTAATATTATACGGGAAGACTGATAGCTTTTTTTCTCCTCTAGATGAAACTGAGGTTGTGAAGACAGATAGCATCTTGAATATTGAATATGAAATCATGGGTGATAGAGCCGTTGGTGCACATATACCTGTGAATATAAAACCTGAAGGCAAAGGCAAACTATTGTTTAAAATTGCACTTGCCTTACAGCGGCCTGTGGTTGATCCTTGTCTGGCTGTTGGATTTCTTCCATTTACTATTGATTGCCTGAGAGTTGGACAACTGGTTGATATGAAATGGAGACTTGAAAGGTTGAAAGATCCAGCGGAAAGTCCATCATCCTTGGCCAATGTGAGTGATCCATTACACTTGTTTCATTGTCTTCGTTCCCAATTTGATTAAGTATTTAAATTTTGTGCCTTGGATTTTTAAGAATTCTACTCCAGTTCTTCAATCCATATCGTAAATTGATCGAGATTTCCGAGCAGAGATTTCGGTCATCATCGTTGTCACGCTTGTGTTTATAATGCATCTGAGGTTTATTGTATGTTTTACTCATAAATTTTCTTAGAACGGGTTATAATAAAAGAGAAATAATTATATGTATAATGGATCAATTTGATAGTTTAAATAAAAACATTTGAATCAGACACATGAAATGAAGAAATTGAAAGAAGCTATAAAGAATCTCAACATACCACATGATTTAGAATAGTATCCATATTCTTTGATTTATGCCTATAATAGATATCTGTGAGACTAATGCATTTCAAATCCTAGCATGAATAGAATGTTACATAAGATTCATCAAGTAGAGGCAAAATATAATTGTGGAATAACTTGAAGTTTCGATCTTTCTTTTGTTTGGTAGGATGAGTTATTCTATGAAGTAGATGTTAATCCAGAGAACTGGATGATTGCTGGGAGGAAGAGGGGACATATATCTCTGTCTGCGACTCAAGGTCTGCAATTCGTTTTTTTTAGAGGACTTTCTTGCTTCCATGGATTTAGCTAATTAAAGAAGCTTACTAATAGAAGTAATGGCTGTTTCAGGTTCAAGGGTAGTTATCACAGTGAGTTGCTTGCCTCTTGTCTCCGGTTATGTTCGTCCTCCCCAGCTCGGACTTCCCGGCATCGCCGAATCCAATATAAGCTGCAATCCTGCTGGGCCTCACCTAGTCTGTGTATTGCCTCCAACTCTGAGTTCTTCCTTCTGTGTTCCAGCTTGATCTCCTGTTCTTACAGATTTCTCTTGGAGGTTTAATCTTTCGCCATTTAAATCTTTCTTGAATTCCTCCTGTTGGCCGGATTAGATCCTGACCTTTCAAACTGCAAAAGGCTGCTATGAACCAGAGAAATCTCATTATACTGATGAAAATATAGGTAACCAAAAAGGGAAATGAACATTTTAAATTTGATTTATGAAATTCAAATCTGATGATTTTGTTGAGTGCATTTTTTTGAAGAATTTTTGTTTTTCGCATGCCCATGTAAAAAATTGTGAAGGTAGAAAGATGTTCGATTTATGCTATAAGAGATCATGCAGGTGATGAAGTCTTGTACTTAACGAAGTAAAATTCTGTATTATCATTTTGAGGTTCACATTATCACAATTCTTTAGTGAATTTCACTTTTATCTTTCTGGCTTTCCAAAGCTGGTTATGACGGTATGCCGATTTTGACAGTATACCATATGTTTTAATTTGTAGTTTTTGGTACATTGTATTCAATCAGATGCATGGAAATTTATGTATATTAAATTATATCCATTCTTCTTGAAAAGTGTTGTTTGCTTCTGCATTCATTGTACTATCCCATAGAAAATTCCATTAGGAGATTCGGATATAGAGAGAGAGAGAGAGAGAGAGATTGTGTGGGTGGGCAAGACACAAAGGTGGCAAGTGGCAAGTGAATAGTAGTAAGTAGATGTACTTGATGGGAAGAGAGGATTATAGAGAGAGAGAGAGAGAGAGAGAGAGATGATAATGCGGCCATTAGTGGGAGGTGGAAGGAGCAATAATGGTGGAAAGTGGAAGCTGTGTGGTTGGTCTTAAACTACATACAGGGTTCCTAAGTCAACCATTTGCACCAATTCCATAATTCAGATAATATGTATTAATACACACAAATAAAGCATTTAACAATATCACAATAATTTATGAAGTCTTTATCAGTTGGAATAGTTGGTACCTCACAGGCTTTATAGCCCAGTATCAAGAGGTTAATTGCGAGAGATGACCGTTGGTTGAGCTTCTGCTCAATGTATCGTTGAAGCGTGTGTAATTGACTTCATGAGCTAACGGTTCTCAAAAAATAAAGAGGTTAATTATATAAAAAGATGATACAATATTTACTTTAGATTGAATTTAATGTAAAGTCAAATAATAATAATAATAATAATAATGTTGTATGGGTCTAGTGAATTTAAAGAAATGTTTTTTTTCCTTCTTAAAAAGCATTTTTTGGATTCTCAACCTTTCACTTTTAGGAAGATATGCTGCCTGTCCCTATTTAGTATTTTTTAATAAATTAATTATTAATTAAGCTTAGTTATTAACTAAAGTATAATTAGAAAGTTAATTAATCATTATTTAATATTTTAATCATATTCAATTTTATAATACAATGATTAAGCGTTTTGTCTTTTAGTATAAAAAAGAAACTTTCCGACAAAACAAAAAGAACTATTAATATTATTATTTATCAGGGCATTATCTTTAAATTGAAAAATAAAAATTGTATCCAACAAATTTGATATAAATAATTTTAAATTTTTATTTTGTCCTGGCCATGTGAACCACCTTGATTTTTGGGGAGCAGAATGGCCTATTAAACTATAAGCAATATAGAATTTAAAATCAAGCGAGAATCACGGATCTTGATGGCCAGATTCCCTACGCGATAATCCCCCACTGTTGTAAGAACTTGACCCAATTTAGACAACCACTGGAGAGACCTATCCTCCCATGCTTCCTCCATTTATTTAATTTGCACAATCCCCATATTTTAAGATCTTAGTTGATTGTGGATATAATTTTACATCTGAATTTTAATAATATAGCATAATTAAGAGTATAAATGAGCCGAATTTTTATTTGTGTTAGGCTAATTTGAAAATTGTTTTGTTCGTATTCAAAATGGATCGAAATTTTACTATTCGTGTTCGTCTCATTTGAAAATTGATATATATATATATAACTATTATTATTATTATTATTATTATTATTTATTATATAATTTAATATATTTTTTTATTTCAAGTTAAATCGAATTATCTGATCAAAACAAAAGATTGTTTATGTTGTCGTTATAAATCGAGCAAATATTGTTAATGTTACCATTTAGTTAGCGAACTAGGAAACGTAATGCTGAACAACGACTTTTTTGACAGCCCTAATCATAATGTGAGGTTCAATTAATACACAGTTATTATGTATTAGTTACTAAACGTTGTGCATTATTATATATTGATATAATATTAATTATACGATAATACACATCATCTATATACATATCAGTGTATAATACATATCAATATACAACACTTCATAGTAAATACATAATAATTGTGTTTTGGTCGAACGTCACATAACACTTTGTTATTGGAGTCCAGACGAAGAAGCTACATGAAATGAAAACTCTACACATAATGCTTTTTTTTTATTCTAAGTGTTTATAATAATTATTATTAATATTAGAAGAATTTACATACATATCATATAATTTTTATATCTAATATCTAAACTTCAATTTTTACATATATAATGCTATAATCTTCAATATCACATAAAAAAATACTATCAGCACTAATTTTTTAAAAATAAAATATACTCTTTTAATCATAAGAAAGTGTTAGATAAGTAAGTATCTAATTTTACGTATTAGATATGTAAATGCATAAGAATTATATGATATGTATGTAAATTTTTTTTCATATTATTATATTTTTTGAGATATTTAAGTTAGATAAATTCACATATATAATATAGTAATAAAATATAATTTTAGTTGTTTTATACGAAAGTTACAATGCACGGTCTTCCATGCATTATATAACAATAGTTGAACCATTGTGTCTTCATGACTTCCACACACTAAAAATTTTCTAATGTGGCAAATCAAACTTTATTACAATCATTTAATAATTGTGGGGCACCATCACAATCCCATGCATCGAATGTCTATTTCTTCCACACAATTAAAATGTTTTCTTCTCTACCAACCTTTAAATCGAAAAATCTTTTATTAATTTGGCAAATATTTCCAATAACATAGGACAAAAATAAAAAAAATATAAAATTGCATGAAATATTTATTAATTGAGAAATTTACATACATAGCATCTAATTCTTATGCATATTTATATATCTAACATCGATATTTATAGATTTAGCATCTTTTTTATGCTTCAAAAAATAAAAAAATATTATTATTATTATAATAATAATAATTTAGGTTATATATATAGATATTAGATATATAAATATATAAGAATTATGTATTATATATATAAAAAACAGTTTTGCTCATTGGGCTAAATTCCAAGAATTTAACTCTAAATAAATAATGGTAAGAGAGTGGGCCCACACAAAAATATGGCTCACATCGCACCGAAGCCATTTCATGCAAAGGGGTAGTGCTATTCTGAATTTGTGTATTATCATATCCTCTTATTGGTGAAATGATGTACAGCTCAGCGGATAATTGTCTCATCTGAATTTTATAATTTCTCTCATATATGATATACTCATAATATTCATTTGCACCTCCTAAAAATTATTTTTCCTTCCACTTTTATCTTAACATATAACTTTATCTCTCCCGAAAGCAGAGGTTGGTTCCGCCTCTGTATGATCTATAATACAATATCATTTTGATGCCCAGATAAAAATAAAAAAGTTGATTTTGATTGTGAGAAGATAGTTATAAGAAATGGTTAATGGCATCTGTGATAATATTTCATTGGCGTGATTCAAAATTCTACGATTTCAAATAATTGATATATATATATATATAGTAAAATCTGTCTAAAGTGATATTATTGGGATGAGAGGTAGGATATCACTTTAGGTAAGTACAATATATACATTATCATATAGTTGGGACCGAGTCATGTTTATCACTTTAGATAGATTTTTATTGTATATATATATATATATATATATATATATATATATATATATATATATATATATATATATATATATATATATATATATATATATATATATATATATATATATATATATATATATATATTAAAATGAAAATACTAATAATGTAAAATTCAAGTAAAAAATTATTATGTTCATAATATGAGAACAACACAAAGGCTTAAGATGAATAACGGCTATAATGGTTAAGATTAAGATCAAAAGTCAAAGACATTCATTTAACAATGAGAAATTGAAGAAGTTCATATTTGAAAGTTAAAATTTTTAGAATTATTAAAATGATTTAAATTTAAAATTTGAATATTTGAATTTTAAAGTTTAAGTCTTTTCTTCTATGTGGGATGCTTATTATTATCATTTTGTATTTATTTAAATTATGTGGGGGTGGTCACTTCTTAATTAGAGTCAACCTTAAAGTGGTCCATCTCTCCTTTCCTATTTGTTTTAAAAATTTCCTCTTTTCTAGATTTTATAAATGGCAAAATATATAATTTTAAATATTTATTTTTTTAATAAAATTTAGCTTTTAATCTTCATAAAAAAAAATATAAAGATTAAAACTCTAAGGTTTTGTGTTCGGTGGTCAAATTTTTTCTTGAATGTAAGCTTGATGATTGACCTCTTTAGGCTCTTCTTAGGGGAAGACCTAAGTATCTTCTTATCTCTTGTTAATATCTTTCACCCACCTCTTCAAAAGGCATGTAGGTGTTGTTGAATTACAATAGTAAAATGTCCCATATAGCTAAGCATCCCACTAAAGTTAGCCTTATTATCAAGAATTATAGTGGATCCACACTTTATATTAGGATGACTTTTTGGGCTATTATGTAGTAATGGAGCTTTTAGGATGGTGTTAGAGCTCGATTCGTTTAAAAAATTGTTGCTTTCAGTTTGTTTAATATTGATTAGCTTTAATTAACAAATTTTAAAGAAATAAACAGCCTTAATCGTTAATCAGCCTTATATAGCATCGTTTATGAACATACCTTAATCGAGCCTTAATCGAGCCATTATCGAGCCTTAATCGAGCCTCATACAATATAGTTTATGAACAATTCATCGAGCCCATTTAATGAGCTTGTTGCGAAACAAATAATATTCACATTAATAACGATAAATTGATTGTTTATTTGAAAATTATTTCAAAGTGTTGTTTCGTTATAATTAAATGACGAACATAAATAAGCTCTAATCGTAATGTAGCTTGTTGACATTTTTTTGTACAAATAATCAAAATATTATAATTTACTCTTTAATTATCGAGGTTATTTATTTTGTGAATCTTAATCTATTTGTGGCTTGGGCTTATAGATAATTATACACTAACTAATTTCTTATCAATAATCTTCACTTTTATATCCATAACATCTTACTAATTGCCAATATATCATATATAGCACATGAAAAGGGAAAAGTTCATATACTCTAAAATCAATGTCTAAAAGAATTGTCATTTAGATTATTATATATTATAAAAATAACATTTGGTTAATTTTAATTTATTAATTTTATAATTAATAGAAAATTTACTCTTGAAAGCTTAATTTTTGGCAAGTAGTTCTAAGCTACAACATAGCATATACTTAATATATAAATAATGCACACATATTAAACACAATTAAGCAAGCAAGCACATTCTATTGCTTTTAACTCATTGACTATATTCATAATTGTATTCTATGTAACACACTCTAAAAAAAGAAAAATATTAAAAATAGTAGGGTCTTCATTGTAAATTTAATTATTATTGAAAGAACATATATTGATGTGAATTTAATTTTTATTCAAATTTGATTATAAATTAATGAATTTTAATATTAGTTTTAGATTTAATATCATAAAAAATTTTAAAATATTAATAAATTGGTTTTCATCATTGAATTGTTAATCAAATTAGAATAAATTCATTAAATTCAATTAATCAAGCATGATTTATTTAAGTTTAGATGTTTTGATCATTATGAAAATTCCTAGATTCAAATTATTAATTTTTTGTTAATTTGTGGGTTTTGTTTTAATCTTTGAATCAAATAACATTTTACTCAAATGTTAGTTTTTAAGGTGAAATTGTAGATTTATATTCATCAACTTTTATTTAATAAGCTGATTGTTTTTGTTATATTATCATCTTTTCTACATTAAAATCCATAATTTTATCATTTTTGAGCAATAAAAAATTAATGTTTATTGAAATTATTTTATAATTTATATTTAAAAAATATTATTCATTTATGAAATTTTTTTGGCTCAAATCCTTAAATTTTAAGATTTAAAATGATTTTTTATTTTAAAATTTATTATATGTTTATAATTTATAAATATATTTAACGAATAAATGAGGGTGAATATTTAAAATTACAATTCATATGCATTTCATTTATCAATTATTAACCATTATTCTATTTATTTTTTAAATAAATTGTTTTATAATGCATTATTTTATAAAATTAAATTTATCCAACAAATGAAAATGAATGTAAAATGTTATTTCAAAATTAAAAAAAAAAGTAAATTTTTTATATTTAAAAAAATGTTAACTATTCTATTTTATGTTTTAATATTTATATAAGTTTTAAAATTATAATTTCTATTTTTAATATTTAAAAAAATTTCCTTGATTAGAATTTTTAAAATTTTATGTTGTCTGAATATATATATCTAAATAATTTAGGGTAATTACATAATAGTCATGATTAATGCGGCTTCGGCTCCAGTGGGTCTGAGCGGAACTATAAATCCAGAGCCCGAATCATTCCGGCCTTCTCCTACCATTTCTTCTCCGACGAGAGAGAAATGCTCGGCTGCTTCTCGAGGCTAAGACGCCCTTCCTCCATTCCTCCTCCATTAACCAAATCCTCTTCCCATGCCGGCGACCCCTCCACCGCCGTTTTCAAATCCTTCAACTCTCTCTACGAACCGTCATCCGATTCCGACATCCACACTCCATTCTCCTCCCAAACCTTAACCCTAACCACCTCCTCCTCCTCCGCCGCCGATCCTGACCTGATCTCCTCCGCCATCGCCTCTCGCCGCCTCTTCCCCGCCTCCCCTGGCCCATCCAATTCCATCCTCGACTCCCCCGCCGTCATGATCAGCCTCGGATCCGCCGGCTTCGCGGTTCCAACCTACACACCGGACCCCTATTCAGATTTCCGGCGATCCATGGAGGAGATGGCGACGGCGATCGGCGTTTCCGGCCGTGGTACCCAGCTCGACCTCGCCGTCCTCTGCGAACTCCTATTCTGCTACCTGGAGCTCAATCGGAAGCAGGCGCATAAGTATATCGTTAGCGCCTTCGTCGACCTTCTCGTCTCACTCTCCGGCGATGAGTGACGACAGAGCTCTGTGCTCTGTTCTGTTCTCTGAGCCTTCCGTTTCTCGCCCTTCAGCTTTTGCTTTTACGGGTGCGTTGTAATGGGCGTGCTGTACTGAGCTATACGTACATAGCAGCTTATTTAAAAATAAATAAATAAATCTTTTTCATGAGATTGTTGCGTGCATTGATCTGAACCGTTGGTTTGATCTCTGCATGACAGATTTATATCATGCATCGTAATATAGATAAATATAAAATTTATATTTTATTCTAAATAAATTAATATTAATGATATTTTTAATATCATTGAGTTCAGATAATCTCTTTAATTTAAAGTTAATTTTGATTGATTAATTAAATTTAAACTCTAATTTAATTAAAAGAGTTTGAGTAACGTTGAGAAGAATAAGAATATAGAGAAGAAAATTGAGAAATTGGGTCATAAAAAAAAAAGAAATTAAGGGATCATTTGGTATCAATATAAGTTTTTATTTTTATTTTATTTTTTATTTTATTTATTTATGTGTTGATTCAAAATTAAATATATTTAGCTTTGGTAGTTCTTTTTAAAAATATTTAAAATATTCAAAAATTATTTTGAATATTTTAAAAATCTTAAAAATAAAAAAAATACTTAAAATATTTAAAAATAAAATAAACACAAAATTATAAAAATATAATTGATCCCAAACAACTCTGAAAAGTTTTAAGTATTTTTTTAATAAATTTAGAATTAAAAGATAAACATATTTTTAAAAAATAAAAATAAAAATATTTAAAACTTTTTCATAATGAAAGTAGAGAGATATGTCCACAGTGCACATGCTTAGATTGATAATTATTATATTCAATAGTAAGTAATTCAAGTTTGAATATAATTTTCATAGCTTGTTTACTTAAATAAACCGAAATGAATATATATATATATATATATATATATATATAAGAGCTTGCCCCATTATATTCAAATGAATATAAGCTCTATTTACAAATAAATAAAATTCATTTTACCTTAATATATTATTATTATTAAAAATTATTGAATACAAATCAAAATCATGCAAAATAAATATTTTAAATGTATGCATATTAAAGCACAATGCACTAAAATAAATAAATAAAATTAATATAATATTTTTCACATATTTAAAAATCATTTTAAAATTTTGCAATTTTTTACTTTCTAAAATATGAAATTATATGTAATTTGTGATAACTAAGGATGGATGTCAAATGATGAAATTTAAGAGTTTGTTCCTTGAACTTGTATAAGTCATCCAAAGGCAATTTACTTGAAGTTTCATCTTTTCAATCATTTTCATTAATATGTCTATATAATGTTCTAATAATTTATAGAGACATAAATAAAATGGCTTTTATTATCTCATTTATTATTATCTAATTATTAGAAGTAAGACTTTTATTTGGGTATGATTATTGTGACTACAAATTTGTATATATTTGAGATAGTTTGAAAAATATATTCAGAACAACTAAGGGTCGAATTGGGGCGTTGCAGCTATCTGAAGAATAATGATAGGGCTGCTACAGAAGAAGTGGCTATTTAAAAACCTGCAATGATTATTACAATTTTTATTTTTAAAAACTCAGACCTCAGCTTTCTGACAAACATTGTGCTTAATCAGATTAAATTGAAAACGCAAATCTTCTATCGTAGATTCTTCAAAACTCGATCAGAACACAGTTTCTAAATGACTGTGCGGTGCATTTTCGCACCGTATTGCTGCCCCAAACGCAGCCTAAATCATTTCTTTAAGCACTTTAAGATTTGAATTCTACATTAAAATTCAAGCTCGAGTTCTTTAAGATTCAAAATTGGCTTCAAAATTAGTACTCAATCAAAAGGAAATTTTGGATGCCTATTTGTTCTAACAATTGCTTAAGAGCAATGCTTCCTATATGAGTCAATATTCAGCTTTGATGTTGCTATCAAATTTATTTGATTTAACTAACAACAATTTCTTTGACCAAGCAATTGGTGAACCATCAATATCTAAGCTTAGAAACACTACATTGCCTTCATTTTTTTCCCACACATTTTAATAAAATCAATGTGTTCCTAAATTAAAATTGGTGGAATTTAAATATTATTATTAGTACTAATTATCATTATTATTAGTATTATTTAAGGATGTTAATTATGAATCAAATATATTAAAAACTTGTGTTTATTTTTTTAATTTGAATTATAATTTCTAAGCATATAGACTTTTATTATTCAATTATCATTAATATTTTTTAGAGAAGATCAGACATTTTTAATTAAAATTATAAAAAAAATGCAATTTTATCATTTAAAGTAAATAATATAAAGAAAAAGCCAGAAGTAAATTCTAATTTTTTTATTTATTTCAAATATCATCTAAAATCATAACCTCAATTATTCTTTTAGGTCCATTTTATAAAGGTTATACATCAATTTTATTTCCTTTTTAATAAAATGGCTTTCTCAAGCAAAAGAATGGTGACATAAATAATCCCCATTTGTATTAGAGATTTTTTTTAATTATTAATTATATGAAGTTGTCAATACTTTTTTTTCTTCACAAATATATATATATATATATATATATATATATATATATATATATATATATATATATATATATATATATATATATATATATATATATATATATATATATATATATATATATATATATATATATATGATATAATTAAACAATTTTAGAGGTATTGTATTGAAAATTTATTTATAGGATTTTGAGGTATTTTAACTTGCAATTTGATAATAAGTTGATAAATTTAAAATGTGAAAATTGCTTCTATAATTAAATTCAAATATATAATTAAAAAGCAATTAAACCATTAAAAAAGTGCATATTTTTACAAATGGCCAAGATTTGCAACATTTTTTTTTTCATGTAGGACCTATATTTCAATGACTTGGGTAGAAAAATAAATATGGACTTAGATTTGTAATATCTAATGATTTATTTTCAACATACAAAACATATGATTGCATTGTAACAATTTTAAAAAGTTGAACCAAAATTTTTTGGATGATTTATTTAGTTTTGAAATTTGTGATTGGGATATTGATTTTAATTGTTAAATTATTTGGTTTTTGATTATTCGATCGGTTAGTGATTCAATATTTAGATAAAATCAATAATTAATTAAATACTAAAAATTTAAATCTCAATCAATGTTTTAATAAGAATAACCAATTGTTTTCATAGTTATATGATTTTAATTATGTTTACTATTTATGAATTATATAATAAAAAAATTATATAATGTATATAAATTGCATAAATAAATTTTAAATATAGGCCACTTAGGTTCATCCAAAAGTTAACCTAAACAACTAAAATCAATAGGTTTTGCAAATTTGTCATCCAAAATTAGGGTTATAAGTTTAGCTTAAAATTTGAAGATAACTTGAAAATAGAATCAAAATTTAGATCAAGATTGTGAGTCGAGAGTTCAAATAGAACTTTTTTTTGAGTTATTCTCGAGTCGGCCACAGAATAGATAAAACCAGCTCGGCCACAGATTGAATTGATATTTTTCTAATATTAAAAGAATTTAAATTTACATATTATATTTACCCTATTTGATTTAGTGCAAATTTATATAGTTGTGGAGCATGGGCACACATATGGCAATATTCAATGTGTCAAATGAAGATAAAATTCTAAGTTTCCAACAACAAAGTTGTTTATTAAATTAAATATATTGAATTATAACTTGTAATCTATTTAAGTAAGTGTAATATTATTATAAGTATAAATATTATCTCGATATAATATATTTAAAAATCATATATTTTTTGTTTCATGCACTTAATTGAATTTTCATTCATTTTTTATAATCATTTTATCATTGAATTTGAACTATTTTGATCTAAATGGGTAGCTAGATTAAATTTTGAAATAAAATAAGATGAAAAGCTCAATTCAAGCTAACTCCAAATAAGATCGAACCAGCATGAAATCAATTAAAAAATGAGTTAAGTTAGCTAGAAGTTGATTGATTTGAGTTAAGAAACTTAGGATCTATTTGTGATCATTTTTACTATATTTTTTTATTTATATTATTTTAATAATATGTCTATTTAGTGTATTTTAAAATATTTTACATTTTCTTTTCAAAAATAAAGCATATTATTTTAAAATTACTCTAAACAACCTTAATTTTTTTAATATTTAAAAAACAACTATATCATCAAATATATATTTTTTAAATCAAAATATAAATAAAATATTAATTAAAATTTTGAAAAATAAAAAAGAACCCAAACTTCCCCTTCTTACCATATCATTTTCATATATTTACACATTTAATAATTAAATTTTTAATATTACATCAAAAATATTTTATATGTATATATAAGTTGGATCTAATGGGCCTGGTCTTTATTTTGGGCTGGTTTAGGGTGGAATGTTTTAGGCCTTAGCTTTTTGTAGCCCACAAATAAGCGCTCTTCCAGTCCTAGGGCTTTCTTTTCTAGTATTCTGCATCTCTCTTCTCATATTTCTCATAGGCGCGAGTGTAGCCGACGGAGGAGAAGGGACTAAACCCTAGTACTGGAAACTGAGAAAAAAATGGTTATATTTCTTCAAACTTGTTTTGTAATTCTCTTGACTCAATTTTTCTAGATCGCTTCTCTAATCGGTTTTTTGGGGGTTTGTTTTTGGTGCGACCTTTTTACTCAGTCTCTAATTGCGAACGAGGATTTCCAGCACATCCTTCGTGTGCTGAACACTAACGTAGATGGAAAGAAGAAGATCATGTTTGCTCTCACCTCCATCAAAGGTATTGGTCGCCGTTTTGCCAACATCGCCTGCAAGAAGGCGGACGTCGATATGAACAAGAGGTATGATGTCTTCCACCGTTGAGATGATTAGGGCCAGATTGGGATTAAACCTTTACGTGGAGGTTGATATATTATTTAGAAAGATTTACACTTTATTGTGGAGATTGAAATTCTGCTGTCCCCTTCTTTGTCATCGATCTCGTAAATATTTTTCTCGTTTCCTTATTCCACTGTTAGGTATGTTTTAGTCTTCTTGCTGATGCATATTCGGCTCTGCTGTAAATCTTCCTTTTTTTTCCACTAGTGTTTATGAATTTTCTATGGTTCGGTTGTATTGCTTTTTAGCAGAAATTTTGTTGAATCTCTGAGAATTCAATTTTTTATTTATTTATTTTTATTATTTTTTTGGTACTGCTAATAAGTAGTTCTCCTGTGTTTATTGTTTCATAAGATCTTCAGCAATTAGATGTTTGATTCGTTTCCATTTGAAGTGATAATTATTCAATTTTATTATGCATATAATAATGTTACCCAAATTGTCTTTGGCTCTAAGAATAAAAATTTCAAGCTCCAATTGAGTAATCTATAAATGACAATGTAATTTGGTATGCCGGTTTTATATTTTTATTGAACTAGATATACAAGGAAGCTGTTATAAAGATGAGTTTCCCATTTTATGGTTTCCTCCACCCCATCGAATTGCTTTGCCTGTTGAGGACTTCAGTTCTTCTCTCTTTTAATCATTCGAAGTACTTTGTAGAGTTGAATGTGTCTACTTTTGTTTTTGTGCAGGGCTGGTGAACTCTCTACTGCTGAACTTGAGAACCTCATGACTGTTGTTGCAAATCCACGCCAATTCAAAATCCCAGATTGGTTCTTGAACAGAAAGAAAGATTACAAGGATGGCCGGTATTCCCAAGTAGTGTCAAATGCCCTGGACATGAAACTGAGGGATGATCTAGAAAGATTGAAGAAGATCAGGTGTGTAATTTTGAAAGATTTTGTTAATTATTTTTGCAACAATTATTCCAAATGTTTATATATTATAAAGGGCTTTCCGCATTTATTGTTTTTAACTTATTACACTATTCTATGTTCTCAGCAAGGTTTAAAATTATGCAGTTAGGTATTGAAATATATATTTTTTATGAGGTGACGCATAAGCCTCAAGGTGTTTTAAGGTATAAATCTCAAAATTAATCCATTAAATTGATTAAAAATATAAAAATTAAAACATTTGAGAGTAATCATTCTTATGCCTCAATACTATTAACTCAATTTTCTTAGAGTACAAGTACTTAATAATAAGAAGTCTAAGATAAACTGGTAAGCATTAATAAGTCAAGAAGCCTAAAACAAGCATGTCCTAAAATAAATTAGTTATGACTTAGGACTCAAAATTCAAAATTCTCTCCCATCACTTAGAGTGCTTCATTAGAATTATCATCATGGTTGATTACTTTCTCGCATCCCTCTCTTTTACTTGTACTAACTTTCTCCCATTCTTTTTCATTTTATTCAATTTCAATCATCTTTCTCTTTCCTTGTAAATAAATTCTAAACAGAATATTATTTAAAATAATAATCATATTGACCTTTTATAATTTCTGTTATATAAAATGTTATGCTATTCTTTTGATATATTTTTGTAGACCTTTGTTATTTCTTGTTACTTCGTCAAGAAAATCAGCATTGAGATCTTCCTCTCGTAATTATAATGGTGAAACATTTTATCCATTTGACTGTCATTTCTATTAAAATGGTGCCACTATTTTGGAATTTTGTAATTTGACTTTTTTTACAAGTATTTCTTGAGAAGATGAATCCCTATATTGAATAACTGAGTTAGGGCTGGTAGGCCTTGTTTTATTATTTTGTCTTTATTCTAATTGCTTGATAGCTATTGCCAACTTATGATCAATGCTCAAACCATTTCATGTAGGTGTGGGATATTCAATGTAGCTTTAAACACCCCAAAGCCTTTTTTGGTAGTTTTTAGTCTCCATTTTCTTATCCTTATTTCTTAAGATGTACTATTGATATTTTATATGTTTTAGTTTGGTTAGAATCGCTTTCTTAAATGATTTTCAAGGATCTTATCATACCACTTTGGTAAAACAAATTCTGCGTAGGTAATGTTGAATGCAATTTGTTGTAAATGTCTGAATATTTTTCTTTATTTATGAACATATCTATTTTTTCTCGTGTTGAGGTTCTTAATCAGCTATTTTTCTATACACCTTTCTCCCATGAGGTTTAGCACTTGTAATGTTCATTAATCTGTTAGTCTCTTCCGCTCTTTCTAAGATACCATTCAAGGAAAATTAAGAATGTTACAATGGATAACAAGAATGCTGATATTTAGAAAATCTATCTTTTGCATTTAATTTAATGTAAAAAATAATCATTTTAATCATTTTGTCCGAATTTTCAAACCAATGAATTACTTTTAAGTAATACTTGGGCTATGTTTGGAATGGTTATACTTTTTGTTTGTTAAAATCGAAACTTGTCAAAAGCTTTTTTTAGCCCCAATTTATATTCTATTTCCTTCAAAATAGATTTTCTAATGGATATTGTGTGAAAAGCAGGAGAAATTTGTCCAATTTTTACATCCAAATGGGCCCTTGCTTTTTTATGGTTGTTTTTCTCACTATAAATGCACACATAAAGCAAAAATTGAAGGAAGCTTTATAGCATGATTGACCAAACTAAATACACGAACTATAATTGCATATAGATGGAATAAGTTTTGTTGAATCTTTTGAATTACAACAAAAGCTAAATGAGACCAAAGGAGCAGATGCTTGTGACCGTCAGGTTAGATTTTTATGGTAAGGCGTTGCTATGGCACATGGAAGTTTTTGGTTAGCTCACATTGGATGGTTACAAAATATACTCTTTTTTATGGAAAGTTCAGTGAATTTTTCTAGTTAATATGAAAGAGATGTTATTTATAAGAATACAAGATTAGAGAAAAAAAGTCAAATGCTGTAGAAGAAATTAAAACATTAAGCACTTATTTTCTTTCACTCCAATTACATACTAATGGAAGAGAAAGCATCACAAAGCTCCGAGAAATCTTTATTGATGATTTATCTCTCTATAAGTTCGAGTTAGCAGTAGGAGTGTCAATATCCAAAAGCAACTAAAAAAGATATGAAAATTTTTCGATTTTTATTTACATGTCATAAATAACTGATTGAATAAAACCTTTGTTAAGTAAAGAAACCTTGTTAGGAATTTTTCTCATATAGATAATTTAGCTAGTGATTGTGGTTTTAATAATAGATATCCAAATTGATGTGCTTGACTGATGACAAATGTTGCCATTCATTAAGAATGAATAGATTGATTTTATCGGGCATCTACCATTTGTTCAAAGAAGCTAGTTAGGAATGTCATGGTTATTATCTAGAGTAATGTGTAGGGCTGAAAATGAATTGAGCGTTCGACAAGCTTCTCGTGACTCGGCTCGGTTAGAGCTCCTTTATGATCATTTGATTAACTAATCGAACGAGCTCGAACACTTTTGTAAATATTCGATTGCTAAATAAACAAGTTTGTTGTTTGGTTCATTATTGTTTATGAATGATATTGTTTAAAGCTCGTGAACAAGTTTGTTAAGGAACTCGATTGTAACTCGATTAAGGCTTGATCGTGAACAATATTATTTAAATTTTTATTTTTTAGACTTTAATTGATACAGCTTGTGTATATTTCTCAACAAACTGCTCACAAACATGCTAGATTACGGCTTGATTTAAGCTTGTTTACTTCATTAAATGAGCTGCGCATTAACGGTCTTGATAATCCTAATTTGAACCAAGATCATGAACAAACTTGAGCCGGGCTTGAACATGTTTTTTTTTAAACGAACTCAAACTTGAACACCATCCTAAAAGCTTGAATCAAGCTTAGCTCGATAATGGTAAACAAGCTTGAACTTGAATAAGCACATACTTGACTCGGCTGGTGTCATTTGCAGCCCTAGTAATGTGCTTAATTACAGAGCAATGAAGTTCTTTCCTATCATTCAAATGATAAGTGATTCATTTTCATAAAATATGTCAATTGACCTCTAGATTAAAGTTAGAAGCAACATAATTATTATTATTATTCGTTGAAGATATATAAAGATCATTGAATTGAATGGTAATGGAGCAAATCATTCAACCATTTGTCCTTCCAAAAGTTATTATTTTTGTTATTATGAACTCTCCAAGAGGTGTTGATAAAAAAAGGATGTACAATTTTAGTAACTCCTATAATAATTGTTGGAACTTCGAGAGACATGATCCTTTCATAAATTTGAAGGAATCAAATTGTTGAAGTACATGCCCCTTATGATGTTTCTAATGAGGGATTATTTATTAATTTATTTATTTTTTATTTTGTTTTGTTGAAGGGATTTTCAAATTTTTTTGGTTATGGAAATATTCTTTTCATGCAAGTCTTTAGGGGCATAAAAACATTCCTCTACTTATTATGATTTGAGCCTTGACCTTTTTCTTTATTGTTTTTAGAATAATTTCTTTCCTATACCATTAATCTTTTTGATTTCCCAATTTGGAATCCATAAGTAATGTTAGTTGGGAGGAATAAAAGAAAGCACTAAATTAATAAATTAAATCTTACCACCTTTAGAGGGGAAGATATCTTTCCAAGAACAAAGGTTCTATTGAATCTTTCAATAAGAGGATTTCAAAAGGCTTTTTTGCTGACTTTTGTAAATAAAACGAATGACCAAGTACGTTAAGGTAAAAGATTTGAAGAGAACAAGTTATTATAATAAAGATAAAAGATTTGTAAGAACAACTCATAATGTTAGCTAGAAGAATACCATTATCAAGATATTTCTCAAGTAGATCAAAGAGGATCTATAGAAATTAATTCTAAGATCAAAATTTTATTCAAAGTGGATCAACATATTTTTAAGAATGTTGACTTCAAAGAAAGAATCGCCACAAAATAACAATTCATTATTTACAAATTGAAGGCTATTTATTTAGGGAACACTTGTCTTGAAGCAACATCCATCAATCCCATCAACTGAAGCGACATAAATCACCTTATGGAGGACATCTGCATCAATAATTAAGTGATGTGGAGAGAGTGGATCGCCTTGTCTAAGACCCTTGAAGCATTGCATTTATTGCTAAGTTCTCTATTGTCAATGGCTATATATTTTGCATGATCGTTGTATGCCAAAATATGAGAAATCTGAGAGGAAAAAATTACCACTTTTGAGTGTTAACGTGAAAGTTCCAATTGTAACTACAAAGGCCTTTTCAAACACCATTTTGAAGATGAGCTTATTTTAATTTTGTTTGAGGATAGAGTGAATCACTTGATCAGCTATACTTATGTTATCAATAGAACCTCTAGCAACAATGAAAGCACCTTGGGAAACATCAATTGAATTGGGAAAAAATCTCTGAGTCTATTAGCCAGGGCTTTCGGAATATTTTAAAAGCACCATTAAATAAACTTATGGTTTTGAAATTTTTGACTATCTCACTAACATCTTTATTAGGAATAAAGCATAAACGACCGAACTTAAGTTAACAAGGGATATTTTACTTGTATTTTCATAAACATGGTAGCCATATGTGGATGAGTTATATCTTACATTTTTTCAAAAAACCGTACTAGAGAATTCATTGGGCCTAGGACATTTAGAGGCACCAAGATAGAACATAAAATTCTTGATTTCATATGATGAAAAAGTAAAATCTATTCAAACAAAGGTTGGGGATCATCAGATGGATACAGGCTTATAATGCCAATATTATTGTTCTGAAGCCAAACTTCGATTAAAGCTTTTTTAGTAAAAAATACCCAGATAATATCGCATTGCTCAGTGATAACTTGCTTGCCCAGTTTGTTTTTTTGTGGAAAAATGAAGTTGTTAAGGATCCCCTCAAACAACCAATTAACTTTGGACCTATGCTGCTAATAAATCCCCTTTGTTTTCCATTTCTTTAGAGCAAAAGCCTGTTTTGTTCATAACCTTTAAGAGCAGAATCGAATAGAGACCAGAATTCGGCTTTTTATTTTCACATTTAGGAAACCTTGACTTGTTCTTCAAATATAATGTTTTTTTTCCCTCTAAATCTGAGGTCTTCTTTAACGAATCTTAACATCAAACCAAGCATGTAACACCTTCATCTTGAATGATAAAATCCTTCCAACAAGGAGAAATCATGTCTTTGTGGCCATTATATTAAACCAGTGATTCTTGAACCTGAATAATCTCAATTTAATATTAGGAACAAGGTAAAATTATAAAATTGTGGAGCAATAATGGAAAAAAGTTTATTCACAGTTTTTTTGGCCACCATTGGAAACAACTACCACAGTGAGAAGTGAAAATTTTCAAACTTAGCAAAAATTTCACTCTCTGAGTCGTTGATACCAAGTGAATCTACAACCCAATGGGGAAATGGTCAATCAAATTGAAGAAATTGATAAATTTAACTAATAATTTTAAGTGATCTAGAACTGCTGGAAGATCTATCTTCCAAAGCAATGGTAGTTGAAATCTCTACAGAAAATTCATTTTGAGGATCATTTAGAACCAATACCATATAATTGGTCTGAAGAGCGTCTTATCATTCTCATTAGAAAGAGTATATACATTGGATAAATCACAGTCATAATTAGTATTTATCCTACGGAATTGCAGGAGATCAAGAATTTAGTTATAGAAGAAGAAAAAGCTTTCTCTTAATTGCGATTCCACTCATATAAAGATTGCCTCCAGTGATGCCTTCAACATTTAAGATGAAGAGATCTAAGAATCCCCAAAGAAGAAATCATCAACTTAGATTCTTGGAGACAAATTATATCAAGTTGTTCCCCCTCCACCTCTTTAGACATTCTTCTTCTGAACACCGAGTCTAAGCTATGAACATTCTATGCTTTAATGTTCATATTACGAAAAAATTTCAACAGGAACTGCAAAGGAAAAGAAAACTAGGAACAAAAGCAACTTAAGTGGAAATTTTGCTATTTCTTTACGCCAAAATCTTGGGAATGAAGATTTTTTTCCTGACATAAATTTTGACGACTTTGTGTTTGAAGCCATACTGGAGGGACGGTAGAGAATTAAGAGCACTTGAAGAAAAAAGTTCCACTTGTTGAAACGAATCTTTAATGATTTTTCCTCTGTTAAAATATTATGGCCATCAAAAGGCAACGTAATGATGCCATTATCCAATTCATGGTTGCCTTGTTTAGCAAAGGAGAAGTGTAGATGCAAGGCGTTAGAACTTGGGAGAACCAGAGAAATTGGGTGTGAGTGTCACCCAAATCTGCCATCTTTGATTTGAATTTGAGTGAATTTCTCACAGCAATGATTTCTGTTGCTGTCATATTAAAATCTCTTGCCAGACTAGTTGACATTCATCGTTGGGATACCATTTTGGTTACAGTTGGAGATTGATACTGTCGATGAAGAGAAGGCTTGAGTTGTCAGTTCCTCTACAATAATCAATATTCTTTCATTTAAAAATCAGCATACGTAGGGCTGCAAATGAAATTAGTGTTCGACAAACTACTCATGACTTGGCTCTTAGAGCTTGTTCATGATCGTTTGATTAACTAATCGAACGAGCTTGAACATTTTTATAAATACACGATTGTTAATTGAACAAGTTTGAATAGTTTGTTGTATGGTTCATTTATGTTCATGAACAATATTGTTTATAGATCGTGAACAAGCATGTTAAGAGACTCAATTAAGACTCAATTACAATCTCGATCAAAGCTTATTTGTGATCAGTATTGTTTAAAATTTTTTTAAGTATAATAAGTTTTAATTGATACAACTCGTATATTTCTCGGCAAATTCGATTAAGTTCATTTATTTCATTAAATGAGCTGCTTGTTAACCAGCTTAATAATCTCAATCTAAACTGAGCTTGTGAATGAACTCAAGCCAAGTTCAGCAGGATTTTTTAAACGAGCTCGAACTCAAATTGAGCTCAAGCCAAGCTTGACATTAGTAAATGAGTTTTAGCTCGAACAAGCATGTGCTCGTCTCGGCTCCTCTATTTTGCAGCCCTAAGCATACCCTCTTTAATATTTACCAGACTCAAAACATTCACACCTTAAATATAGTAAGGGCCAGCTTAGAAAAACATTATTTCCCAGAAATTGTCTTTAGAAATTATTTGTTTGTTAACAAACCCAAACTCTTTGAAATTTTAAAAAAAAATTGAAAATTTGTTAAATTGTAAATACATATGAATGGAGTGATTGATTTGTAAAAATTTCTTTTGTTTTAATAGATTATTATCATTATTATAAAAGGCATATCGATTATATAGTTTCTAAGCTTAGTCTCTTATGAACTGTTATTATGATCCAGGAACCATCGGGGCCTGCGCCATTATTGGGGGCTTCGAGTTCGCGGGCAGCACACCAAGACCACTGGTAGGAGAGGAAAGACGGTTGGTGTCTCAAAGAAACGTTGAGCCTTTGCCCAACTCCTCCTTTTCCTGCTTTACCTCTCTACTCTAATACCTGAGATGTCTCTCCATAGAGCTTCAAACCAAATTTTTTGTTGTCTTAAAGAATTTTTTAATCGTTATTTTTTAGTATTTATTTCAAGAAATATTATTATTATTATTAGTTCTGTAACATTTTAATTATTTCAAGGATTTTGATTAACTTACATTTATGTTTTTATTAGCACTTTTTTTTTCCTCAAAGAAGCGTTGAGCCTTTGCCCAGTCTCAACTGGTTTTTTTTTTTTTGAAAGATTTACATACATATCACACAATTCTTATGTATTTATATATTTAATACTTAAAAATTAGATATTTATTTATCTAATATTTTTTTATGCTTAAAAATATGTATTTCATTTTTAAAAATGAAATAATGATATTTTTAATGTGATATTGAAGATTTAGTTATTATATATATATAAATTGAAGTTTATATGTTATATATATATGTAAATATATAAAGTGATGTTTGGTTGGTTGAAAATGAATATATTATAAAAGAATACAGTGTAAAAGGAATATAATGTAAAATAATTATTTTATAGTTTGGTTGAGGGTTTTATAAATTTATGTTTTTGTTTTTTTTTATTTGGTTAAAAAAAATAATATATTAAGTGACGTCAATAGTGAGATACGATGTAATATTTTATATTAGTAATTTAAAATTTGTTTAAATTGGTTGAATTTTAAATATTTTAAAAAATGATCTTTGTAATATATTTAAAATATATTATATTATTTGAAAATTTATTTTATTTCAAGTTAAATATAAAAAAATAAAATAAAATCTTTGCATTTATTTTACTGCACACTCAAATTTTTTTTAACCAAACAGCCCCAAAATTTGTGTTATGTATGTAAATCTTTTTTTTTTTTTCAATTAAATGGGAACGTTCTTTCTGTCTTTTTTTAGTTTGATCTTCTGTGGATATCAAGCAAGGCTTATGTTATTGCATCTATAATTTGTAAGCTTCGGTGAATTCTGTTGAAATTGATTTGAAGGTTTGTTAAGTTTGAAGTTTTTTTACATTTTTATGTTTACGATAAATTTATTATTATTTTTGAATTTTGTGATGATAATCAAAATGTTAGACATCTTTTTTTCTAGGAAAAAAATATTATAATATCTACTCTTTAATAAATTTTATTTATATTATTTCGAAGACAATTGTCATAAATGATGATACATCCTCTAAAATTAATCATTGACAATCTCGCGATTTTCGAAATGCTCGATCTAATTACCGATTTCAGTTCTAAACTGACCGCCTCGGACTAACATAAGAACATCAAGATCTCAAAGCTCGACTCGATCAAGTATCGCATGAAAATGGATCATGATTCGCCAAATGGTCACCAAAACCGACATATTTATAGATCGAGGCCATCGACGAATCCAACGAATCCAAGATCACCCAATTCGACATCATTAAGGCACCAGATCATCAAAATACACCGTCCGATCGGGGGATCGCATCGCCGCCCATGGGAGTGGTTGGAGTTTTCCACGAATTTACAAGGCCCGCCACTCCCAAAAAATCTATAAATAGCCTCATTCTCACCTTAGAGGACGAATCGATTGGAAGAGAGCTCGAGAACCACCGCCGACCTTGACGACGATCTATCACCACCGCCACCACCGAAGTGCTCAGAAGATCGAGCTCGCCTGGGAGATCGCCTCAGGACTAGAAAGACTTGCCGCTTTTTCTCCTCAAGATCAAGAGGTTGCTCCTAAGATCCGCCTCGCCGAAACTTCTCCCTTGAGGAATGATGTATTTTTCTACACTCTAATATTGCCTCAGAAACACCTTCTTCTCCAACTAACGAGAAGCGGACCAGATTCGAACACATGAAAGTTCTGATCAAGGCCCGTGATTTTTCCTTAACGGGTTTTCCACGATAACCCTCGTGTTCATATCCCCGCTTGGTGTTGGATAATTTTTTGCTAAGATCTGATCTACCGGAATAAAATTCTCAAGACGCAGCTGACGTGCCCTGAACAACAGCCCCATTGCTATATCTCCACTATATGGTTGGTAACGGGTTTGCGCTCCAACGCCTCATTCTCGTGGATCAAGGACGCCTCCAACACTTCTACATAATGCACTTGTCTCGTGAGGGTCCCGCCCTCTTTGGAAGATCGCTTCAAAGGATGGAGGATTCCTGAACGAAATTCTTCGACTCGCGAGGACCAAAACGCTCCAACACGCCTGGAAGAGCTACGTGTTCCGACGGCCTCAAAGATAATCCATTTTCTTCCCCGAGAATGATTACCCGGGAATGGATCAACAAGTAGAGAACCCTTGGCACCACATCCAGATAACTGATACCGCTTCTACTCACCCACGAATGGCTTCCCTCAGACGAAACTCCACGCCACCTTATAATGCGAACTACACGACGGTGCAGAAGAGTTCCGCAAACAATCGAATGATCCATTCTCCGCCGCTTCTCTTCCAAAACTTCGCCCCTCGCCGCGAGATCATCTCAATACCCATTCCGACGAGATTCAAGCTTCCCAAAGATGGACCCTTACGATGGCAACCGATCCGAGCATATCGATCACTTTGAACGATCATGCACATTCAACGTAAATGACTCGTCTTGTGTCGTATTCCCGACTCAAAGGACGCTCGTGCTGGTTCTATTCACTCGCTAAGGGGTCCGTCCATCATTTGGAGAGCTCGCATTTTTTGTAGAATAGTCGCGAACAAGAGAATCATCGTGGATTCATCACATCTCTCGAATCCGTAACGATGGAGAGTCCCTCAAAGAATACTTCCAGAGGTTCTCCTCAAGCCGGCGACATGAGTAGATCCGTAACTTTTGAGGGCTGAGGACTCCGCCGATACTTATTCATCATTAATGCGGAGACACCCATTCCTATGCTAACTGTCCACCGAATAGAGGCACAAATCTCCACCGACGGCTATCGGTTTCATCGGCAACAGCTTGAACCACCAAGCAAAGAAGAAGAAGGTTCCCAAAGATGATTCAAACATCTCAAAAGAAGAAAAGAACTCCCCCCAAAACCTCCTCGCGACCTCGATGACTCACCAGAGGAAATATACTCTCAACACGCCATGCGAACATCCTCAAGCTATTCAGAAGAGGATGGCGCCAAGTGGCCGCACCTTTAAAGCCGGAATTGGAAATCAAGAGAAATTTCGCCACTTTCACCGCATGAGGGCACACCAATCAAGAGTGCCACCAACCGGCGAGGAGATTGAAAGACTAATACGTGGGTATCTAGCTTTTATACAAAACCAACCCGCTGCCCAAATGCGGGGCAACCATGAGGAACCGCCAAGGGCCGGAGAGATAGAAACAATTGCGGAGGGCCGCAGCCAAATATTCATTGCCTTCAAGAGCCGATAAGAAGTCTCGGGTTGACCATTCTATCACCTTTGATGATTTAGATCTAGAGGGCTTCATCCCACATCAAGATCCCTCATCGCGGGGTCGGTGATCCATGCTTCAATATTAAAAGGATATTGATCGACAATGGGAGTTCGATGTTCTTTTTTACTCCACTTTCCTCAAGATGGGTATAAAGAGAGAAGCTTCAACCCGCGTCATCTTGTATGGATTTGATAATCGACGTATTAGTGGAAGGGACAATCGCCTTCCCGTAACTCTTGGAGAATTTCTCCGACACGCAACCCACTTGATACAATTTATTGTAGTCAAGTCTGAGTCCGCGTACAATGCAATATTTGGGAGACCTCTCCAGTCTATATTGATCACATCCGCTCACCTCAAGATGAAATTCCCAACACCACCATCGGCATGGTAAGTGGAATCAACAGACACAAGCGCTATATCAAGCAAGCACCATTTACGCCAAGAACCCTCAACATCGAGAACTGACCTACGAGATGAGGATGCCTCCGAAAGGGCTTCTCCAAGATGTAATTTATCTTCCTATCTCGAAGTTGATCCATCGCGAATGGTGAAGGTGGGATCATTGTCGCCGACCGATCGAAATCACGAGATTTTCTCGTGTAAAATCAAGATATCTTTGCCCGAGCGCGATATCGGCATTGACCCGTAAGTCATTACGCACTCCTCAAAGTTGACTCAACCTGGCCGCGGATACGTAAGAAAAGAACCTTCGCTTCGAACGACGGTGTCATAGAACAAGAAATCACCAAACTTCGGAAGTCAAGTTCATTCGAGAAGTCTACTACCCCACCGGTTGGCTAACGTAGGTTAGTCAAGGCCAACGGCCTCGGAGAATGTGCATCGACTACACCGACCTTAATCGCATGCCCAAAAGATAGCTTCCCCTTCCTCGATCGACCAACTAGTTGATGCGACATCGTGACATCGATGTCGAAGCTTCATGGATGCCTATTCGCTACAATCAAATCGATGAACAAAAGATGAGGAAGCAACATCCTTCCAAACGAGCAACTATATGCTATCGTCATGCCATTCGACTAAAAAATGTTGGAGCAACATATCAACGCTTTATGAATAAGATCTTCAAGGATCTTATAGGGCACAATATGGAGGTGTATGTTGATGATATCGGTGAAGAGCTTGGAAATATCACATATATCGACCGCAACAATGCTTTGACATTCTTCGACACTACAAGATGCGCTCAACCCAAGCAAGTGCATTTTGAGTTTCGAAATTCCTAGCTTCATGGTCACTCAGGATGAGGCCAACCAAAAGATAAAAGCACTCAAGGACATGTCACCTCCAAGAACGATCAAGGAAGTCCAACGCTTGACTGGAAGGATTGCCTTTATCACGATTCTTGGCCCGCCAGAGATAAGTATCTACCATTCTTCAAAATCTTGGGGGTGCACGAGAAATGGATTCCAAAGGGGACGAAATGTCGACCGCTTTTGAGCAACTTCGAAGTCTATTTAGCTTCCCCTATTATCAAAGCCTATCCAAGGAGAGAAGTCGTACATCTATCTTGTCGCTTTCTTCATGCCGTAAGTCTGCGTCGATACGCGAGGAGAATTCATTCCAACGACCCATTTATTATGTCGAAAATCCTTTCTCGAATCAAGGACGCTATCCACCAGATAAGACATATTTGGAAGATTCTCGACGAAAATTGCAATCGCATTTCGTGCCCACACCATCAACGCCTACACTCATCTTCCATTAAGAACTATTCTACAAAGCGATGTATCCGGAAGGTTGATGAAGTGGCCTCGAGCTTGGAGAGTTTGACATCCATTTTCTTCCACGCCCCGATATAAAGTCACAAGTGCTCACCGACTTTTGTAGAATGTACCATCCCATCACCACCGAATCAGATCATTCATCACTCCATGACAAATCAATGGACATTATATGTTGATGGAGCTTCGTGTACTTCCTCAAGGAGCGTGAATTTTGCTTATCTCCCCAAGTAAAATAACTTTAGAGTACGGGCTTCGACTAAAGTTCCCGGCCACCAATAATGTCGCTGAGTACGAGGCCCTCGTAGCAGGACTAAGGCTCGCCATTGACTGTGAGGTCCAAAACTTAGCCATCTACACAGACTCACAGCTTGTGGCCTCACAGGTTGAAGGAGACTTCGATACCCGTCATCCGCAGCTTGCTCAAGCCTTTTGGCAAAGTCACTTCTGCCGTAATCGAGACCCATCGATAACTCATATTCTAAGGGAGCAAAACACGCGAAAGTGCCCTCCAAGTTAGCCACAACAACGACGTGAGATCTTTTCAAGAGAAAATAGAGGACATCCACTTTCCCGATTCAAGGCCCTTGGGTGATACAATCGGAGGACCCAAAAGAATCTTCATGGATTGACCGATCATGTCCTTTCTTCAAAGCGGGCCTTGCCAGACCCCACCGATGCTATCCGTCACGAGCAATCGAACTTCACCATAATCTATGATCTAACTCTACAAGCGTCCTTCTTAGGGCCCTACTTAAAGTGTCTACCACCTTCTGAGGCTAACTATGCAATGCGAGAGGTTCATTCAGAATTTGTGGTGAACATTTGGGAGGAAAAGCCCTCTCAAAATCATGAGGCAAGGTTTTACGGCCTACAATGAAGAAGACGATTGAGTTTGTAAAGAAGTGTAACAAGTGTCGCCATTCCAATCTCACTCATACACCATCTCAGAACTCACCACAATCCATCTGGCCCTTGCTCAATGGGGATCGATATAATGGGACCCTTTCCCATTGCCACCGGGCAACGAAAATTCATAATCTTGCTGATTACTTCAAGTGGTGGAAGTCGAACCGCCAAAAATCACCAAACAAATGCCAAGCAATTTGTCCGGAAAAATATTATTTGTCGCTTTGCATTCCAAAGAAAAATCATCACCGATAATGGGATGCGCTCACGAAAGACATTCACATCTTTCTCCGAGTGACATCCAGCTTAATCCACAGATCCCATCCATAAGCAAATGGGCGTAATCAAGTCACCAATAGACAATACTAAAGACACGATCAACCACGCCGGGGCAATGGGTCAAGAACTATCCAATGTTCTTTGGGCTTACTACTACATCAAGGACCCTACCGAGAAACGCCGCATACTGTTTTCGAACCGAGGTCGTTATTCCGCCGACATCGGGTCCCAGCCCTAAACCCATAACTTTGAATGCCGACAAAGAACGACGATAAGCTGATTCCATCTCGATCTCCCCGCAAGAGACCCGCGACATGTCAAGACTCAATGGCTTCCTATCGAAAGGATTGCTCGAGGTTTCAACCGGCGGGTAAAGCCAATATCTGCTGGGGACCTCGCCCGTAAGTCGCCAGAAAAGGCCCACAATGTAACAAACTCACCGTTTGGGAAGGCCCGTATGTGGTGGTGTCTAAAATCAAGCCTGGCACGTTCAAGCTTAAGGATAGTATGGGAAGACTCTCCCACGCACTGAATGCTACAAACCTCCGGTACTACCGGATGTATTTTTATTCTAGTGAATGCAAAACATTATCATCGGTATGTTTGTATCAAATTGTTGTTATCGAATTAAACATTTATCGATTTCGCTTGTCATACTTATTGTCCAACCTTGGCATCAAGTTGTTTGATTTATGTTTCTATCTATGTTAAAGTTCTCATACTTATTGTGACTTTTTCTTGCTTATGCTTGCATTTTAAAACACCCAACTCAAGAGATACGCAACTATTGTTGTATCTCATTCAGTAAGATCGATCCCTGTGGAATTGACATCTTCCTATAGTGTTAACATCATCGTAACGCCTCGATAAACAACCTTGATAAGTTGGCAATCCTCTATACGCCTACAACTTTCCATAACAAAGTTAACATCATCGGTAAACGCCTCATAAACCTGATAGTCAAAAATCCTCGATTCAATTGAGATCTTCCTATACAGTGTTAACATCGCCGAGTAACGCCTCGATAAACAACCTTGGATAAGTTGGCAATCCTCTATATGCCTACAACTTTCTCCATAACAGTTAACATCATCGAAAACGCCTCCATACACAACCCAGATAGATCGAGAGGTCCTGGACTTCCCAGACCTCTTCCATAGTTAACGCCATCGTAACACCGACAAACAACCTCGATAGTCAAAATCCTCGCCGATTCAATTCGAGATCTTCCTATGTTAACATCATCGCCGAGTAACGCCTCGATAAACAACCTTGGATAAGTTGGCAATCCTCTATAGACGCCTACAACTTTCTCCATAACAAAGTTAACATCATCGAGTAAACGCCCGATACACAACCTAGATAGATCGAGAGGTTCGAGAACCTCTATAAATATATTCCGCAAGTTTGTCATCAAGTAACGCTCTGGTAATGATCTTAGAATAGATCGAATTACCCTAAAGGGATTCCCGATGATCTCTTCTACGCGAATCTTTATCATCGAGTACGCTTTGACACACAACTCCGGAAATATTCACAAATAATTTTTGTGGATTATTAATACTTCTCGCAGAACATACAAGTACAATCAACCAGAAATAATATACAACACTAAACAGCTGCAACATAAAGGAACTACAACTACACAGTCTTGATGGTCTCATCAGTAGATGATGAAGAACTATCTCGAGTCATCCTCGCCGCCGCTAAGGGTCTGGGGAAGAAGGAGAAAAGGACCTCAACACCTAGCTTGATACGCCAAGTTGTCCCCTTCAAGAAACCTCGGATGAAGCCTTCATCAACACACCGCCGCTTCCAAAGCCTTCAATTCTACATCATACATGTGGTCTCTCGCCTCAACGTGATCCTCAGATGATACTCAAGGTCGCCGAAGTTCTTGAAGTCCTCCACTGGATCCGCTCCCGCTTACCCGAGATAAGTGCCTCTTTCTCCGAAAGGCGAGCAGAACTCGCTTCTTGCCTCAAGACCAAACCTTCTCTAAAAGATCTTCGATCATGAGCAACCAACCTCTAGCCTCCACTAATTCATCCCGAGTCCGCTTCAACTTCGACAAAAGAAAGAGAAGTCGCTGAGTCGCCAACTCCCGCACTCATCAAGTTGATTCTCCAACACATCTCTTTACTTTCTCCACATACCGCTTCTTATATTCACCATGGAGAAACTTGACCTTCACGAACTCAATTCCATTCAAAGACAATGTTCATTTTGAAGTCAAGTTCTTGCTTCTTCAAGATCTCAAATAAGAAAAATTACGTTAAACAAGGAAATGGGAAATAAAAGATGATGAACGAAGAAGGATTGTTACCGCTTCTTCAAAGATACGACGCAGAATGATTCAACACGCCCTCGTGAATGAAGATCCTTGGGACGCATCACTGGCGGCCAATTTTTCGTATCCGATATCACCATCACCTCTTCGCCTTTTCCTCTCTCTATCGGAGACGGTCCTTCATTGGAAGAAGCCGAGGACGCTTGGGAGATCTACTGAAACCTCTTTTTTTCTTTCAACGAATCATAAGACCGCCGGATGAATAAAAGCCCCGCCAACAAAGATTCCTCCCGCGACAAATTGCCGATATATCGAATCTCAAATCAAGATCTTCAATATTCTGAATTTCGCCGCCAGATATCTTCATCACCAACTCAGGGAATGGGTAAATCTCTCGCCTTTCATTTCTCAGAAGACCCATTCTTCACAAAAGAATCGCTTGCCCAACTTTGGGAGGATCCTTCGTCCGAGGTCAAGTCCGACTCAGTGTGATGCACCATGTGCATAGTAAACTTGCACATCCGTAGGTAATCAAGAGTCGCGTCCGCTCAAAAGACTATAAGTCCCATCAATCGCCATTGCTCGCCAAAACTGGAAATGCAAACCTCGATGTCGACAAAATGGCAATCATCTGGGATGGGGAAACCGCAATCCCGCCCAAACTCATCTCAAGTGGTGAAATACCCTGGAGATTGGGCTCTATCGCACTTCTTCTGACACTTAAGAACCAAATCATTCTAAAATAATATTTTTTCCCAAGCACATCAATGTGTCTCCGTGATCAACTAATTCCACCTAATCTTCAGCCCTCCCATTTCCCCTGTCACCGCCTCCGCAAAGGTCGGACTCTCTTTCAAAAGATTCTCACCCATCTACAAACACCGAACTGACGATCGAGATGAAAATTATTCCAAGAAGAGTGCCCAAACTCCCACCAGGGCTATGCACTTGGAGACTATGCCCAAACTCCACTGGGCTATGCATGAGGAGGAAGAGGTTGATCCAAGAAGAGTGCCCAAACTCCCACTAGGGGGAGGGCTATGCACTCTAGCTCGGGGGTAGAGGTTGATCCAAGAAGAGTGCTCAAACTCCCACTAGAGGGAGGGCTATGCACTGCTCTGGGTGAGGTGATCCAAGAAGAGTGCCCAAACTCCCACCGTGGGACTATGCGGGGTGAGTGATCCAAAAAGAGTGCCCAAACTCCCACCGGGGAGGGCTATGCACTCTAAGAGAGAAGAAGTGTGTTTTCTCCCTTAGCCCTGTGGGTTTTATAGACCCTAGGGGCAAAAGTAAAAAAATCCCAAACCGCTTCAAAACCGTCAAACCATCTGCTTCGGCCTCAAGGTTGCCGCTGGCATGCGATTGCCAGCTCCACTGACCAGCCGAATCACCGCTGGGCACGCCACCGCCAGAATCATGGCTGCCGAACCGCCATGGCCAAGAATCGGGTCGAACTGCGCTCGGTCGAACCCGTTCGGGCCTCCTCGCTCACATCATCATCATCCACCTTCCTCCGGCTTCAATTGCTCGCCACATACCTAAAGGCTCATGCGATAGGCATGTATTGTGGGCTGGCCATCGCTGGCGCCATTCCATGCATGGCCATATCGCCATGGCGGCGCTCACGCCGGCGCTTCATGCTAAGCTGCTCACAAGCTCGCGCGCTCATCCATGCTTCCTCGCACTATGGATCCGAACTCAAATCTCGCACGCAGATACCTACACGATGCCTCGCAATGCCTTCCCGAAGTTATAATCTTTGTACTCTATGAAGATTTGTTCTCTCAAAATGCGCAGCTTGATTTCACTTAATTTAAGAATTTGTTATTTTCTATTTGACATATATTTTTGATGATCGAGATAATGTCCCAAAAAAATAGTAACCGATACATCCTCGTAAAAATTAATCATCAAGCATAAATCTCAAGGCATTTTCGTAAATGCACCGATTTCAAGTTACAATAAACCGACTGCCTCGATGAGACTAACATAAGAACATCAGCATAGATCCGAAGCTCGAATCGACTCGCATCAAGCTATCGAGCATGAAAATGGATCCCGATTCGCCAAAATGGTCACCAAAACACATATTTATCGATCGAAGCTCACAAGACTAATCCAACGAATCCAAGATCACCCAATTCCGACATCATTAAGGCACCCGTGATCATCAAAATACACCGCCCATCGAGGGATCGCTCCGCCGTCCGATGGGAGTGGTTGAGTTTTCCACGAATTTACAAGGCCCCGCCACTCCCAAAAAATCTATAAATAGCTTCATTCTCACCTAGAGGAGGAATCGAGAAGACCGAGAGCTCGAGAACCACACCTGGCCGAATTCGACGAATCGATCTATCACCACCAAGCAAGCCAGTGTCAAGATCGTGAGCTCTTAGAGATCGCCTGCAGGACTAGAAAGACCGCTTTTTTCTCCCAAGATCAAGAGGTTGCTCCTAAGATCCGCTCGCCGCTGGGAAACTTCTCCCTTGGGTTGGAGTTGACCGATATTGATTTTTCTACACTTAATATTGCCTCAGAACACCTTCTTCTCCAACTAACGAAGCAAGGATCTTCAACACACATGAAGTTCTACGATCGCAAGGCCCCGTGATTTTTCCTTAACGGGTTTTCCAATGATAACCCCGTGTTCATATCCCCTGCTTGTGTGTTGGATAATTTTTGGGCTACGACGAAGATCTCGCATCTACCGGAATAAAATTCTCTAGCACGCAACAAATGAACTTCCTAATTTTGGGTGAAATATTTCATGGAAGTTGTGTTTCACTTAAAATTTATATAGACTTGACCAAAATATCTTATAAGGTCCTTCAAAGTCATATAAGAATTCTATTATCGAAATATTATTAAATTTTATTTATATTGTTTGAGCATTAATTATAGAAAAAAATTCAAAAATGTATATTTCTATAATCAAAATTAATTTAAATTTAAATTGAATAATTTTAATAGAAATTAAATTTGAAATCGAAGAAATTATGAAACCATCCCATCTAGGGGTGTGCATTTTTTGATTAAAACCGAAAATCTGAACCGATCCAAACCGAATTTTTGAATTCGAATCGATTTTATAAATTTTTTTTGGATTTTGATTTTGGATTTGATAAAATTCAGTTTTCAGTTTTCGGTTCGGTTTTGTATTATCTTAATCCGATTAAACCGATTAAATCGAAAATAGCTAAAAAATCAATTTTTTTTATTTTTATTTAGAAAATTTCTCTAAAAAAAATAATTTTAATGATAAATTTGTATATTATTAATTTCATTTGTTAAAGAGTTATTTATTTTTGTATGAAATGATTTGATAAAATGATATAATTCTTTGATTAATAATTATTATAATAATTATATTTTCAATTTTCGATTTTTTCTAAACCGAACGAAAATCCGAAAAAAATTTCGGTTTGGATCGGTCAGGTTGATTAAAACGGATCGGTTTGTTCGGATTTTGGATTTAAAACCGAACGGTTTAACAAATTTCAAAATCGATCCGTCCAAACCGACCAATTGCACACCCCTAATCCCATCGATGCTTTTATACTTTAAGACTATGAGGTTGCATTTGAAAGCATACTTGGCTTGTTTTTTTAATTTAGAATGGAGAGGACATATTATTATTATTATTATTATTATTATTATTATTATTATTATTTGAAAATTTTGAGACTCTAAGCCCAATTATATTTCAATATAGAAATTACAATAAAAAGAACAGTAATCCTAAAGAGGATTGAAGAAACCAAAATCCTAAACCTTACATGCAAAAATTGTGCCACATAATAATGCACTCGAGTGAAAATAAAAAATTGAAAGAAAAGGAGATAAAAGCAGATGGTTTTAGAGCTAACAAAAACTTATCACAAAAATGATGATCTAACAAGCACAAAGTTTATTGCAGCATCTAGCAAAGGAAAAGACCAGATGAGAGTTGAGCATAATCACTCACGGTTATCAAAACCACCGTCCAAAGGATCAATAGTCTAAGCCTTCTATTTGCCTTATGTTCAGTACTATCAGTTGCTTCCAGCACTCGTGGAAGGGTGGGATGCAAAAGAAAGAATTGCCCATTAGGTAAAAGTTTCCTTATTAATCTCAACAAAACGGGGCACTCGAAGAAAAGATGAGAATGTGATTCAGGAGAAAGATTGCAAAGGAGGCACTTCATAGTATTCCCAATCCCTCTGGAGTGAAAGAGATCGGAGGTTTTAAGGCCCTTCATAACAACCATTCAGAATAATGCATAGTTAATCGCATGACCCTCAAACCAAATATCTTTATACCAAAGGACTAGAGGGTAAGATTCAAAGAGAGATCTATAAATGAGCTTAGAAGATACAAACTTAAGTCCATTCTGGATAACAACATCCAAGCCTTGGGAGAGCTTAATAGAGGCTATTTTGTAATAGCTTGACAAGTGAGATGAGCGAAGAGCGTCTGATAAAGCCTAGCAACCATTGATAATAATGGCATCTAAGGGAGCTAGAGGGGAATGCCCGAATAGGGAGAAGCATAATGGCCCAATAAGTTCAAAAATTGAACCAAAGCCAATACAGAAAGAGAGTCTCTCTCGAATACACACCGCACAGGCTTTAT